>CM071872.1:14404288-14419052 GCA_036759665.1 Gynandropsis gynandra | reverse complement strand
GTTCCTTTGGGTTCTAGAGCTCTGAGTAGATATGTCTTCTATTCATGTGGTTTTGATCAGAAATTCTTCATATTGAGCTCATTTAGGCCTTGTCGCCTAAAAACCTGAAAACCAACAAAACGGGTGTGTGAAGCTCGAAATCATATCGGATAAGTAAGACTCAATGTAAGATACATGCGAAAATGGTGTAAAAACCTATCCTAATATTGATACACTTTCAGTATTATCAGTTAGTATTTCCTTCCATCTTTATAGCTACAGATGCATCCTAGGCATGGTCATAACTGTCAGCCTTATGGATCATCAACTATGTTTCATGTCAATCACAACTTACTGATGAATGAACCTAAGAAACACTTTTCTTCATTCATTCAATGTACTCTGGCCAAAGATTCATACAGTGATTGTGATTACTGATAACATAGAGCTCAAACTCTTACCAAGAGTTGACAGATCCCATCTTGAGCAGTCTCTAACTACGCAAATATCTAATTATTCCCAATATCTATTCAGCTAGTACTCTAAGATACTAGGTGTCCAGAATCAAAGAATAATAGATAAGATGCTAGTTACTATGTTGATCTCAGGTCTAAGGAAAAACTAACTATCCAACTATCTGGAGAAATCTTAATGACAATTCATTGGTTATTTAACCATTAAGCATTTTTCCCTTTAGATCAGTTCAGTGATCACATCATCATGTGTATCACCCACATATGTGATTCAGTAAAAGATATCTACTAATTTCTATCAACATAGAAACTTATCACATACATGTTGTTCTTTCCAGATCACTATAGTCCGTGTAGCGATCCTATGAACAAGAACAGTTCAGACCAAATCATACCAAAACTTGAATCTCTTTATTATGATCTCTATCATAATGGCAAGTTTCAGATTCAATCTTGGACTCTATCATACACTTCATCAAAACTCATCAAATGAAAAATAATGCCATATATTATAAAAATGAAATCGATGTCTAAAATTACAACTCGTTACATGTCTATAAACTAATGCCACCTAGTCATCTCTCTCAATCCGATCCTCTGCTTATGCTTGTCAAACTCCTTTGACCCAAGCGCCTTCGTAAACAGATCTGTTGCATTTTCCTTTCCATCCACCTTCAGGATTTGCACATCCCCACAAGTTATGATATCTCGTATAAGGTGATATTTCTGCAGAACATGTTTCAATTTCTGATGAGACCTTGGTTCCTTCGCCTTGGCAATAGCCCCGGTGTTATCACATAATAAAGGAACAACTTCCTTTATCGAAGGTACCACACCAAGTTCATCTATGAACTTTCTCATCCAAACCGCTTCTTTAGTTGCTTCGCAAGCAGCGATATATTCTGCTTCAGTCACCGAATCGGCTATAGTAGCCTGCTTGGAACTCTTTCAATTTACTACGCCTCCATTCAGACAAAATACATAGCCTGAAATGGACCGACTGTCATCCTTGTCTGTTGAGAAACTCGCATCAGTGAATCCTTCTAACTCCAAGTTAGAACCACCATAAATGAGGAACTGTCATTAGTCCTTTGTAAGTAATTAAGGATGTTCTTAACAACCTTCTAGTGTGCCTCACCAGGATCTGCCTGATATCTACTCACTACACTTAGTGCGTAGGCTATGTCAGGCCTAGTACACATCATAGAGTACATGATGGCTCCCACTGCGCTAGCGTAAGGAAGCCGACTCATGCGTTCTCTTTCCTTCGGAGTCTTAGGACAATCCTCACTAGAAAGAGAAATTCCAGTGCCTATCGGTAGATAGCCCTTCTTGGAACTTTCCATGTTGTATCGTCTCACAATACTGTTGGTGTACTGGGATTGTGACAATCCAAGCAACCTCTTTGATCTATCCCTATAGATTTTTATTCCCAGAATATAGGCTGCTTCTCCTAGATCCTTCATGGAGAACTGATCAGAAAACCATGACTTCGTCTTTATCAAAACCGGAATGTCATTCCCTATGAACAATATGTCGTCCAAATAAAGCACTAGGAAGACAACAGTGCTCCCACTAAACTTCTTGTACACACAAGGCTCTTCATCGCATCTAACAAAGTTGAACTCTTCAACTGCCTTATTAAAGCGAATGTTCCAGGTTCGAGAAGCTAGCTTGAGTCCATAAATGGACCTCTGAAGCTTGCATACCATATGACTTTGAGTTAGCGACGCGAAACCCTCAGACTGAGTCATGAAAACCTCTTCCTGGAGCTCTCCGTTAAAAAAGTTGTTTTCACGTCCATTTGCCAAATCTCATAGTCATGGAATGCCGCTATCGCAACTAGAATCCGAATAGATTTGAGCATTTCCACAGGGGAGAACGTTTCTTCATAGTCATTCTCTTCTCATTGACTATACCCCTTGGCAACTAGACGAGCTTTATAGGCCTCTATCTGTCCGTCTGCTCCAATTTTCTTCTTGTAAACCCATTTACAACCGATCGATCTGGAAGCCTATGAACGATCAACCAAAGTCCATACTTCGTTGACCTTCATAGATTCCACCTCGAATTCCATGGCTTTCCACCATTTCTCAGAATCTGGACCTTGTATAGCTTCTTGGAAAGTCAACGGGTCGTCCTCTCTATGATCGACCACGTCCTTTTGCACCATCAGATTAAGCCTTTTAGGTGCACGTCAAGAATGTGTTGACCTTCTCAAGAAAGCCTGTGTAGCAGGTTCAACCTGCACTAGGATATCTTGTTAGACTTGTTCCTGAATAGGTTCCTGAACTTATTCCTGAATGGGCACTGTCACTTCAACATTTGAAGATGAAGCGTCGGAGCCTAACAACATACCTCCCAGCCAAGATCGCTCATTTGACATCTCATGTCCATGAGCTTATGTTGGTTCGTCAGGTTCTTGAATTCGTCAAGAACTACTTCCCCACCATGAATTCCTTCCTCAAGGAATTCCCTTTCAAGAAAGGTTGTCGTTCTGGCCACAAACACTTTGTGTTCAGACGGGTGGTAGAATAATATTCCATAATTTCCTTGGGATAACCTATGAACCTACACCTGTCAGACCTAGCATCTAGCTTGTCTAGCTGAAGTCTTTTAACGAAGGCCGGACAACCCCAAACCTTGGCCTTTTCTTGCCCTTCCTCTTCTGATGAGAGGATTGCCCAACCATCAGCACAGATCTGATCCCCTTTTCCCTATGGACATCTGCTTCTCATACTCAGTGAGCATGTTGTGCATCTCATGCAACTTAACGTCCAGCTTGTTCATGTTGTAGTTGACCACGAACGGGGAGAAGGACTCTGGAAGTGAGTGCAAGATCATCTCCTACTGCATCTCCTTGCAGAAGGTACACCCTAGCTTCTGAAGTTGTTCTATCAGACTGATCATCCGTAGAACATGGGGTCCCACAAGAGAGCCTTCACTCAGAGCAGACTTGAACAAAGTCCCCGACAGCTTGGACCTTGTCGTCCGACTCTGCTCACCAAACATCTTCTTAAGATGCTCCATGATCTGCTTGGCATCTATATGCTCGTATATAATCATCCATTCGAGTGGCGTACAGGAATAAAAGCATTAAACACAACCAATCAATCTGAAAACGATCAAATACTGAATTCATTCATTCAAGTGGCGTACAAGAACAAAAGCATTAAGATCCACCAAGCATAAAGAACAAGACTTCGTTACATATTGGCAATACTCTCTAACCCATGGCTGTAGATCTACTGAGACATGAACACAACAAAAAAAATGCAAGAGAATACTAAATTCGACATTGATAGAGAATGAGATTCCTCCCTATTCGTATACCGATGTCTTCAATAGATCCTCCATGCTCCCGATCCTTTGTTCTGTCATTTCCTTCCTTTCTCAATGTTCCTTAATGTCTCTGCCCGTTCCCCTCAAAGTCTGGTTCGAATCCTAGCCCTCCAAGGTCTCTTTTCTCATTAATTGGCCGTTCAAAAATCAAGGAGTTTGTTTAGAAAAAGGTTGACCCGAGCGGGCACAAAAGCAGCCCGGTCGTGCAGGACCTCTACCCGATCGTGCACCATTTCTAGCCCGAATGGGCACCCATGCCCATGCGTGTGGCTGGCCAGCCCGAGTCAGGCTTATTCACGGCAAATTTTGGTAACAATTAGTGCCCGAGCGGGCACACCTTTGCAGCCCGAGCGAGCATATATGCCTGATCGTGTTCTTCATGTGCCCGAGTTGTGTAAAGCTACGGGGATCTTTTGCCTCAATTTCTCAACTTGTGCCCGAGCGGGTCCTCTCCATGCCCAAGCGTGCAACTCTTGTTTTGTTGTTTTCGCTCCTTTCGCTCGGTGTTTGAGTGTTATCAGAGTTCGCCACTCATTGACGCTAGGATGAGACATTTCACAGTGATGCACTTTTCCTCGTACTTGGTGTATATTAACTGAAAGCCTTGTCATTCACTGGATCTGGCATTAGAGGAGCCGGTTTATCGATCACATCGATCAGATTCTCGCGTGTTAGCACCTGGCGCAAATTGCGTTGCCACTCGTCGAAGTTTTCACCAACCAGCTTGTTGGTCTCGAGGATTGGATGCAAGTTGAACTGAGACATTCCCAGGAGATCTCAAAACAAAGGAAAATTTAACAGCATAGAGTTAAACATCATAAATATCATAAATACATGGACTTCATCTAAATGATATTTTTCGCTAATCAACGTTACAATAACATTAGAAATCTTATTTCTCATTAGCATTACTCTATAACTATATGTCTGAGCCCCTTGGTAGTCAAGACGTTTCCTAAACATATAAAATAGATTCTTTACAAAATTTTATCCCTATAAAACTTGTAGTGAATTAAAACGCGGCTCTATATCACATAGTAACCTGGTAGTCAGGTCGTTCCTATTGATATAGTTGAGTTCATCCTTCAGCTCATGGTCGGCTAACAATTAAGTTCATGCCCCCCGGGTAGTCCAGCATTTACAAGAACTAATTGTTCCCTCCCACTAGACATCTAATGTCATAGACGTACGAATCGAATTCTTGAGCTACATGCTTTATGGTAGTCAGGTCGTACCATATAAACGAGAACCTATTCAAACGTCTACGACGAAAGAAAAGACTAACGATAAACAATTTATCGTCTAAGAACTCAATTATAAATTTTTCAAAAAAAAATTATTTTCTTACCCACGGGTTACGCGCGCCAGCTCGGGCTCACGCGCTAGGGTTAGGGTTAGGGTTAGGGTTAAGGTTAGGAAAAACCCCAGCCGCCGCCGCCGCCCTCTCGTGGATCGCCCGCTCCGGGCGCAAGTCGTCTACTCGTATCCACGCCGAGAACGGATTTTTGCTTTCAACGATTGATGTGGAATTTTACTATGAACGAAAACGGTTTCGTTCTTCGTTTTTTTCTCTAAAGGCTATTAGGGTTTTGTTTTGATTTTAGATTATGAAATCTGATTAACGAAAATCTGTTTTCCGTTTTTTAAATAATTATTAAACTGTTTAATAATTACACTTAAACCTGTGACTATTGAAATATTACATAAGAGGTATATTACTTTCAATTTCATCTCAGAAAACATAACAGATTTTATTCGAATCACAATCTTCATCCCGCCTATGAAGTTATGAAACGATATTTTCTACAACTGAATCGAGAAATATCTTAGTGTCTACTATCGAAAACAAAATGATATTGTGGTATTCGTTTATAGGAATCTATAAATACATAAAGAAAAACTATTTAGATGTTATGACTATTTATATACAACTCAGATATCCATATTTGTTTTTTAATTTTCACTTGCAATACAAATTGGTCAGAGATTCAAATATTTGTATACAGAAGAAGTTTATTGCTAAAAGATCGAATGCATATTTTAACAAGAATTTTCACGATAAAGCTTAAAATTTGTTGTCGGATCTAAAACAAAATGAAATATTTTGCAAAATCGTTATAGATATGCTAATATAAAAAAACATATCTAATAAACTGATCATAACTTTCTGTGAACTAACACAATGTTTAAACTGCAGTTGCTTACATAATTGAATTCTAAAAACAGGACTCCCACATGCTTATATTTTAGAATAATGTCTAAATAACAATTAACCTCTTATATCGACTTTATTATATCTACAGATATTCTTGACAAAACTACGAACTACAATGTTTACGTTGCAGTTCAAGATATTATGGTTCATGAACCATTTGGACAAGCACGAAAATCTTAACCATGTATGAAAAAGGAAAATTGATGAAACGATTTTTTTAATCAATTCATTGATTGCACATGTATAGACAATCAAGGATACGCGACAAGCTCATTACAAATGACAGAATTATATTAGAAAATCGATATGTTTTGCAATATTTAATCCATATTTGTTAATGAAATACAAAGCCAACACAATCAAGATTTGCAATAACAATAGATATTAAGGAAGATTCTATTTGTTAAATAAATTACACATTTATCTTGTAGAGTTATTAAAATATGATTTATTATATAGAATAAAGATCCAATGATATATAAACATTCTTTGAATTCGACAGATCGATGAAATATATAATGAGATGAAAGATGAATCTCTAAAAGATAGACCATTTTGCGATAAATCTTTCCTCTCATCTCGTACTTCAAGCAGATGGAGGAAAAAAACACGTTCATAGCGTGAAAATACAGAATATTCTTTGTTCCCTTCTCCTATCCTTATACAATGATTTTTTTTTCTTTGAATTGCTTTTAATTCAGTTCTTTGGTTTCTCTTATATCCTGCTGCAACTCTTTCCTTCTTCTCCTTAGCATTATCTGATTGTTTCATCTGGATACCAAGCAGAGTAGAGCATTTAGGGTATCCATGGCATATTCCTGAGTCGAGGAGGCGAAGGGATCAACTGATGGGAGGTGGTATTCGTCGATCGAGTAGGCCAAGGGATCGATTATTGGAGATCAATTCCGACCGATTCAACTTCCAGCGACCCATGGCCCTTCGGGTAACCATTTCCGACGAGATTCGTGGGTCAAGCACGTGAAGGGAACGAGTGATGGGAGGTGGTATTCGTTGGTCGAGTAAGCGAAAGGATTGACTCATAGGAGACCTGTTTCGAACGATTCCAGCCGATTCAACTTTTGACGACCCGTGGCTTTTAGGGTAACCATTCCGACTGATATTCATGGGTCGAGCAGGCGAAGGGAGCATTCCATAGGAGACTTGTTTTGAACGATTTTGATCGATTCCTGCGGCCTTTCGGGTAACCATTCTAATTGATATTCGTGGGTCGAGCAGGCAAAGGGATCGACTGATACGAGTGAGGTGGAGGGTTTTTTACATGATACCTTCGTTGACGATGGATTCTTAGAGCCGCTTGATCTATAGTAAGAGGAAGATTGAATCCTCTATGTGTAGTGATTGTGAATGGGTGAGAGGAAGATGCAACGGTGGAGAAGCCAACGAGCACATGAGGATTCAATCTAGATCCTCTAAAGACGATAGCCTACTTTTGTCATTCCTCTATCTCAACCGATACAACTTTTTTAGTGATTCTTTATTTCTAGGGGTGGGCACTTCGGTTACCCGGACCGACCCAACCCGAATAACCCAATTCATGAGATATATGGATTTTATAGAAACCCATATGGGTTCAATATCAAAAACCCAAATGGGTTCGAGTCGGTCCGGGTTCGGGTTCGGGATAACCTGAGGAATCTGAACAACCCGAAAAAAAAAAGAAATAAAACTAAACAGACCCTAACCCTAAACCGTGAGTCACTCACACGTTTCACTCACACATTTAAAGCCTGTTTAAACTCGAATTATCCCTTTAAACTCCGAATTACCTGTTTAAAATCCGAATTACCCGTACTTCAATAACCCAAAAAATCCAAAGAAACTGAATTACCCGAAATATCTAAATAACCCAAATATAATTTGAGTTTTTCGGGTTCAATGTTTCAAAACCCGAATAACCCGAACCCAGACCGAAACTCGAGGAACCTGTCCCAAAAATCAAGTGGTTATTTTGTTCAATTTTTTATAACCTGAGGAACCCGAACCCGAGGAACCCGTCCCAAAATCCATATTGCCCACCCCTACTTATTTCTTCGAAACTATATACTTGGTTGTATAAGTTGTTCTGCCAAGTTTTAATTTTATTGTTATTTCTTGGGAAGTGGATTGAGTCTTGGTTCATGTTTGGAGAAATAGAGTTCAAGGACTATAGATTTGTTACGTAATTTGCAATGATTTCTTAATAGAGCTGAAAATTTCCCCTTTTATTGTATTATGCATTGGAGAATATTTAATATCTATTGGAGCTGATCAACCTTGGCAATTCCCAGCCATGTCTAGATACTTTGTTAGAGCACTTTCAAGTATAACATGAATTCGTTTAAGAATTTTTCTCTCTTATGTTCGGCTGAAATGGAAATGGTTACTTTTTGTAGCATTGGATGGCATCGACAAGGGTTTTGACACTCAATTCGATATAACAGATATCGGCAAACCATCGGTAAATCTATACTCTACCATACATTTTGAATAATCTATAAAAAAGATTACAATACTTCGTTTTGCAGCTATGCTTTGGAGTTGATATGAATAGCGAAGTTCGAAGGTGTGACTAGCGAAGAAAAGAGAAAAAATTTTTCATGCCATGAGGATATGTGATGCCTATATCTTGACTAACTTTGTGATGTCACCTTATGACTGTTCAGTTTCCTATTGAAGTTTTCTTGAATCGTGTCGTGAATGCTCCAAAACGTCATAAATGGTTTGAGTAAGCCATCGAGGTTGGAAATCCAGATGCTCTGATTTTAGCTTTTAAACTACGAGAAAAGATTTCAATTGACCATCTTGTATTTGGAAAGGTTCGACCAGTTCCACTAAGCTCACCAAAACGTTTTTCTTCAGATCATCTCTCGGCAATCGCCAATTGCTTGAAGGTAGCATCCTATGCAGTCTACAAGAAAGGATGATGCGAACTAATTAAAGTTTAACTAAAATATTTTTGTTGTCTTCATTCGGGAATCAACATTGTGCCATCCTAGAATTTATAGCTTATGGCATGTTATTATGATTTGCTACTACCAGAAACAGTTCGCAACAAGGATGCCACATTCGTCTCCAACCCCTCTAAGAAAAAAATGAATCCGCAAGTCCAACCCCTTGGAAGAAGAAACTACAAATTTATGTGAAGTCAGTATCGAAGGAACCTTCTTTCTTCGTCTCAGGATCGTAAGCACTTGGCATTTTATATTTTTGCTTCTTCTTCCAAGTCCTCCAGCAAGTTTTGTTCCATCTGTTTTATCATACAAAATTGTTCAGTGCCTCATGGATATGCTTTCCACTAAAGACTCTTGGTTGCATAAAGTTGCACAGCATTTTCTCAAGGAGTGACTATCAAAATGACTTTATAATAACTATTGTTTCTAGTGAACTTCAGCAACATGGATGTTGCTCATTTTGAGTTCACCTTCTGCATCTTTCTCTTAGTTTGTGCAAATACAAATGTAAACTATTTAATTATGCTTGAATTGTAACCAGAATGTAACATATTTGTGTGTAATGGAAATGAGAAGTTGATAGGTTGAACACGAGAAGAAGCAGTGTTTCTGAATAATACCATACCTTCATTAAACTTCAACACATTACATATATGCCCATTGGCATCCAAAAATAAAAGTAAAACATGCTCAGGACCACATTAAACTAAAGTTCCATTAATGTCTAATTATAGCATAAATTATACTTCTTTTGTGGACTGTATGTCCATAATAAAAATAGACATTTCCCAGACTAATTCTGGTGCATGCCTCTTTGTCGCTCTTGAGCTTATCCCTCGCTCCTTTGTGTCCTTTCTTGCTCTAGGACTTTTCTAGCATCCTTCAGCTTCATTCTTGTACTTTGGTTCAGTTCTAGTGGTCAACTCCTCCACGTCCTTGTGAGTCCTGCAGTCTGCAACACGACATGTTAGTGCTCTGTTTTCCCCTGCCTCACTGCCCAACATTGTTTCTGTGTTGTGACCAAACTGATCAACTCCAACAATCTCCCTCTTGGTCTGTTTGTTCACAACTCCCAACTTGTTCCGTAGTTGTTCAAATTGATCATTTCATTTTCATACATATTTCTTGCACCATTTTAGAGAGGTTTACGATATAGATGCGATGTTTACGTGTGATTTTGTATCTGTTTTACTCGTTTTTGTGTTTTCATGTTCTTACAGGTTTTAATGCATATTCGGTTCATTTTGGAGCTAAAGGACGTACACGGGGAAAAATACTAACATCAAGGATCATAACGGAGCAAACGGGACGAGTATCGGCAAGAACTAACACAGCCCACGTGGGGCCTTCACCTAGCCCGCGCGGGCTACAACTGCCAGCAAACTCAGCACGGGTCGGGGAGGTCATCAGCACGCATGAGCATCAAGTGAAGCCTCAACCCGCGCGGGGCACACCTCAGCCGCGCGGGGACTAGTTCCAGCGAACACGCGCAGCACACCTCAGCCCGTGCGGGGCACACATTCCAGCCCGTGCGGGTCGCGTCCGTCACCTGCAAAAACCAGAAAAGGAAACTTGTCTAAACACGAAAATGAACTTTTTAGTTACATATACCAAGAGGAAAAGACATTAGAGAATAGTAATAATAGATATTTTGCTAGAGAAAAGAATGGAAACGTTGCCCAACTTAATCAAGAATGGAAAACACACGAAAAAGGAAAAAGCGGTGGCTGCTGCGAAAAAGGAAAAAGGAATGAACGGCAAAAGGAAAATCCAGGAGAAAAGGAAAGAAAAGAAGAAGGAAAAGGATAGGAGAGCAGCTAGGGGTCGAGGAGATTCAGTTAGTTTCAGAATTCATACGTAAGAGAGAGTAGAGAGAGAATCGAAAAAGAAGAACACTCTTGCGGAGGAGACATTCAAGGGGCGTTCAAGACCAAATCAGAACTTCGGTTTCGTTTGGTTTTATGTTCTTTAGAATTTCTTCTTCAATTATGTTTTCCTTTGAATGCACGAACGAGTAGTCTTTTTGCTCTAGGAGAAGGGATTAGCCCTTGGCTATCCCGGAACCGCTTTTGATTTATCTTTGAATGCTATTTCCCGTTTTCGTTTATCTATTCTTTGTCTGAGTGCTAGAATGACTTGTATTTATGAAGGCCAAGTAGATGCATGTGTTAGGGACTAGGAGAAGGACCGAAAGGAGAATTCTAGTCCTAGAATATCAGGTTTAGAACAACCGAGGTTAGGCCACGACAGTAGGGTAACAACGGTTGAGGGTAAAACGGATGAATCATAGAACTTATGGGTTTAGATTAAGGTGTCAGCCAAAAAAGTAGGGGATAACTTGACTAGATCATGTGTCTATGCCTTGAGAGAGGATAGATATCATATTAGGTGAGCTATGAAAATCTCTTCCGAGATAGCATGGTAGATGAGTTCCAAGGCCTTCTGATCTCTTGCCTCCAACTCCTCCCACTCTGCTATCGTCTTCTGTCTTTGCTCTTCTGTTGTCTCTATGCCCGGTGCAGGCAGTTCAAGAATCCCCTCTGTGATAACCTTCCACAGACTCTTCGACCTTAAGGTGGCTCTTATCTTTATCACCCATAGGTTATAGTTTTTTCCTTTCAAACACCGGAACTGGAATATTGTTCTGCATCTCAACCTTCTGATGTCTTGATGCAGGTTTTAATGGAGGTTGTTTGCTGGACTTCTTTTAGCTTCTCTTATGCTTGATATACTGCTTTGCTGGTGCTATAGTTTGTGCTTCAGATTAGTGCCTTAGTGCACCTCTTGGCCTTGAGATCCAGGAGGCTCTAATACCATTATTGTTTCTAGTGAACTTCAGCAACATGGATGTTGCTCATTTTGAGTTTACCTTCTGCATCTTTCTCTTAGTTTGTGTAAACACAAATGTAAACTATTTAATTGTGCTTGAACTGCAACCAGAATGTAAGAGATTTGTGTGTAATGGAAATGAGAAGCAGATAGGTTAAACACGAGAAGAAGCAGTGTTTTTGAATAATACCATACCTTCATTAAACTTCAAAACATTACATATATGCCCATTGGCATCCAAAAACAAAAGTCAAACATGCTCAGGACCACATTAAACTAAAGTTCAGTTAATGTCTAGTTATAGCATAAATTAGACTTCTTTTGTGGACTGTATGTCCATAACAAAAATGGATATTTCCTATACATATTCTGGTGCATGCCTCTTCGTTGCTCCTGAGCTTGTCCCCCGCTCCTTTGTGTCCTTTCTTGCTCTAGGACTCTTCTAGCATCCTTCAGCTTCATTCTTGTACTTTGGTTCAGTTCTAGTGGTCAACTCCTCCACGTCCTTGTGAGTCCTGCAGTCTGCAACACGACATGTTAGTGCTCTGTTTTCCCCTGCCTCAATGCCCAGCATTGTGTCTGTGTTGTGACCAAACTGATCAACTCCAACAGTAACACAGTGATGGAAAATTTGACACAATTACGCGTACAAAAACTATCAAAGGCTTAACTGTAGAGTTTGATACGGAGGATGGTTGTACGTCTTTTACTCAGAACTTGATGAACTTTGTTTGTGGATGAACAATGTGCTCTAGAGGAACCTTCAAAACTCAAAATGGACACTCGAACCATGTTCTGTAAATTCAAATCAGAGTCAAACAATAGATGCTAACTCAGAGATAGGTTCAAATGAGTACAAGGACTCAGTTGGAATGATATCAAATTCTGATCTTTTTGAAAATTTGGGTCATAAAATCGTTCCCCAAAATTTTAAAGCATGATTCAAAATGTCGAGTGCAGAAGAAAATTCTGAAATTTCTAGCTGTTCAAGGTCTATTTCGGGCTTCCCTTAGCACTGAAGTTACGTCATTTGAGTTGGAGGAGAAATTTAGATTGCCGAAGACAGTTACTCCTACTGCTATATGCAAGATAAGCATTGAGCAGTTGCAGCTGATTCTCCCAAATTCTTAGAAGTTAGAGGATTCACTTCTTAAAGAAAATGTCTTTGAGCATGTTTATGTTGGTTCATACTTCATGAAATTCCTTTGCACGTTGTAGAATATTCCCTTACATCGCAACCAAACGTGGCAGCTTGTTCCCGCAGCACAAGCAAAGAATATCGTTGGTTGTAGATGGGTGTTTCGCATCAAACGCAAGAAAGAAATTCAGGATCTTCTCAACCGTTGTCTCATGCATGAAGCAAAGCTGGTTCCTACGCCCATGCCGTCATCATCTCATCTAACACTTGACACCGGGACTTCACTCTCTAATCCCACGGAGTACCGGTCCATTGTTGGAGGACCACAGTATCTATCTCTCACACGACCGGACGTTAGCTTTGTTGTCAACAAGTTGTCCCAATTCATGCATGCTCCCACGGATGTTCATTGGCAAGCTGTCAAAAGAGTCCTACGTTATCTTGCTGGCACGAAGGATCGAGGTATCTTCTTATCCGCCAAGAACACCCTCTCCTTACATGCCTTTACCGATACAGATTGGGCTGGAGATTCCCTTGATCTCAAGTCCACCGGGGCGTATCTACTCTTCCTTGGTGCGCATCCTATTTCCTGGTCGTCTAAGAAGCAAACCGGACTCTCCCGTTCGTCTACCGAGGCTGAATACCGGTCTATTGCATCCACGGCCGCGGAAGTTCTATGGGTAGTTGCTTTACTATCGGAAGTTGGAATCAAGTCATCATCACCACCTACCATCTACTGTGACAACATTGGAGCGACATACCTCAGTGCTAAGTCCATCTTTCACTCCTGAATGAAGCACTTGGCGCTAGACTATCTCTTCGTCCACGGCCTGGTCGAGTCGAATACTCTTTGGGTCACTCATGTCCGAGCCGCGGATCAACTCGCGGACATTCTCACGAAGCCTCTCCCGAGACTTCCGTTTCAGCTCTTGTGTTCCAAGATTGGACTCACCGAGGGTGCTCCATCTTGAGGGGGCGTGTAAAGGATACATGTATAGGGGTATATAAGTCTTTTTGTAATTAGATCTATTATTGTGTAATTAGGTCTAACTTTCTATATTTAGCCGTTTTGGCTCATTTGAATCAATCATTCAGATTTCATATTATCACAAAGGAGCTGATGGAGGGGGTTTTAGGCTAAGGTGGGTTTTATAGAAAATAACACACGTGCGACGATGACGACGCCGCCGTCCGTTCGCGCGTCGCCACCTGGACCGGGCTAGGCCGGATCGTCCGGTTTTACTCCATTGATACATAATTTTTTTATCCCTTTTGCGATTGAGACTTTTTCTTCCTAGTCATATGGAGCCGACCTATTTTGGTGCGACTGACCTATTTTGGTGCATGGTTTCTCGGTAATGTGCGGTTAGGGGACTCCAAATATGGCTATAAAAGGCCATTTCGGCCAAGGGAAAAGATGCAACCAAGAACCAAAGTTTCTATCACTTCTCGATACTTTCTAAGCGTGCAACCCCACGCACGGTTTAATTTTTCTGTACGAGTTTTAAAGCTATTCCATCTTCCTCCTCGCGAGTGCATGCGTACGAGGGAGCTGCTCTGTAAACCTTGGGGAAGCGATCGGTTACGATTGCACCACGGTCGTACCGAAATTTCGCTTTCAGGGCAGTGGCATTTACCACGACACAGCTTGGTCACGTTCTCATTTTTTCCTCACACAATCTGAAAGCGAAAATCCTTTTATTCTTTTCATTCCAAAATCGTGACCATGGCTGACATACTCCCACCACGTTCACTGCCCGACCTCTCCAAGCTAGAGCCTCTTGACGGTATGAACTATCGTCGGTGGTCCCAGAAACTGCTCATATTCTTTGAGCAG
>CM071872.1:14348641-14381239 GCA_036759665.1 Gynandropsis gynandra | reverse complement strand
AATATAATTACTCATAATTCGTACAATAAAAATATATTTTAGGATCTACCATATTGGAAAATACATAACTTTGAAATAATCTTGATATCATGTACATGGAAAAGAATCATTTTTATGATATCATCAATATAGTGTTGAATGTCATAGGAAAGAAGAAAGATAACATTAAATCATGCAAGGATCTGAAAGAGTATTGCTCCGAAAATGAGTTATATATAAGTGATGACGACAAAGCTCCAGTTTCGATATTCAGATTGTTGAATAAGGAGAAACACAAATTGTTGAAGTGATTGAAAGAAGATGTGAAATTTCCTTATGGCCATGCATCTAACATCAAAAGGTGCATTGACATTAAAGGAGGAAGTAATTAGGGATGAAAAGTCACGATGATTGTAATGTATTCATGCAAAAACTGCTTTCTATATGTTTTTTAAATTGTTGGACAACCATGCACACGAAACAATTGGAGGTATGATTGGTTCTTTGAAATAATGTTATTAGTAATTTAAATCTATTAATTAAATATTAAACTAATACTTTCATGTTTCAGGTATTGTTATATTATTTTTTGAGATTTATGTGCAAAAAATTGGATGTGGTTCATAGAATGGAAGGTAACATAATTACTATATTATGTAACTTGAAGAAGATTTTTTCACTATCATTCTTCGATATTATGGAGCATATGATAGTTCATCTACCATACGAAGCCGCATTAGGAGGTCAAGTTCAATTTCATGAAAAAAAAAGAAACAAAAAGCTTGTCTAGAGGGTTCAATTGTGGAACAATACATGAATGAAGAAATATCGTTCTTTACTTCTTACTACTTCTAGCTAAATGTTCAAACGTGGAGTAGGAATATAGACAAATGTTTTGATGGTGGTGTGGACTTTTCATATCCAGTACCCGATGCTCTAGATATATTTTACGGTATTGGTCGAATTGCCGGTAAGGCAAAAGATGTATGGCTATCACAACGAGATCTATACATCACACACACGAATGTTCTATTCAACTGCAAATATCTTAGGCCTTTTTAAATGTAACATACTATAACTATATATAAGTAAATTCAATTGTGAATACCTATAATATTTGCAACATTTAGAGGATTGTTATGACATTTTGTAGTATATTAGATGATATATTGAAGAATACATATGTGAACATCGATGACTCTCAACTTCAAGAACTTAAAGAAATATATTTCTCAACATGGATCAGACAATATATAAATAAATTATCTTTTAATATAAGTATACAAAATACTTAGTAATATAATATTATATTATTAATTATACAGATTGAGATGAACAATCACCCATTATGGTTGCGAGGTGTTGTTAAGGGATCGATTGTGAAAGTTACGAGTTGGTCAATGTATTTTACACGTGGTTACAACTTTCATACTTATGAATATGGAAATTGAAGTCAATTATGAACTATGGTATATGTGTGAAAAGTATTATTATTCGACCAACGAACCAAATTTTTATGGGATCTTCAAGAAAATTTTGCAATTGGAATATCCGGCTTTTATTGCTACTCAAAACACTGTTATCCATATCTTATAAACCACTAAGAATATAATGACTTATAATTGTCATTTTTGCAAGTTATGTGGAGTTAAAAGTGATATTATTCCGAGATAATTGGTTTGATCCAGTAATCGTCCGTGGAATAAGAATAAATAAGTTAGGCATCGTAGAATTCAATTCAACACGAAGATATACAAAATACGAGCCTTTTCTTCTCGCGTCACAAGCGGATCACAGTTTGTTACGTTTCATATCTATAGGCTTGACGATGTTCTGGTTGACATGTCGTAATGAAGATACTTCCAAGGGGTAAATATATCGACAAGACAGAAGACCAACAATTGACAATGTAAGAACAAACCACCAGGATTATTTCTATTAATGTAGTTATTATTGAAGAAACTGTGCATGGAGAAATCGAAACATTTTAATATATGAAGATTAATTCGATGAAGGGATAAGATGAATTGAATAAATTCAGAAACACAAGAATTGACGAAATAATTATCTGACTCTAAACATGATTCATGTTAAATTTTTTATCAAACATTGAAAGTAATAAAATAATATTTTTTAGATTTACTTCATAAATTTATATATTATATATTATATATTATATACTAAACCTTGAACGTAACACAACCTCTTATATATTCCTTATCCTACACTAGTCTTTTACGTAATCTAAAGAACCAATTAAGTTTCACCACTTCATCACTGTAACACAATCTCTTATTTTTCTGATCCAATACTTATCTTTTACATAATCTAAAGAGCCAATTAAATTTTATCACGTAATTACCGTAACACAACCTCTTATTTTCCTTATCTTATACTAATCTTTTACGTAATGTAAAGAGCCAATTAAACTTCACCACATCATCACCGAAACATAATCTCTTATTTTCTTTATTTTATACTTATCTTTTACATAATCTAAAGATCCAATTAAATAGTATCACATATCACTGTAACACAACCTCTTATTTTTCATATCATATACTTATCTTTTACGTAATCCAAAAAACCAATTAAATAGTGCCACATCATCACCTTAACAAGGGGATGAATTGTGGATGGCCTCATGGGTCGTCCGTATTGCAGAACGGATTACGTAGGATTTCAAGGTTCGTATATCCATGGATTCAGTCTGTAATTATAGACGACCTAAGAGAGCCATACGCATTTACAGATAGCCTGAAGGACTCCGTCCGTGATTACTGATGGCCTGAGGCTGATCATCTGCATTTGCAAATGACCTTAGGGACTTTTTTCGAATTTACGGATGTCCATGGTTTGTCGACATTTACAGACGGCCTGAAGCGATCCAATCACATCTATGGATGGCTTGAGATAATCCATCCGCTTTTACGAACAACCTGAGGCATTCCATCCTCATTTTACAAACGATCATGATTTCTCCATCCGCAATCACAGAAGGATTACAGAAGATACGTTATATTCATTCTTAAATGCGGTCAGTTTACAGATGGGTCCGTCCGAAAATGCAAAACAACACTCGTCTGTCATTACCATCGACTGTCTTACTATACTCTACCGTTCGACTGTCCGTCCGTTTTTTCGTCTATCCGAGCAAAGGAGGAATGACATCACAATATTCAACTTCTTCTAAAGGTAAAACGAAAATGACGAAAGCGAAAATACATAACAAAATGATGCAACATTGCACGAGACCCGACAAAAATTGACACAATAACATAAACGGTTAATGTGTATGTTGAAGGCAAAAATGCCTTCGATTGATTGGGATGTGTGCGATGATTTAGGCAATGATGATAATTGACAACTGCGAAGATTTTCTCGTTGGACACCTCGTCCATATTTCTAGACGGGCATCTTTGTTTGCATTCGTCTCTAACTTTGCAGACGGTAGTCGGCCTAAACTATTTTAAAAAATAAAATTAATAAAAAATATAATAAAAATTAAATCTGAAATTAATTTATTTAAACCATTCCTAACAATCTACAATGAAGTGAGAGATTGTTAATCATTGTCATCGTCTTCACCCTTGTCAATTGTAGATATGTTTGTTTAAGCATCCGCATCAATGGTTTAACTTTGGCGTTGTTGTGCTTTAAATATTTTTTAATTCATTTCAAGTGGCCTCCAATTCGCTTTGAGTGTCTTCGAAAATTTGTTCATACAGTATCACACACCTCTTCATTTGTTCATATGGCTTTACCTTTGGAAGAAGTTATGCATTGTGATGTCATTCCTACAAGATAAAAAATACAACCTTTGTACAACGCAACATGACACAAAATAATATTAAAGTTGCAATTAGATAATAGAAATTTTTGTTTTTTTAAAATTTTTATTTTACCTCGATATATACATCTCGTTCAATTTTTTTTCTCTTCGAGACGGTTGAGAACCGTCTTCTCTTAGACACTCGTTCCAATTTACTTTTGTGAATATCATTGTGAGCTTGTTTCATTCTAGTATCAACCTAGGAACCATCTTATTTCTTATGTGTTCACTCGGGTAATTCAAAATATGTTAGTTTTGTGCATTTTTTTCTAAAATAAATTATAAAAATATATTAAAAAAATAAAATTTCGATAATATATTTCTAATTTTTTACAAATAGTCAAAACATACCATTTGTTTGAATACCATCGAGAACGAACGAGATTCAACAGTATGAACGCTTATATCGAAACCTTCCTTATTAGATCGGCGAGATTGATATGCTTTCTCGCTTCTTTATTTGGCTCCAAAATCATCCCAATAGGCGCACATGGCTTTCCACACGTCGAAAGCCATCCACATATTTTTTATTTCTTCTTTCGATCATGTTTGATTTTGTTCATGAGATATTTAAGTCCTAATCTCACAACTCTTTCAAATCAAACTTCACTAGTCTGGTAATCTTGGGATTCCAATAAAAGTTTTGATAAAATAAATTTTATTTAAATTATTAATAATTATATTATTAAGAAAACTTTTCAAAATAGTTATTGTTAAAAGCATACCAAGAACACCTTCCACCAACATTCTTTGGTTTATGGATCGGTTCACATTTAGATGTAACAAAATCGATCAAATAAGCTTTTCTCGTTTTAGTTATGTGATGAGAAAACGAATCATACTTAAACCTATAAATAAAACTTGTACTACATTGATATAATATTAATGAATTATATTTTTAAAATTATGTTTTTTTATGATATACCATTGTGCTCCGGTTTGGATCTAAATGTGGAAATTTACATAACTCTTCATTCATCATTATCAACTCTTCGACTATCGCTACATGATGCACCGAAGATGGCGATTGTTTGACGAGTTGACATGGGATTAACATATCATTTGGAAAGGCATATATTGTGCGTATTCCAAAGTATGAAACATAATCAATTCATGAAATCTCAAAAATTGTGTCTCATAAACCCTTGCTTGTTGTGGAGGAGACGATCCAATGACAATCTTATCAAGATTTGAATGTGATATTGAATCACTTTCTCTTCCGAATCGATGTAATATTCTAATTTATATAAATTTGTTAGAATTTGAATAATTAACTAAAAATTTAATAATATTTTTAATATTAATGATATCTACGGTGACCCATTGAAAACACAATGGATCCAGAGAGTTGGGTTATGGTCTCTCAACTACGCTCAACATGTCCTGTTGATAACGCAATGGATTTGAAAAGACAGAGTCAAGTTACGGCCCTGAACTACGCTTAACGTGACCCATTGAAAATGCAATGGATCCGGATAATGGTGGGGTTTGATGAGAAATTTCAAGGTGGCCAGGCCAGGCCAAGCAGAAAGGACAAGGTACGACGGGCGCCGAACAAGTAGACGATGGGCGGTGGATGAGCGCACAGACGGGCGGCCAAATGAGCGACTGATAGGCGGTTAGCATGAAGGACGGAAGGACGACAGTAGGGGCAACAAACAGATAACAAGCATAGTGACACACAAATATCCAACATAGATATGCGCGGACTACCAACAAACGAGCAACCAACATGGGAAACGGACAGGCGACCAGCAGGGTGACCACGAAGTCAACACTAAACTAAAATAGGAAACTAAAAAAATATATATGTTATACTTGCAACAGTGATGGTGAGTAGAAACGATTGCGACAGCAGTGGTAAGGCATGGTGGTTACATGAGACGTAATACAAATAGCTTATGGCAATGACAAACTGAATGCATTTTTGCACAGAATAAAGATTTATATAATATTCTAGATGGCTCTTAATTTTTGTAATTATTTTGTACATAAATACTGATGGAAATACGAAAGTCATTCATAATTTCGGGCGGTCATCCAACCTTCCGTCAGCAATTCCAAACGATGTTATTTCTATCTGTAAATTACAGAACAAAAGAAAAACATACGCTCGCAATTGCGGACATGTTATAGACGACCATCCGAAATTACAATGGAACATAGGAGACCGTCCCTAAATTTACGAAAGTTTGTATTTTCTTTGTCATCCTAGACTAACATCTACGAGTCGTCCGTAATAATAGAATAACATTCGCGGACCATCTACAATTACGATCGAAAGACCACAATTTATTTGTAGTTACGGATTTACATTAATGAGCATCTATAATTCATCCGAAAATGTGATGTGTCTCGTGCACTGTGCACACCTCATTATGCGGAGGAGCTAGATTTTCAGACGAACGTGGTCATCCATCCGGATTTCTCGACAAATGTGCTAGGTCATCGATAATTTATAACATATCCTATTTGTCCGGAAACCGTCTCCATCTTTAAAACCTAAAAAAAATTCAAATGATATACTTAACATATAAATGAATTAAAATAAATTTAAAAAAATAAAAACTTAATGTTTGAAAATAAAAAATTAAACATCAATAAGATGATATTTAAATTATAAAAGTTGTATAAACGTACATCCATATTTGACACAACTTGAGTTTACAGATTAATTTTTCTGTACATCCATTATCTCGATAATGATTTCATTATATAAGAAAGAAGACGATTATATGAAGTAAAACGTATGATAATTTTGTGTTGAAAACAAAAGAAGGTGTTGTTAAAAGGCCGTGTCCCGCTCTTCATGATCCGCGTCCTGCTCCCTTCTCCGCGTCCTGCTCTCTTTTCTCAAGTCGCGTCCTACTCAGGTCACGTCCCGTTCAGGCGGCGTCCCGCTCAGGCCACGTCCCGCGTCCTGCGTCTTGCTTCCCGCGACCTACGACCTGAGTCCCGCGACCTGCGACCTGGTCAAGCCAATTTATGACCTCTGCGGTCTCCTATGCCTTGTTTACCGCTCCAACTCATGCATGTTACATGTAAACTTGTGCCTTGCATTTGTACATGTATTTTCCTTGTTTTCTTCTTTTTTACTTGTATAAATATGTACCTTTGGTTCTAAAGAAATGTACAACAGAATAGTTATTCTTATTCTCTCTAATTCTCCCGATCTTTCGCCCGCTCTTAATCTTTCTATCTTGCTTCCGATGGTTTATCTTTGTTTTTACAAAATCTACATGGTATCATAGCAGTGATCGAGTCTCGGAAAATTCTTTGATCGATTTTGTTTCTTTTAAAATCAATTCTCTTTCAAAAGTTTTTTTCGGTCAAACCTTTTTAACTCTCTTTGTTATTTTGTTTCCCTTTGTTTACTCGAATCTCTCGTCATGGACTCGACCAAAAGCATCTCAATCTCGCTCAATGGAAACAATTATTCTATTTGGACAAAGATTGCTAAGGCCAATCTTGGCATACGAGGTCTTTGGGGTTTTGTGACAGGATCATATGTGAAACCGGCAGATTTCAAGTGTCGAATTAGAAAATGGGAACCAAATAAACTCATTGGCTTGGTTATTTTACAAAATTCCCTTGAATCTCATGTATTTCGTACAAATGGGCACATAGAGTCTCCTAAGGAGCTTTCGGACGAGCTAAAACAAGTTTTTGGCCATGAATCCAATCTTAGTCGTGCGTATGAGATAAAGAAAGGCCTTAATAATCTAAGGCAAGAGGAAAAAGCCTTTTAGCCAAGCTTTGGGTGATTTTAAATAATTATGGTCATAACTCGATACTTTAAGGCCTCATACTGCGGACCCTACAGAAATAGCTCAAAGAGCAAACCAGGATCAAGTCTTTAATCTTTCATTCTCCCGCTACGACAAATACAACGGCCTTATTCATCACAACTTCACCAAAACGAGTTTCCCTCGTTTAACGAAGTTTGTATGATGATTAAAATAGAGGAATGGGAAAATGTCTCTTTAAAGGAATGACCGAGGAAGCTAATGTCTCCAAAAGTACCTTTAGACAAGCCACTACAATCAAGCCTTTCAAACAACAGTTTTCTTGTGAGTATTGCAAAAAGAAAGGTCATACAAAGGATCGTTGTTGGAATTTTCAGCTCCATTTGACGAACAGAAGCCATGACGGTCAAGGTAAGTCTAATATGGCCTCTAAGTTTGAGTTTGTCTCCAAGGCAGACCTTGAGGTATTTTTCCAAATCATTCTGGCAGGGAATCAAACAAACAAAGCTGATGAAGAAGGAGGAATATTATCTCTGCTTTCTCTGCTTTTCGAAACCATAATATAATAGATTCCTGAGCTACAAATCATATGATTAAAAATCATCACTTGCTTAAAGATATTAAAACTCATAGTGACTCTGTTTCTATCGCGAATGGGGAGACATTTCCAATTAAAGGAACAGGGAAGCTTAAGCTTCTCAGTCATGATACAAGGGCTCTATTCGTTCCAAAATTTTCTAATAATCTTATCCCTGTACAAAATCTTGCAAAAGATTAATTGTCATGTTTGTTTCGATTGTAACTATTTTTGGATACATGATATTGAAAGCAAACAAGTAATCGGCAAAGGAAAGCTCCTCAATGGTCTTTATGTTCTCGAGTATATGTATTGTGATCCAGAGTTCGTGTTTCTATCAAAATCAAATTTTAAAAAAGTTTCTAAGTGGCATGCAAGACTTGGACACCCTCATAAGTTCTAAGTATCATTTTCCGATCTTAAAGATAAAAATAAAACGTGTGAAGCTTGCATCTTAGGAAAGCATGTAAAACAAGTATTTCCAAACTCTATTTCGGTTTATAAAAATTGTTTTGAGCTGATCCATTCGGATATTTGGAAGCTCCATATGTTTCTCATGATCAAAAGAAATATTTTGTAACATTCATCGATGAGAAATCAAAGTTACATGGCTTTATACTCTCTCGTCTAAAAGTAGTGTTTATGATGCATTTGTGAAGTTTCATAAGCATGTTTTAACTCAATATGATGCTAAAATAAAATGTCTAAGGACTGAAAATGGCATTACACACTAAACTTTGTATCCCTATACTCCGCAACAAAATGGAGTGGCTGAGAGGAAGAACATGCACCTAGTGGAAGGCTCGTGAACTATCATGTTCGATCGAGATGTTCTTAAAAGGTTTTGGTCCGATGCGGTCATGACTGCATGTCACGTAATAAATGGAACCAAAGGTTCTAATGGAAAAATCACATTATGAGGTATTAAATTCTACAAAACCTGATCTTGACTATTTTAGAACTTTCGGTTGTGTGTGTTTCGTTCTTGTTCCTGGCTCACAGCGAAACAAGTTGGAACCAAGGAGCACTAAAGCCATGTTCATCAGATACTCAGTAAATAAAAAAGGCTACAAGTGTTTCGATCCAAAATCTCAACATGTAATAGTGTCTCGAGATGTTATATTTCTCGAAGACAATAACTTTCATGATAAAATCAGCTGGGAAGAGATTAAAGGAATCTCGGAACCAAATGATATAGGTTTGTCCCTTAAAAACTTAGTAAATTCAATTTCGAAAACTAACAATAAAACATGTCTTCTGCCAAGTGTACCTGAACGTCATGAAGACCAAAGTGATCAAGAAATATCAAAAAATGAAGAACAAGAAAGCCATGATGAGATCATATATTCTGAGCAAAATCATGAGAAGGAAACTAGGGCCTCAAATCATGAGAATGAAGATCAAAGCCATGATCATAACCAAAATGAGGATTAGGACGTTGATGAAGTCGAATGAAGGATTCTAAATGAGATAGTGCCTCAGAGAAGCACTAGAATAAGGCAACCAATCTCGGAATGGATTCATAATTCTATTCATGCTGTGGCAACCAAACATCCTATTCAAAACTTTTTCTCTTTGGCATTTATCTCTACTGATCATAAAGCTTTTCTTAGTAAAATTGATAAGGATATCGAGCCACAAACCTATAAAGAAGCCGAAGGGAAGCCAGAATGGGAGGAAGCCATCACTGCGGAGCTAGCAGCCTTAGAAAAGAATAAAACGTGGGACCTTGTCCTTCTTCCTTAAGAAAAAAAGCCCATTGGAAGTAAATGGGTATACAAAATCAAATATAAAAGTTATGGTGAGGTAGAACATTACAAGGCTCGCCTTGTAGCGCAATGGTATAATTAGAAGTATGAGGAAGATTATATTGAGCCTAGTTACTAAAGTTTATATATTCGTCTCTTGAAGAGTTAAGTTTAATTTTTTTGTACCCTGAAAAAAACTAAAGAACAGATAAACAAAATGTTTGGTGGAGCTCTCAAAACTCCAAAGGACTTCTTATTTAATTCAAACGGTTTTCTAAGTATACTTGAATATAGACTCAGACTCCCCATGAGATTTTACCCGTCTTGAACTCATATTCCAAGCTCCAAACGTTTCATATCCGGTATATGACCGCCTAAAATTATTCTTACAATAGTTTTAGGTTACTGAATGACTCTCCAAATCACTCATCCCCAAATCCTTAAACAAGTTGTCTAAGATTTATGTAAAAAAATCACACAAGTAATTTGAAACACTCTTATTTCTCAATTTAAGTCAACATTTCTCTCTTGAATATTTTTGCTCAATCTTTGCTCATGGAGAAGATGATTTTCATCCATGGTATCAAAGCTCTTTATATAGGGGTCTTGATTTTTTTTTTTGAGATATATTCTCCATATTTGTAGTTTCCTTGATATTCTCCATAATATCTTCCAATTTATTAATCTTTGACTTGTTTAACTTTGACCTATTCAAATATAAGACTCAATACAAAACTTAAGATCAAAATAAAAAATTAACAATCTTCCTTTTTTATCTTATAATTAAATAAATACATCATTGCATCATCCATATCTATGAAAAATCAAGCACCAACTATCCACGATTACTTTTTTTTTTAAATTCACTTCATCATGTCTTCAGGTTTACCAGTATCAGTAACAATTACGCCTGCACTAGTACATTATCCTCCTGTTTGTATGAGTATTAGAGCAAAAACTATTAGTCTCACAGAAAAGTTGAAGAAAATTCGAAATTAGAAAGAAAAGATCGAGAAAACAATAATGTTTGTAGTTTGATCTTTTTTCTTTAACGCCATTGGGTTAGCGTTTCGCCCGCATAAAGAATTTCAATTTTCACATAGAAACGTTCAAACAAACAAATGATAAGCAGTGCATGCATTATCAAACTTAATTCTCCTTTTAAACCCATCACATTTTAATTTCCTTTATTTAATATTCAAAAAACAATTCCTCTTTCACTTCAATTTAGCTAACATTTACCACAAAACACTTGCCTAAACATTCTCTTTCCTTTTTTTCTTGTTTTTAAACTTTCAAACGCAAGTGAATTTTATACCCAATTGAAAAGAAATAGTTAACACAAATATACTTAACACATCCACTAGGCACACCTAAAGTATATTAAAATAAAAGTTTGTACTTGATTCAAAACAAACACTCTCGACTTCTAGATCGTTGAAATTGATAGATTTTCACAACATTTAGATTCAGGCTACCGTGCAGGTATACTTAACACATCCACTAGGTATACCTAAAATATATTAAAATAAAAGTTATATCTAATTCCCAACAAACACTCTGGACTTCTAGATTGTTGAAATTGACAGATTTTCCCAAGACTTTTCGTTTTTTGCATATGTATGCGTGAATATTTTATTCTTTTATTCGTTTCCTTTTTTATATATAAAACTAACCTTTTCCCCTTAATACGTCGAAGTTGGATATCCACCTCACCGTGTGTTTGTTGATAGATATTCTTCATATTTATAGTTTCGTTGATATTCTCCATGATATCCTTCAATTTGTTAATCTTTGACTCGTTCAACTTTAACCTATTTAAATATAAAACTTAATAAAAAATTAAGATAAAAATAATACATTACCAGACCACATCATTTTTTTCTCACAATATCATTCTACAACTCAAAAAATTCACAGAGGCTCAGATTGATAAGATTTGGATCGATTTACGAGAGCATGTGGGAGAATGAGTGAAAGTCGTTTTAATGACAACAATAAAATTTTAATTAAAATTTTAATTTTTTAATAAATCCTTACAATTTTGGTGTTACCTTTTCTTCAACCATATAAAATTCTTCTATATTAACACTTTTAAAAGCATTTATTTACCTTGAGATGGTTTCACTTAGATGAAAAAACAAAAGTGAGCAAATACTCAAACTTTTAATGTGTTAAACTTTATTCTCCACAAATAGCATCTCATCATATTCTTCTCCAAATTTGATAAATTCAGCATATTCCCTAACTTTTCAAATTCAAAATATTCTCCCCTTTGTTTTTTTATTAAATTCATTGTTTATTTAAATTAACCATAAATATCTAACTTTCTAAATTCAACCTATTCTTTCAAAGTTTTCGAATTCACTATATTATCCGATTGTTTGAATTCAACCTATTTTCCTCCAAAGTGTAAAAAATAAATATATTTTCTCTAAGTTTTCAAATTCAATATCTTTCCTCTCGAAATTTCCAAATTCAACCTTTTTACCATCAAAACTTCTACATTAAATATATTATTCGTAAGATAAAATGTTTATGACATAATAACTAGGGTTATAATGTTCACATTTGGTTAAAATTTTGATTCAATTGCAATGGGTACATATTATATGGATTTTATAAATATTGATTATTCAATTATAAATATAAAAATTTTTGTTTTGATTTATTTGAATTTCACGATTATCGAATAAAAAAATAAATTTATTATTATTTAAATACTAAATATATCGATATTTTTATTGACTAACAAGTTATTTGAAAAACATAAATATTTTTAATTTCCTCGAGAAATTTTCAAATAAACTTGATTAATTTAGAATTTTCTAGATTAAACATATTATCCAAAAGATAAAAAAATATGATATAATAATTAGGGTTAGAAATTTCAAATTCGGTTTGGCTTTTGATTCAATTACAATGGGTATGTATTATTTGGAATTCAATGAATAGTGATTATTCAATTATAACCATATAGTAATTTTATTTCGATTTATTTGAATTTTAGGCTTATCAAATAAAAAATAAATATATTGTTATTTAAATAACGTTTTATTAACAATTTATTTGAAAAATCCGAATATGTTTAATTTCACAAATAATGCATATTTGTTGTAATCGAATATGAACTCGAGCGGAATCCGAATGGTCTAACCCTCATCATAATGTCGTTATTTTTTTATTTTATGGCAAATAGGATGAATTTAGAACATTAAGAATAAATTGGTTGAATTTGGAATTTCAAAAGGAAATATGGTGAACTTGAAATTTTAAAGGAAATATGCTAAATTTAAAAATTTTGGAAAAAAAAAAGTTGAATTTGGAAATTTAGGGAATAACTTTGAAAGGAAGTAAGTTGTATTTGTAAAATTCAGGTAGAACATACTGTATTTTAAACGTCTGGAAAATATGATAAATTTTGACGATGAGTTAACAAAAATACCGGCTGATTATTGTTGATTCGGTGAAAAAATCTACATCGTTGAGCACTTGATGCCTTGTATTTGTATGGGATTTAGGAATACATTCCAATGGTCCCTGGTTTAGTGGGTCAAAGTTTTACAAGGAATAAGCTACATTTAGAAACTTCAAAAGTGAAATATGTTAAATTGGGGAATTTCAAGGGGGAGTAAGTTGTATTTATAGAATTCAAATGGAATATATTGAATTTAAAAAACTATTAAATAAGTTAATTTTGACTATGAGTTAGCAATATTTTAACTGAGGAAGACATATGTTGAATTTGTAAAGGAGAGGGAGGAGGCATAAGCCGAAATCCACAAAATTCGGAACATAATATTTAAAGGAGAAAATACACCTTTATACCTTTTAAAATATATTGTTTAATATATTAGTGTAGGGAATGTCTCTCATCGCAACCTATAACCTATATTATAACAATGAATTATTAATCATAACATATATTTTATTTTAGGAAATGCGAATTAATTAATAACTATAGATTGATATATATTTACCTAATCGCTCAACCATGAGACATAGTGTCAAACTTTCATTTTGTTCAGTTCATCAACGCTTAGACGATGATATGGCCCATTACTTCTTCATCAAATATCATTTCATAAAAAAAAGTCATACAAATAGTCATTTGCATGTTTATATATATATATATATATATATATATAACAAATTTAATTCAAAGGATCAAATTATGAATAGTAAAATTTTTAGTCTAACAATTTTGCTGAAAATATTAATATGGAATAATATATATACAATATATAACAAAAGTATTAAATATCAAATATGGAAAATTTTAAACCTAAACGTGAAAGACATTTTCTCCATCACTCTTATCTCTTTGCCTCTCTCTTGCTTCCTTCTATCTACCCCTTCTCTCTTTCTTTTCTCTTCCTCTTCCCTTTTTGCCATTCTTCTCATTCATCCGTCTGACCGTTCTCCTGTCCATCCGACCATTCTCCCGTCCAGCCTTTTTCTCGACACCTCGTCAGTCCATCTGATGTCTCCTCTTTGGCCATGATTCCATCATTCATTCATCTGTGTCCGGATATCTGCGACCCGGTCACAAATGAAATTATATTTTTTCTCATAAAGGATGTTTCTTCTGTATTGGGCCCAATTTGGCCCATATAATCCAGGGACCATTAGGCTTTATTCCTAAAGCCCACATAAATACAAGGCATCAAAGGCTCAATGGAAATTGCTTGACCGAGTCACCGATAATCGACCGGTATATAAAACGGAAGGTCGGAAACGAGATCGACATTTCTAGCAACTCCAAAGAAATATATTAGAGAAGATATAGACATCATATTCGAAATACATTCAAGAACGTAGAAGCAGAAGAAGGTCCTCGCAGAAAATGGTTTTGTGGGAGTTAACTTTGGGAACAGCCTACTTCTTGGGTCTGAAGCGCACTTACAGGCTCGCCTTGAAAATCCAACGTCGGATCGTCGGACCCAAACATCCTAGGATCCTACAGTTCCTGCATCGGTGAGTTTTTTTCTATGTTTTCGCATATGCCATTTTGAATTGCCTTGGTTCTTGGAGAATTTTGTCCTTCTTTGTTAGAATTTTCGATTGATTTGATTGCTTCTGATGTGGGATTTTATAGTGATGTGATTATTTCTGATAAAGGTTACACACCTTGGGTTCAATACTTTGTTTGAACACGATCCTATTTGAATGATAGAGCTATTCCATATCGATTTGGTCTCTGGCGCAGTCTTAATTTTGAAGTGTATTCCTTTATCTTGGCTGTCCCGGAGGATGATCTCGGGCTAATAAGATCCTGGCTTGAATTGGATTTGTTCTTTTGGCTTTGCTTGAATCTGACTCTTCATCTCCTTTGATTTTTTTTTTTTTTTGAAAACTTAAGTTAAGAATGGGGCTGGGTGAAAAAAAAAGGAGAGTTTATTGTCTTTTAAGAATGTCCCATAAAAGTACACAAAGTTTCCAAAGTGTTATAATCTACAGGAAATGTGTTAATTTTTTCCAAATTAAAACTATATAGATATGTACATCAGCTGTTGATTCAATAGTAATCTCCATTAATTCCTCTATTAATGTAACATTATAATTCATAAAAAATCGAAAAGTAGTGTATATATAATAGCTATGTATTTTTATAGGATTTAGTCTTGTTGCACCTTGTTCCAATAAAAGTTCCTACTCAGATGGGACTGAATCTACCATTTCCATTAGACACCTTACGTCCTTAAACAAGCTTGAAGAACAGTGCGGCAACTTCCATTATTCTCGTCTATGTTCGCACATTTGCATGCTTTGACGATGATAATCATCTGGGATTGGGCTTCAGTCTCGCTTGCTAGTCAGCAGATGGTGTATTTGTTCAACAGTTTTGTACCCCACAGCTTTCAAATTTGGTGATTTTACTTACTCTCTGCTTCTCTCTTCCTTGTGTACTTTGGTCTGCACAGGAGAACTCGTCAAGTCTTTGATATGGCACTGAAGGTCCATAAGAACATCCAGCAGAGAGACTTAGAAGTTGGTCGGAACCTGGGTAACTGGATTCTCCGCTGGCTTGACCGAATGAAGCCAGAGGCTCAGATTCGTGCTCCACCCGAGCAAGTACAACACTATGCCAACTCGAAAACAGAGAGAGCAAAAAGACTGTCAGAATCGCCCAATCTCAAAACATCCAGGAACACACAAACTCCTCAGAATCGTGATTCTGACAGGCATATGTTCATCTCGTCGAGGAACATATGGCCTAAATCATTCCCCACTATCTCAATGATGATGCGGCCACCAAGATCCATAGGAACTATGACACAGTACAGGCGTCACAGCACTATTGAAGCCCATCTGATCAGATCAAACTACCCTGGAAGCGGCTTTGACAGCATCATCCGTAAGGACATTTTGCAGTGGATGTTGCAGAAATGAAGCTTCAGAAGTACTGAAGTTCCTATCTTTTTCCATGAATTTACTTGTCCTGATGATAGGCAAGTGCTGAATTCCAAGTTGTGTCCTCAAGGATTCGAATTTTATGTCCTTGTATATCCTCATAAGATGTAGAGTTTTCCTCTTTCCATCAATAAAGATAAAAACTTCTGCGCCGGATTCCTTGGGTTCGGTTATCTGAAAATGTTGTGCAGGCGGAGAGTATCCATGGCCTTATCAAGGTATCAACCAAACTCATTCTTAGCCGATGTGGGTTCATAACACATTTCGATATAAAACCATTATGCATTTTCGCAATAAACAGGAATCCATGGAAATGCATTCAGGATAACGGTATCCCAGTGTTGTCTTATCATAAATATCTCTAGTGTTCAACCTCTAGAAATCCTGATATCCTTATCTATAACCCATGAGCTGCCTCGATGTCCTGGAAATGGAAGCCTGATGAGAGGCTGCTCACCCGATATCGCCTGCGAAATGTTAACCTGTAAAGGGTTAAGAGATTGCTTCAACAACGATAGCTGATCTGATTAAAGCAACTACCAGGTTACAGTGATCCATCTCAGGACATTGCATAAAGCTTTATACCAAAAGGGCATTTTTCCTTGCTTGAATTCTTGAAGGACTTTGAACTTCGAATATAGCTGAAGCACTTAACGAGAAGTCCACAAAGGGGTCGAAAGCTTAGTAGAGTTTTTTACGGAGAGTTTTTTTTTTTTTTTTGTTTCGATACACTCGGTAATAAATTGTAAATCTCTCGAAATATTTGGGATTTTATTGTCGAAACAAAGGATTATTATAAAAATGTAATAATAATAATAATATTAACAAAACAATAATTAATAAATAATAATAGTATCTAATAATAATAATAATCATAATAAAAATATAACAAACTCAATAAAAAAGCTCTCATGGTCAACTAGAATATAATCCGATTTTATCATTGATTGATTTATGTAAATATTTGAATATTATAAAAAAAATTATGTTGATATATCGTGTAATCTAATTTATTCTTGATATAACAATCTAATTTTAAAATATGATTTGATACAAATGTAAAATAACACAATAGTTTAACTAATAACTATTGTCTAATCTAAAAATAAAATGCTCAACCACGATACAATCCGATTTTATAAAATATCATTAAATATTTTTCATCAATTCGAAATAGTTTGAACATTCTTATACTCATATTTATCGTTTTGAACAAGTAACTAATGTTTTTTAATCCCATAAGTATTGATTTTTAACAAGTTAGAACTTGCATGTTGTGCAAATTTATTATTATTATTATTATTATTGTTGTTGTTAATCACGACTGAATTATACTATTGAGTTGTGCCACGATGTGTCATGCGTTTTGCCACATACATATTAATAAAGTACACATTTTATTACAAAAATATACATTTAAATAGTATCAATCACATACATATAAATAAAAATACATACGATTTTAATTAACAATATATATTTTTATTAAAAATAGTCAAGTGCATTAAAAATATACATATAAAAGGTTATTGGCTCAGGATTAACATTGACGGCATGCTTAACACATGCAAGTCGGACTCAATTACAAAATATACAAAAGTTTTAATTACAGAATAATAAAGGTTTCCATTACAAAATAAATAAATAAATATATATATATATATATAGTGTCTAAGAATGGAGTGATACATTTCAGGAATATGGTGAATGATAAAAACTTTTACTGGAGATCGTATCTTACAATACATATATACATTTTTCGATGGAGTTTTGAAGAAGTTTTGGGGCTTTTTTTTGTTAGAGATATTTGGAGAGTTTGGAGGGATATAAAGAGTTTTTCAGAGAGATATTTGAGTTTTTGAGAAAATTTTGAGATTTTAGAGAGATTTTTTAGTTTTTTTAGAAATTTTTTAGAGAAATCGGAGAATTTTTAGAGACATTGAGAGATAGAAACAGAAGAAGTTTTGTCACTAAAAACATAAACATAAATTGAATTATTATTATTATTATTGTTATTATTATTATTATTATTATTATTATTATTATTATTATTATTATTATTATTATTATTATTATTATTATTATTATTATTATTATTATTATTATTATTATTATTATTATTATTATTATTATTATTATTATTAATCTTGAGTAGGTTGTGTTACTGGATTGTGGCACGTATTGCGCCATACATAAAATATGTTATCCCATGTTGTGCTAGAAAAATTAGGCAATAATGTTGTCCCACTTTGTGCTAGCCATGTTTTACCACACGTTGTGCTACGTTGTGCTAGTCAGGTTTTGCAACAACATTGCTCCACATTGCTTGTGCCACAACGTTCTACCTGCTAGGTTGTTCTATATACAGATTCATAAAAATATATATAGCAAAATTTGACAGTGTATTTACTATGCAAATGCTTTCCGACAGATTTTTCTAATTTTCTAAGTTTTTGAATTTTTTAGAATATATTCATCTACACATATCCTATATAACATAAATAAACTTAATGAGTTTCAAAGATACTTGCCAAAATGTTATCATATTTAAACAACGAATGATAAAAATTGTGAATATGTTTATATCATGAGATTTTCTTAAAAAAACACATTGTGGAAAAATTATCGGTTTTATCATTTGTATTATATTTCATAAAAATAAATATAGTTGAATTATATGCCATGAACCAAACTACAAAAACATATTTAAGATTTCACATGATTAATTGGATCACCCTAGTTCAATAATGATACAGAGAAATGTTAAAAAAATTTATGACCATCCAGCGAAACCTCAGGCCCTACTACCAAAGGACAATATCCGCCGAGCCTTGATACCAATCAAACGAGGATTCATACAACATTTCTAGGAAAGAAAGAGACTATGAAATCCGGGATTCCGAGTCAAGGACGAGGGAAGGAAGACATATAGACCTCGGGCAGGAAGGGGTGTTCTCAGTATTGACTATTGAGAACCTCCCTCTATAGACCCTTCAGTATAAGACCGTCCATGACTTTAACCCTTAGAAAAACCTATGGCGGGACATATAGACAGCATGGAATCTTTCTTGATATATCTCCTTGGTTTTGAATGAAGTGGAGACGCCTGCGGAGGAGAGAAGGTGAAGTTGCTCCCTGGGCTTGGCTTGAATGCCGGTTTGGATTTTGCGAGAGAAAGGAGTTTATTTGATTGTTGGAGGTTGCTATCTATTCCAATAACGAATCAACTGAATAACTAAATAAAAAAGATAGTTCTTTCTCTTCGTCTCAGGTCGATGGATCTTCTTAACTGGAAGATCCCCATGGAAATTCTCAAGTGATCGGAGATGAAAACGAAGACCCGAGATTTTGTGAACAATGTGGAGTTGAATTTGTTGATTCTCGGATACGAGGCTAGCTGACTTCCCTTTTTCTACTACCTTGAAAAGTGCTTTTGTTTACTGAAACATCCAATATCAAGTTTTTTGAGAGCATTAAAGCGAAAAATTCCATTTTTAAATTCATTTAATTAACGACGAGATTTATTTATCATTTTTGGCATGCCCCCGAAAATTTATGGTAGGTGCAAATCCTCCCAATTTATGTCCTACCATAAGACCAATTATATAAACGGGTAAGTGTTCCCTTCCCTAAAGACGGAGAACATATTTGACTCTTATGAGATTACATGTATTGCTTATTCTCAAAGAAAATTGATAATAAGACCATCATCGGTCAAAGATGGGCATGAATCACCATTGGTTTTCGAACGTAAACATGTGGATATATGTGGATGAATTCATCCACCAAATGGACCATTTCGATATTTTATGGTACTAAATGATTATTCAAGCAAATGGTCACATATTTTCTTATTATCAACCACAATGTTCTATGATTAATTTAGAAGCTCAATTCTCTGATTAATTTATTAAGATAGTGAGATTCCATAACACCGGTAAATTCACTTTTCAAGCTTTCAGTGTCTATTGTATATAGCTCGACACTGAGATTGAACATCATATACCACATGTTCATACACAAAATGGTATGCATCATGTACCACTGCTAAACTCGAGAATTATTCTCACATACATGAACTCGCTAAAGGTTTCGAGACATATCATTTTTTCTATTAGAGAATTCAAGCATCTCAAGTGGATCTACCTAGTCTCGCAGTCTAGATCATGTTCTAGCACATATATCATAGACTTCTAGATATAATGAAATATATACCAAACGTACTATCAATAAATCTACCTGCAATCGCAGTCTAAATCCATATCCAACATATGAATTGATCTACATGGTTATACATTATTGCTCGATATCATCATTTCTAAACCGATGAACCTACCTCTCGATATGATTATTCATGCCTATGTAATGCATATGATCTAGTCTAATTTGACATCACCATAGAAATTAATCCATTTTAGAATCAACTCATGGGATCCATTCAAGAATCGAAAGAATAAATATGCTTTAAACCATGAAAGGAAAAAGAAATAATTCTTATCATTAAATGTTCTAAGTTCGCATACACAAAATTGTAGCCTAAGCACGAATCAAACATGTTGATCTACACCTTATAATAGAACTAAAATGATGAACAAGTATTAAGAGACGAGTTAACAAAGCTCAATCAATCTCGCTGCCGTAACCTTGCCTTCAACTCATTTTCGCTGGTAGTTCGATCCTTTGAATGTAGTATGGATAGCTTCTTCACTGTTTCACACGATCCTAAAATGTTTGTTTCGGTTTTCCTATCTATTTCCATCTCTCCCCATCTTTATATTATGTTTTAGTGGTTCCAAATTTATAGAAAAGCTTCCCATCACTTAAACAATTTGAAATTTAAATTATATAGAAAATTTGGTAAACCGTTTGGCCTAGTTGGCCACCACTCCGTCCAAGTAGTTGGTTGTTCCATGCTTTGTCCATGCGAATCGAAACCAATTTTGACATATTCAAAAATATCGTTCGACCGAGTCACAATACAATGGGATCAAGCAAACATACAAGTGTGGAAAACATCCTAGTTTAATTGAGCACTCAACCAAATTGATCTCTACTTGGATTGAGCATATTTTTTGGAAAGATTACGGTGGATTGTATTGACTTAATGAATTACCGCTATGTCCGAGTGATTCCTCTAAAACATTTTGAGTATCTTAATTTGACATGCTCGACCGAGCTATTTTGGTACTAATATCGAGCGTTTTCGCTGTTTTGCCTTTAATGCTTATTTTTGCTAAATGTTGCCTCATGTTTCCTCCCTTGATTGTGTTCTTGGTACTTTGAGATACTCATTCATCTTCTCCACACTTGCATCATTCATATCTTGGTCCTTGGTTCTCATGTTCTCATCTATTTCCAGTCAAGATTCACCATAGAAACAAAAAAATACCTCCGATATTCTTGCAGGACGAGAAATCATGATCTACGGAAAATGATGAGGACATCACAAAGAAAGCAAGTCTCGAACGGACGAACGGAACAAATGGATTGAATAGGTAAGACAATCATGCGGACGCACGAGACACTGATGAGGACGTGTGGGACGCTGACAAGGATGCATGGGACACTGACAAGGACGCGGATATGTGGACCGCTTATGAGACTCGCGGACTAACGGTCGCATCTGATATTCGCAGGCCGCCTAACTCGGAGAAGAGACGTTTTACGAAAACACCTAAATGGAGGCCTTTCCGAAGTCCCAATTTGATGAAACCAAGACCATTGGAACCAGCACTCAAAGATCTTTCAGATGAGTATCGGATCACTACCGAACATCACTTTTCCAGCGACATTCCGGTGACTGTTCCGATGAGGCCTCTAGTGCACACTTAGAACCAAATTTCGGGGTTTCAAGCATGTTAAAGGGGATTTGGACTAGATCTAAGATCAGGAGGTTACAAGAGAAGGTTCAAGACATCTTAGAATCCCAAGAAATTGAACAACAAGATCATTTGAAGGGTTTAGAGCCTCACAAGCCCATGGACCACACAAAGACCCGTCAAGAGGAAGTGTCTTGGATTTGTGTCATTCAAATTCAAATTTTCATTTAAATTGAACCAAAAAAACCTATAATTTAGGGCTTATTTCATGCATTGTCAGTAAGAATAAAGATCTACGAAGATTAGTGGTCAATAAGAGTCTTAGACTTTTGAATAGGAGTGTAATGTGAGGAGTTTGTTTTGGCCTTCTCCCTTTTTAAAAAGGCACGTATGAATAACAAAGAACAAGTCATTTTCGAACCAATTACAGAACAAAAGAGCTTAGCTCAGTGTTTTGAGATTGAGAGATTCATCTCACATAAATCGATCAAGTGCAGGACTTACTCGGATCGACTTATAAAGTAACGAGCCACGGTTGCTTGTGGCGTCTTCTATCGTCCTAAGAGTTCTAGAGGTGCATATACTCAAGGGTTTTGGACGGTCTCACTGAGATTTGGGCCAACGTTCTTCAGCACGTATCCGTCTATGGGTTCAAATGCATCCATCTGTACAACCGAGTGAAACGTACGATCCATTCGCGCATCAGACAATACTGTGGGGTTGTTTGTTTGCTTGCAGAAGCATTTTTAACAATCCGAATTTGATATTTAGTCCATTTTTAAGACTATGGCTTTATATTTCTCAAACGAATAAGCATGGGTACAAATCCACTAACCTTTAGAGGATTATAAGACAGTGGGATGCATTTCTAATAACACGAAACCTCAAAGAGTAGTCCACATCAATACCAGGATTTTTCGTCAATGTTTGATGTGGTTGGAGACAAAGATAGATTTCTCTTTTTTCTCTTGCTCTTTCTTTTATGCTTTGTTCAAAAACTCTTTTTGATTTTCCATGTTTTTCACTTGTAACCTTTGGTTGCTAAACAATAAATCAAACTTATAGAGTTTTACTTCTATGGTTAAACAATTAATTAACTTTTAATTAATTTTCAAAGCAATCCAAAGTTATCTTCTAATTACACTTTTGGCATTTAATTGTTTCAACAATCTTCTACTTAACTCAAGTGTCAATTATAATCATGCATATCACATATGTAAACCTCTAATATATGTTCATTCTTAATTGACCAATTCCTTCATCAGTTATGTCTTTGGTGCTATCAAATGCATAATCAATTACCACGTAGATTGTCTAACAATCATCAACAACTATTACATTATTCCTAAGTGTGTGACTTCACGGGTTCAGCACTAAATTAGTAGTCAATGAATCTCACTAATTGTCGGATTGAGATTAACATCAAATATTACTCCTCAATTGCTAGATAGTGTGAATAATCTTTTATTCTTATGAATTACTGTGAAAGACAATGCAATATTTTTATTCATGTTTCCAACTTCAAATAATTATATGGTTTGAAGGTTAAACCTTACTATATTATCAACTATTTACTATATTATCAACTATTTATACATTAATAATGTCGAATGAAATCGATAAACTCTTTTATCTTATCATTTTACTTTTAACTGCTTTAGCCAAAGACTTATCGGCAGTTACGATGAATGAAAGCATAGAAAAATGGGAGCTTCTCACACTCCACTTCCATCGACGTCACCCTGTGGTCATTCTCTTCCTTCATAGCCTTGAAACTCACGATCTCCTTCTCCAGTTCATCAATCCAAACCCCATTCTGAAAAATCTCTGTCGTGAACTTCTTCACCTCCATCGTAGCTTATTTGAATCCATAGTAGCTTATTCCCCTTCGCTCATGGCCATTACCAAACCATGCTCAAGCAAGAAATCTCTGTATCTAGCTCCACCTCTTGCATCTCTCGCAGTTATGGCCTCCAGACATTTCATCCGTAGATGATTTCACAGGGAACCACTATTTCTTGGATGACCAAGAAATGAGATTGCAACCGGGATACACAATATGAACACCTGTAGAGGTGTAATCATCACAGTCGCCGCCCCAATCCACATCGGAGAAAACATGAAAGGTGAGAGGGTTGTTACATGAGAGAAAAATGCCAAGAGATTGCGTACCTCCAAGATAGCGGAGAACGCGTTTGGCAGCTTGCAAATGTTCACTTGAAGGGCAATGCATGGATTGAGAGAGCTTATTGACGGCGAAAGCAATATTCGGCCGGGTGAACATGAGGTATTGTAGGCTTCCGATCACATTGCGATACTCGGTAGGGTCATCTAACGGTGTACCCGAGGTAGAGGAGAGCCGCATAGTGGATGCCATAGGAGTATGAACCGGCGTAGTATTCAACATATTAGTGCGTGTGAGAAGATCAATGATGTACCGTTGTTGCGTCAAGAGAAGACCCCGTGAACTCCGAGTAACTTCAACCCCAAGAGAGTATGAGAGTGGTCCCATATCCTTGAGGGAGAATCTTTCCGATAGAAGGCCAATGAAGCGATCGACATGGTGAGAGTTGTTGCCGGTAATAAAAATGTCATAAACATAAACAAGGAGATAGATGATATCATCAGCATGTCGAAAGATGAAGAGAGAAGCGTCAGCCAGTGAATTAACAAATTCGGACGCAAGTAGAAAACCCCGAAATTCATTGTACCACGCACGTGGAGCCTGTTTGAGGCCATAGAGAGCTTTGTGTAATTTACACACGGATGATCCCGATAAATAAAACCCGGCGGTTGAACCATGTAGACGACCTCGGAGATAGAGCCTTGCAAAAAAGCATTATTGATGTTGAGTTGACGCAATGTCCAGTTCCTCATGACAGCAAGACTGAGGACGAGTCGAATAGTAGCTGGCTTGATCACGGGACTAAACGTGTCATTGTAGTCGACACCAGGACGTTGATGGAAACCCTTAGCTACAAGGCGCGCCTTAAACCTATCAATAGAGCCACTAGGAAGACGTTTAATTTTAAACACCCATTTACACCCAACAACATTATATGAGAGATCCGGCGGGACAAGGTCCCAAGTGCCATTGCGAACCAAGGCATCAAACTCTTCATTCATGGCCGTCCTCCATTTTGGGTTCTTAAGAGCTTGAGAGACACATGTGGGTTCAATGTCAGTGGAAGGGAAAATTATGGTGGTGAGGGTGAGTTTTTGTTTCGGCTTAGTGATACGATTTTTGGCTCGGGTGATCAAAGGGTGAGTATTTTGCGGTGGAAGTTTTGGAGGTGTGGTTAATGGTGGTGGTGGCGAAGAGGATGGCGACGGTGGTGAGGGAGACAAAGACACCGGTGGGGAAGGATCCGAACATTGGAGCTCGACCGTAGATGGTGATGTACGAGTGGAGGTAATGGGAACAAGAGTACACAGAGGGAAGGAAGAGACGGGTGAAGTATCGGAGATGGATGCGCTCGGTGAATGAAAACGAGGGTAAGGGAACTTGGTTTCTATGAATTCAACATTATGAGAGACGAAGACTCGAGAGGTTGGTAAGTGGAGACAAAGAAACGCACTCTGGGTGAGAGAATACCCAACGAAAATACATGGGAGAGAGCGTGACTCGAGTTTGTGGTGTGTATACGGTCTTAACCACGGGTAGCAAAGACAACAAAAAATGTGAAGTTTGAAATAATTAGGTGAGGATGTGAAAAGAGATTCAAATGGCGATTTAAAACCAAGGATTGAAGTGGGAAGACGATTTATGAGATAGACTGCCGTCGGGAACGCAAAAGTCCAAAAATCAAGAGGCATGGATGCGTGAAAGAGCAAGACCCGTTTCAATGATATGGCGGTGTTTTCTTTCAGAAATCCCATTGTGCTCGGGTGTGTGGGGAGGCGTTGTAAAATGAGAAATGCCATGGGTGGATAAAATTGTTGTAAAGAAATAAATTCGCCGCCATTGTCCGACAAGAGCCTTGAATCTTGGAAAAATTTCAGAAACCTGAGATTTTCGATGCACGGGATAAAACCACGTATAACGAGTATAATGATCAACAAAAATAACATAGTATTTAAATCCATCGAAAGAAATCACAAGAGACGTCCAAACATCGGTGTATATGATTTCAAGTGGACCAGATGAAGTAACTGTAGAAACATAAAATGGGAGTTTATGGCTTTTGTTTCGTAAACACGCATCACATGAAAAATATGACATGACGGCCGTAACGGCAAAGACGAGGACGAGATAACTTTATTCAAAATTTCAGAAGACGGATGGTCTAGTCTAGAATGCCACTGAGACAAAGTGGACTTGACGCTAGTGAAAGCAATAATAGAGGGAGAGTGCAACATAGAGGTTAGTTTGGAAAGGATTGACCACTCATACACAACATCTTTAAGAAGTCCTTGCTATATTGGTGCCTCCGTGTTGAGATCCTTCACCTGAAAGTAATGGGGAAAGAATTCCACCGAAACATTGTTGTGAGTACATAGTTAATGAATTGATATAAGGTTTTAATGCATCGAGGGGGTATAAAGAACATTATAAAGGGATAAGTGATGAGAAGAGGAGGGTAAGGACAAGGAACCCGTATGTGTAATAGTAAGCCCAGAACCATCACCGAGTATGACACCGTCGTTGCCCGTGTAAGGGGCGTGAAGAGCAAGATTCGCCAAGTTGGAGGTGACGTGGTGAGAGGCTCCGGAGTCTAGGATCCACGTCGGTGAAGCCTCAGAGGGAATCGGGACGTGTGAGGCATGATGAGCACTCGGAGGCCATGGTGATCCACCGCGTGAAGCAGAAGTGTTGGAAGACGGAGCCGACGAGCTGAAGAGATGACACCGTCGGGCGCTATGGCCGTGTGTACCGCAGAGTTGGCACTTTCCCTGGTAGCTGCGGGATTGGTCACCACGCAAGGAGAAACGGGGATGAGTTGATCCTCGGGCGTTTGAATTTCCGCGGGAATCAAGGCGCCATGGTCCACAAGATTTGTGATGGACATTGTTTGCGGTAATAGGAAGCACCGAGGGAACCGGTTCGGCTGGAAGGAGATCCGCTTCATGGTTGAGGAGTTTCTCGTGTAATTTAACAAAGGATATGGTCGTATCCTTCGCATCACAACATCTTTGATTGGCTTGTGTTCATCACCAAGGCTCGCAAGATGGGATCAAGAAGATCCTCGAGATCCATGGGTTTCCCAAGAAGAGACAATTCATCTGCCTTGGTTTTGAAGAAGTTCATGCAATCATCAATCGTCTTTGCACCCTTGGTGAAACGTCTCATTTGATCCTTGATTAGCTTGATGTGTCCGCGGCTGGAGCGTCCGTACGTGGAGGCGAGGATGACCCATGCATCCCCGGAAGAGGCGGCCGAGGCAACTAGTGCCTTACAAGACATCAAGATGGAGCCAAGGAGGGCTGCTAAAAACAGCTGGTCTTGACGAAACCATGGTCCATAAGCCGGATTAGGAACCATGGTATTGTTGATCAAAGGTTTGGTACGGGTGCAAGGGATGGGTCGAAAAACCATCGAGATTGTAACCTTGGAGGATTACATGGATTTGGATACTCCACGTGAGATAGTTTGTCGCCGTGAGTTTGGTGACGTTGGAAACATTGACATGGATCAAAGTAGAAATAAGGTTCGAGGAATTGCATGGTGTAACAATATCACTCGATCAAGATGAAGGAGCTCCGGCAGAGGTGGTGTCTGATGCGTATCAAAGTTAAACAAATAACATAAACTATCCTCATGTGCACGACACATGTGTAGTACTTCAGGTGTCGATCCAACATGGATTACGCAACACAACCTAAACTCTAACTGTGAATCGAACTTGCAACGAGAAAATATGGGTTTTGAGAATGAAATACTAAAAACAAATAAACAAGCGAGTTTCTAACAATGAGACAAACGTTCCAGGAATCCGGTTTCACCACAAGACTACCGAAACCAACAATCAACCTATCTGTCATGCAATCCCCATTAAGTCATCTAAGGCAGGCGATCCTAATATGATATCTCCCCTCTCTCAAGGCATAGACACATGATCTAGTCAAGTTATCTCCTACTTCCGTGGCTGACACCTTGAACTAAACCCATAAGATCTGTGATTCATCCGTTTTACCCTCAACCGCTGCTACCCTACTTTCGTGGCCTAACCTCAGTTGTTCTAAACCTTATCTTCTAGGACTAGAATTCTCCTTTCGGTCCTTCTCCTAACCCCTAACACATGCATCTACTTGGCCTTCGTAAATACAAGTCATTCAAGCTCTCAGATAAATAATAGATAAACGAAAACGAGAAGATGCACTCAAAGATAAATCAAAGTGGTTCCGGGATAGCCATGTGCTAATCCCTTCTCCTAGAACAAAACAAACTACTCGCTCATGCGTTCAAAAGAAAACAATATAATTGAAGTAGAAAGTCTAAAGAACATGAAAACCAAGCGAAACCGAAAACTTGAATTGATCTCCAATGCTCCTTGTATGTCTCCTTCGCAAGAATCTCCTCCTTCTCTCTACTCTCTCTCCTTCGATCCAAAACTGAATTTAACTCTCTATCTGATGCTTTCTCGACCCCTAGCTGATGTTCTTCCTTTTCCTTCTTCTTTTCTTTCCTTTTCTCCTCCTTCTTCCTTCTGGCCGTTCGTTCTTTTCCTTTTGTTGCAGCAGCCACCATTTTTGCCTTTTCTTGAGTTTTCCATTCTTGATTAAGTTGGGCAACGTTTCCATTACTTTCTCCAGCAAAATATCCCTTGTTCCTCTTCTCTAAAGTCGTTTTCCTTATTGTATAAGTCACCAACAAGTTCCTTTTCGTTTTAACACAAATTAACTTATCTGTAAGTTGCAGGTGATGGACGCGACCCGTGCTGGCTGAGTGTGTGACCCGCTCAGGCGCGGCGCGGATGATCGTGTATGATCGCGATGGAAAACAAGGCGACCCACACGGGCTAGGGAGTGCACGCTCGGGCTGATGCGTGCCCTGGTCGGGCTGGGGTGTGGCCCGCTCGGGCTGATGCCCCGACCATGCTAATAGATTGCCCGACTCATGCTCAATTTGTTGGACCAGTGGCTCGTAGCATTGCCGAACTAAATGTCCGCGCGGTCAAGGGGGTACCCCCGCACGGGCTGAGCTTGTTCTTCGTCGATTCTCGTCCCGTTTGTTCCGTGATAATCATTGATGTTGGTACTTTGTCTCGTGCACGTACTTTAGCTCCAAAATGAATTGAATTTGCATTAAAACCTGTAAGAACATGAAAACACGAAAACGAGTAAAACGGATACATAATCATACGTAAACATCGCATCTATATCGTAAACATCTCTAAAATCGTGTAAGAAATACATATGAAAACGAGATGATCAGTGTCTGTGTCGGAATCCATAATCGGCGGTGGAATTCAGAAACGTGTTTAGGATTGATGTCTTTCGACTTAGTGCTCTGATACCAGTTAGGCAAATAGAGTTTTTGAATATTTTCCCTTGATTAAACCAAGAAAATACCTCAAATTATATAGGAGGTTAAGATCCTATAAATAAGGAAACTTAACAAACATAGAGAAATTAAGATCCTATAAATAAGGAAAATTAACAAACATAAGAAGATTGATATCTGGGAGAATATTTGATAATATTCTTCTAATACTACGTGGTTTGGTTTCAATATGCGGTATTTGTGTCATTGATGTCATGTTGTGTCACCGCCTTTCGATGGTGTATCTTAAGAAGGTAGGTTAAATTCCATATATACTTTAATTTTCCAAAACGCTTCATCATCCAACAAAGATGACTGACCATTTGCGATATATGGTATAGGAGGATGAACGTAGGAGGGAAGCAAAAGATGAGAAAGAGCATAAGTAAATCTGAAAGTCTTTGATGATCATCAGATTATATTACGTTTAGGGTTCTCTCACCGTTATCTTGCAAAAACAAAATTGCAGGTGACTCAGGAAGAGATGGAAGCGTACAGATTGAAGGGAGTTTCACCATGAGGATCTCATGAAATATTTCCTTGACTAAGTCCTTGAAAGCTTTTATTGCTGAAGGTAAGTGTTATAGTCTCAGTCTCTACTGTATCCATTTTGAAAAATATTTGTATATATGGTTATTGTTGGTTTGCACCAAGATGTTTATTTATTTCACAGACTCAATCAAAGTGTTTTTTATTCAAGGAGTTACAGGCATAAGTCAAAGTGTTGAGCTCACAAAAAACGTTCACTTGATAGCATTGGTCAAGACCTTGAGCGGTAGTCCTCTTACAAGGGAGCTCACAAAGTGTTTGATTTTAGCGTTGTCATCAGTCTTGAATGTTATCTACTCAAACCTCTCGCTCTACACAGCCTTAACGACTGCAATTCCATGTGGGATCACAAGAAGTTTGCCTTTGAAGAATCCGACATTGAGGCGAACATGATTTGTTCACAAGAAGAATGAATTTGATAGGTAATGGTTCTTCCTCTTCTTCCATTGTTGAGGGTGGTTCAACTATTTGTGTTGTATTATCCTTTTAAAACCTCAAGAAAGAGGCAAGTAATTGCTAAAGTCAATTCAACGAAGCCTCGATCAAAACATTACCAGCTCTGATGGCGAAAGCAAAAGTGAATACTTCTTATCGAGATGGAGAACTGCTGTTTTGGTTCCTCCACTGTTCATCATCAAAGCGTGAAACCACCAAGCGCTTTCCAGGTACATACACACATATATCTCTTTGTCCATTAGAATCTTAAATTATATTTTTGTTCCTGGTTTTGTGTTTTCTTCTGCTCTGTTTTGATAATCTAGCTGGTTGCTCTGGTTTTCTGATCTTAAGGTTCAATTCAATAAGCCTAGCACATGATTACAATGAACCCTTTCTAGATAAATTAATACTTTGGAAAAAATTAAATCTTTTCATTTCTGGGTAATTGGGTTGTAATATTGTTCCGCATCGAACCTCCAATTACATGACCATTATCACATCTTCACCATGCGTTCTAATAGATATTATATCAAAGACCTGTACTGATACAGCTGTGAACCGGAGACAATCCAGAGAATGGAAACACTCCGCCGCAAGTGACAATAAAGACTTCGAACAGAGAAAAGCCTAGGATTTTGAAGGAAGCGACGAGACCCGTCAAGAATCTCCCGTCACATCATATGTCGCCGGAAAGAGGGATGTAGAGAGATTTGTAAATAATCCATCGCCACAATACATGTCTCCGGATTGAAGAGAAATGAAAGCTGAGGAGGAATGAAAAACCAGAAGAAATAACCAGATAAACAAAGGAATGAAGAAGACGATTTAGAAATTCATATTTTGTATTCAAAAGAAACTCACCAATTACATAATTACATTATGAGCATTCATTCCTTTTTATTCCTTTTTATAGGACACAAGTGAGGGTAGAAAGGGAAGAATTATTGTTAGTTATATGCCAGCAAGGTGAATCTGTTTGAAATTGGAATACCAGATTCTGTTGCATCTACATCAGGATGCTGAGAAACTCCTTTGTCGTCTTGTGTCAACGTGGCTGAAGGTGAAGCTTCATCTGAGGAGATAAACCTTGTACCCGTAGTTGCTGACACACCTTGTTCTTCAACTTGAATCCTTTCTCGTGTAAATTTGCACTTTGTTTTTGTTGATTATGAATAGAGCGTTGACCATTTTCTTCCTATACTTCATTCTGCAATATATTCACATTTCCCCTCAAATTTGGGATGGGTAGATACCCAAGACCAAGTTTGCAACATAAGCGATGAAATCTTTGCTTAGGCAAGGACTTTGTAAAAATATCAGCTAACTCAGAATCTGAAGAAACATGTTTCCTATAATTGACCCAAGCGCCACCTTCTCTCGAATGAAAATGGTAGTCCAGCTCAATATGCTTGCTACGATTATGAAACACCGGATTTGTAGACAAATAAACCGCCGACAGATTGTCGCAATGTAACACTGCATGAGAAGATTGAGAAATTCCGAGGTCCCTTAGCACAAAAGAAATCCACGTTAACTCTGCAGCAAGACTAGCCACAACCCTGTACTCTGCCTCAGTAGAAGAGCGAGATACAATCCGCTGTCGTTTTGTTGACCATGGTATCAGATTGCATCCTAGGAATGTACAAAATCCAATAGTTGATCTTCGAGTCTCTCTACAGCCTCCCCAATCACTGTCACTTTATGAATGAAGATTCAACATGCTGTTAGAATGAAGAAACAATCTGATGTGCGTTATATCAAGTTATAAAACCTAGACTAACGCTTCCGCAAGAATACGGATCGTGTAGTAACTAAGGTCGAACACAAGGAATTGATGCAACTATGAGTTATTAAACTAATTGAATAGACGTGTGAGGTGACTAAAGTTGAGATTGTTATTGAACTAGGCTAGACTAAATCGATGAGATCAAATTATAGCTAAACACCATGGGTATCGAGAGTTTGCATAATGATGTAATGAAGTTCTAAAAGGATAATTGGTCTAAGGTACTA
>CM071872.1:14323300-14339383 GCA_036759665.1 Gynandropsis gynandra | reverse complement strand
AAATGTTGTTTCGCTCCCTTCGCTCGGTGTTTGAGTGTTCACTTTCAGTCCATGGCCTTGCACAAGTCGAATCTTGTTACTCAACTTCGTTTTCGGGGTTAGATTGCCATATTCACTCGTGTTTCTCCTCATGTCTTCGTTTCCTATGCAAAACACGAAATGTAGGTAAAGTCTTCGAATATACTCAATAAATGAATGAAATATAAATAATCTTCTCTAAACTAGACCTAAGAATGATATAAAAACTACAACGGATTACGTGTTATCACAATCCACGCTTTAAAGAACCTTTCAAATAACGTAAAACCCGCTTTAAAAGCTTGAAATCACTACAGGCCTGATCATTCATTTTCTGACATAATGAGTTTACTGCATAACTCAAATCAGGCTTTGTGAGAGTGATGTATTGAAAAGCTCCAACAAGACTATCTGCAGCAGAAAGATTCTGATGTAAGGGCAGTGGCATTGGCAGAGGTTTACAATCCTTCATATTTGCCCTATCTAAACGATCTTGAGCATATTGAGACTGATTTAGGAATAATCCACCAGGGTGAAACACAGTTGAACTCCCAAAAAATAATGTAGATCCTCAAGATTCTTCATTAAAAATTTTGAGCTGAGCTTTGCAATAAGTTGCTGAATTAAACCAGTAAAACTCCTTGTTAAAATAATGTCATCTACATATAAAAGGAGTACCAGAGTATCACCACCACTTTTGTAAACAAACGATGACGGACCAGAACTATTGCAAATGAATCCAAACTCAAGTAGATAAGAACTAAACTTGTTAAACCAGGCACGAGGAGCCTGTTTTAACCCATAAATTGCCTTCTTCAAGCAGCAAACATAGTCTCGATAGTATTTATCAACATATCCAAGAGGTTGCTGCATATAAACTTCCTCCTGTAACTCCCCATGGAGAAATGCGTTACTGACGTCAAGCTGAAAAATTTTCCACTGACTTGTAACATCAACTGAGAGCACGATTCTCATAGTAGCTATCTTCATTACAGGACTATAAGTTTCCATATAATCCACCCCGTCTGCCAGGTGTAATCCTTAGGCTACCAACCTGGCTTTGAGTCTTTCTAATGATCCATCAGCTTTTAACTTTGTTTTCTAAACCCACTTACATCCCAATAAATTCATATCTTGTGAAGGAGGTACCAGTATCCAAGTTTTATTTCTTTGTAAAGCCTTAATTTCGGCATCCATTGCAGAGCACCACCCTGTATGTTTGAGAACAGTTGTTCTAGATTTTTGTTCTGATGTTATTATGGCCGTAGATATAGAGAGAGCACCTAGGATTTGGCTTAACTATACCCGATCGACTCCTTGTAACCATAGGATGTGTAGAAGTTGTTGTAGATATAGAAGGCTCTGCCTCTGAATCTGAAGTACTCATTGTTGTTGCGGTTATAGTTGATTCCGTCTATGAAGTTGCAATTCCTTGAGTCTCTGTAATCTTAGGTGGTAACTGATAACTTGGTAACCCTTGACTGGAATTAACTCCTCTATAAAAAATGAAACAACTGGATCGTTGCTGCCATGATTTTAACAATTCTGTAGAGTAGTTAGGACACAGTCTGGAGTATATATTTTGATATGGAAAACACATCTCATAAAAAACAGCATGCCTAGTAATATACACCTTTCCCGTAGGTGGATATAAACATCTGTACCCTTTATATTATTCATTATATCCAAGGAAAACACAGTGCAATGATCTAGGTTCCATTTTATGACTTGCATATGGCCTAAGATTAGGGAAGCAACAACATCCAAATACACGCAATGCTGAATAATCTGGTTCATATCCATTAAGTACTACCAATGGAGTAGCATTGTTAGCAAGCACAGACGAGGGAAGCAAATTAATAAGGAAGTTGGCAGTAAAAAATGCATCAACCCAGTAAACCAGAGGAACTTTAGACTGAAATAGCATAGTGAGACCAAGTTCAACAAGATGTCTGTGTTTTTCGCTCAGCTAATCCATTTTGTTGAGGAGTATAGGGACATGACATTTGAAGCTTTATACCACAACTAGCAAGATGTTCCAGAAAGCTTTTATTTGTGAACTCTCCTCCTCCATCACACTGGAACACATTAATCTTTTGTTTTAGCTGATTCTCTACCAGACTTTGAAACATCAGAAAGGTTGAATAAAAATCAGATTTCTTTTGTAAAGGATAGAACCAACAATATCTGGAATACTGATCAACAAATACCACATAATACCGAAACAATTGATTTGATGTGATTGGAGCAGGCCCCCAAAGGTCACAATGTACACATTCCAGAGGTCTATCTACTCTTGAGTCTGTCTTTAAAAATGAAAGTTTAGAGTTCTTTCCAAGTTGGCAAGGAGAACACAACCCGATACTCTTCTTGGTTATGCTAATAGCATTTATTGATATGAGATGTTGTATTACTTGGGATTGAGGATGACCCAAGCGCTGGTGCCATACATCCTCTAAAGCTGCTCTATGTCTGACTGAATAAAAACACTGCTAAAAAAATCCAATGTCTGATAAATTGTCCAACATATAGATCCCTTCATGCTTCCTTCCCTGAGTTATAGTTTCCTGTGAGGCCGTGTCCTTTATAGTCACACCATTATTATCAAATATAAAGTAACAGGGATACTCTAATGTGAGCTGAGCAACAGATAGCAATTGCTTTTCAAGAAAAGGAACCACCAAAATATCATTTAAAACCAGTTTACCTGACATTGTGTCAATTGCAGGAGATCCAACATTTGTGATTGGAAGGAAGGCTCCATCTCCTATCATTATTGAGTCACTTCTGCTGGACATTGTGAAGGTTATTAACTGAATTTTTCATGTGTGATGAAGCACATGAGTCTGGAAACCACTCTCGTCCAGATTTCTCAACTGCTGTCAGTGCTTGTGGTACTTCTAAGGCCTGAAAAGAGTTATCAAATCTGTGTCAACACCTTAAGGCATTGTGTCATGTTTTTCCACAAATTTGACATACATGTCTAGGTCCATTTCTCTCATTTGTATGTTGATTTCTTTGAGTAGATTGTAGATAGTTTTGCTGAGGAAAACCACGTCCTCTAGAGGTATATCCACATCTTCCTCTTTTGTTGCTGATAAAGCTGTTATTATTTCTGGTACTTTGGTACATATGCTCTCTGTTTACACCAGATTGAGATGAGAAAGCCAAGTGTGGACTAATAGTTGGTGGTTTTTGATATTTTGTGTTTAATGACAAACTTGTAAGCTGAGAAACCACTTCATCAAACGTAGGATAAGGTGGATTGTGCATATTAGTATGAATCACAATACTAAATGCTTCAAACTCCTTTCCCAAATCTTGAATAATCTGAAAATCTTCATTAATTCAAAAATTGGTTTTCCAATGGAACTTAAATGATCACAAATGGACTTGAATTGTCTTAGGTATTCAGCAACAGTTTTATCATCTTGTGTAAGATTATGTAGTGAAGCCATCAAATCATACTCACGAGAAACAGAGACAACATTGAAGTTTTGAGCAAGTGCAATCCATACCTCACGAGACGTTTCTACGCCAATGACTAAACCAAATACTTCTTCTGTTAACGTACCACAGATCCAAGATCTTACTAGTTGATCTATCTTGTACCAGGCCTTATATTGTGGATTTGGAATTAGTGTTTGAACCTCATTTTGCTGAAAAATCACAGTCTCATTAGGCTTAAGAATGGAACCATCAACAAAGCCTAATAGTAGCTGACTTTTCAGCAATGATTCAATATGAGATTTCCATGTTAGATAGTTTTTGTCTGATAATTTGAGAGACACAAAATTGAGATATTAACATGAACGGAAAAGCGAAATTCCTCATTCTCCACTGAAACAAAAACTTCTCGATCAGTGCTCTGATACCATGAAGAGAAATGAAAACTGAGGAGGAATGAAAAACCAGAAGAAATAACTAGAGAAACAAAGGAATGAAGAAGAAGATTTAGAAATTCATATTTTGTATTCAAAAGGAACTCAACAATTACATTCTGAGCATTCATTCCTTTTTATAGAACACAAGAGAGGGTAGAAAGGGAAGAAATATTGTTAGCTATATGCCAGCAAGGTGAATCTATTTGAAATTGGAATACATTCTGTTGCATCTGCATCAGGCTGCTGAGAGACTCCTTTATCGTCTTGTGCCAACGTGGCTGAAGGTGAAGCTTCACCTGAGGAGATAAACCTTGTACCCGTAGTTGCTGACACACCATGTTCTTCAATTTTAATCCTTTCTCATGTAAATCCGCACTTTGTTTTTGCTAATGTATGAATAGAGCTTCGACCATCTTCTTCATGTACTTCATTCTGCAATATATTCACATTCCCCCTCAAACTTGGAATGGGCAGATACCCAAGACCAAGTTTGCAACATAAGCGATGAAATCTTTGCTTAGGCAAGGGCTTTGTAAAAATATTAGCTAACTGAGAATCTGAAGAAATGTGTTTCGTGACAATTGACCCAAGCACCACCTTCTCTCGAATGAAATGGTAGTCCAGCTCAATATGCTTGTTACGATTATGAAACACCGGATTTGTAGACAAATAAACCGCTGATAGATTGTCGCAATGTAACACTGTAGGAGAAGGTTGAGAAATTCCGAGGTCCCTTAGCACAAAAGAAATCCACGTTAACTCTGCAGCAAGACTAGCCATAGCCCTGTACTCTGCCTCAGTAGAAGAGTGAATACAGTCGTCTGTCTTTTTTCTGACCACAATATCAGATTGCATCCTAGGAATGTACGAAATCCAGTAGTTGATTTTCGAGTCTCTCTACAGCCTCTCCAATCACTGTCATTGTATAAATGAAGATTCAACATGCTGCTGGAATGAAGAAACAATCCACACTGTAAAGAACCTTTCAAATAGCGTAAAACCCGCTTTAAAAGCTTGAAATCACCACAAGACGGATCATTCATTTTCTCACATAATGAGTTCACTGCATAACTCAAATCAGGCCAATTCATCTAAAACAACGTATTAAATTATCAGATTCTCATATTAAATATCAAATCATTAAAATAAAACTAGAATAAAAGTTATATACTTACGAAGTTCTTTTTTCGATATCTTGCAACGTGTCTATAACATTATCCATCCCACCTAGATTATGAATCCAATCTTGAGTGCAAATTAAAGCTTCAACCATCAGATAACTACGATACGGACTAATCATACGACCCCCATACTAAAAGCCGACTCTAAAGCAATTAAAGATACCGTAATAGCCAAAAGATCTCTTACCATTAAAGAAAGAGTTTTATACACAGAACCCATAGCCTTCCACCAATCCAAAATATCTAAATTCCAACATCTTCTTCACATACTTCTCACAAATATTTTTCCAATTTTGATTTCACAACCCCTACTCCTTGATTTTTACGTTTCAAATAATCTTGAAACAACCAATCATCACTTCCATCCATAATATTAGAGCTCAACACTTCACTCCCTCTTGATTGATTTGTTTCAATCAAATGGTTAGGCTCGATATGAGACTCATAACTTCCAAACATCTTGCGTAATGTTTTCTCAATGATCGCTTTCTCACTAGCTTCGTGCGGCTCATAAACTTTCTCAATAGCCCAAGTTATCCATTCCATCTTCAAACAAGGATCAACAATAATTGCAAGATAAACCATCGGATTCAAGTTCTTATAATCTCCCCAATACTTTCGAAACTTATCCATCATCTTCAATCATCTCATTTTCACTTAGTAGGCGTAGAATATTAGGTTAAAATAAATGTAAGGGTTAAAAGATTGTAAATTACATTTTAGTCCTCCAAATTTTAAGTATAGTAACTATTTGTTTATATATTTTATATATTGGTCTTAAAATAAAATTAATAATGTTTTTTATTTATAATTTGATCCTTAAAATTAATTTTATTATATATCTATATATTAAATAAATTATCTATTTAATATTTACGGATACGGATAATTGCGATTAATTGAACATACTATTTGTATTTGTATTTGTATTTGTCGAATATCTCATTTCTTATATCTGTATTTGTATTTGTTCCTTCGTATATTTGCATTTTCGGATCGAATACGGTTCTGATACGAATACTTCAAATATTTTGCCCAATCCTACTTTTAGGCATGTTTAAGAAATATAGTAGCCGGTGTTTTCAGATTAATACTTGGTTAACACCCGCGGATAAATATTACTTTTTTATAAATAAATTAATTAAAATTTTGAAAATTATAATGAATTTTAATCTTATTTTTTAAAATATATAATTACAAATGTAATTATTTAAAAACTTAATTATTTTAATGGTTTAATTAAAATTGGTTTAAATTAATTTTAAAATTAAATAGATATAGTATTTGAATTATTTTCAAGAGTTTTTTAAATGAATTCTTTAAAAAATTGAATTCATTTAATTATTAATTTTAATTCTATTTTTTTTTCAATTTTTTTTGAATTTTTTAGTTTAAATTTAAATTTTATTAGTATTTTAAGTATTAAAAATTTTATTTGAAAAATTATTAATGCATATAAGTTCATATTTATACGTTAGATTTAACTATTTTAACTTTAATACTTTAAGTTATTTGTTTTTAAATTATATCCATTTTATTGAAAATGGAATTAATTTGTTTTTTCAAGTTTTGTTTTTAATTTCGAGTTACTAAAATTTTAATTAAATTCAATACATTAAAAAAATTTAATGGCTTAAACAAAACATAAATATAAATATTTATAGTTTTAAATATTTTTGTTAATTTTTGTAGTTAGTTTTTCAAAAGTTTCATTAATATTTAAATATTTATGGAAATTTATAAACTGTATTTTATTTCCAATTTGTTTTAAAAATTTCTAAACAAATTTAAATAATTGAAAATCGATTTTTTAAATATTTTAAATATTTTTAAAAATATATATTTCATATCTAAAAAAATAGGAGCCATTTTCTTCTTTTGCTTTCTATGCTCTTTTTTCTTTATGTTCCTTCTTTATTTTTTTATTTTTTTTCATTCCTTCTTCTCTTTTTGTTTCTTTTCTTTTTTTTTTCAATCTGTCTTTGTTCATCGTGCTTCTTCTTCATTTTCTTATCTTTTTATTTTCTTCATGTTCTTTTCTTCTTCGCCATTCCTCTTCCACATCCACTCTCATCGCATCGTCACCTAGCTAATAGAATAATAGTAGCGTAGGAATATTTTGGTAAATATTTTTGTCTAATTACTCTATATATTTGTGTATCTTGTAACCTAAACACAGAACATGCAACACTCGTCCCTCCTCGTCGTCATGCTCCTACGTCCGTTCTAGCCTGTCTACGCCCATCGCCGTGCTCCCACGCTCGTTGTTGTCGTCGTGCTCCTGCGCCTGTTCCAGTCCATCTGCGCCCACGCGAGTTCATTCTGCGCCGAGCTCATTCCGTGCAGTGGTGTGGCTATTTGGAGCTTTGGTTATAGCCTCAGCCCGGGATCTTGCTGTGGTGACAGCCCTTGCGTTGCGTCGCCCTCGCTTTAGCACTTTCGTCTCCAGCTGCTTCAAGTTGGGATTAATATATATATATATATATATATATTCAAAATATAAAAAAACTCAATATATACGATGGCAATTTTAATGAAAACTGAATCGAAATCTAAGACTCCTATTGTTGCTCGTGATTTTTCTGTGGTTTGTTCCTATTGTGGACGTACTCATCATACTGTGAATAGATGTTTTCAGAGTGGTGGTCTGAACATACATCATCAAAAAGGGTTCTCAAATGGGTCACGGTAATTCCGAAGGTTGTGGCAGATTCTATTCATAATTCACAGACCATGAATTGACGAGACTCGTGGGAGTGTCGTCTGATCAATTAAAATCATCGTCAGATCTGCTCTCGTGTATACTTGGTCAAACGGAGAATCTCGCGAGTAAAGAACCCCCTATGCATTGGATTCTCGACTCTAGAGCCGGTAAACATATGACTGGTCGACCAAATCTAATGACCAACATGGTTGATAGGGGTGGGCAATCCGGGTTTCGGGACTGGTACCTCGGGTTTCGGTCTGGATTCGGATTGTTCGGGTTTTGAAACATTGGATCCAAAAAACTCGAATTATATTTGGGTTATTTAGATATTTCGGGTAATTCGGGTTCTTTGGAATTTTTTGGTGATTGAAGTGCGGGTAATTTCGATTTTAAACGGGTAATTCGGGTTTTAAACGGATAATTCGAGTTTTAAACGGGTTTTAAATGTTTGAGTGAATCCGGACCGACCCGAACCCATTTTGGTTTTTGATATTGAACCTATATGGGTTTTCTATAAAACCTATATATCTCATGGGTTGGGTTATTCAGGTTGGGTCTGTCTCGATAACTCGAAATACCCACCCCTAGTTGATATGCCAACTTGTTCTGGTTGAGTTCCTAATGGGAAGTACACAACATCAACTCAGAAAGGCACAATCGCACTTTGTGGATCATTTGTCCGTGATGATGTCTTTTACGTTCCTACACTAAGCTGCAATTCATATCTATATCTCAACTTCTTCCTCAGACAGATTGTATTGTTCAATTCACTAATAAAATTTATGTTATTCAGGATCGTGTTATGAAGATTCTGATTAGAGCGGGTGAGCATCGTGATGAGCTCTACTTCTTCAAAGGGATAGTGAATGCAACGTCTGTCATGACATGTTCGTCGTCTGATCTTTGGCATGCACGTATGGGTCATCCATCTTCTCAAGTTTTGAATTTGATTCCTGGTATTCAATCTTCTGTTGTGAACAATCAGAAATGTGATATTTGTCTTCGATCCAAACAAACTCATGATTCGTTTCCATTGAGTACTACTAAAACATCGAGACTCTTCCAATTGGTCCATTGTGATGTGTGGGGGTGCGTATCACACTTCTTCATTTTTAGGTACAAGATATTTCTTGACTATTGTGGATGATTTCTCAAGAGGCATTTGGTTTTATCTACTACGTACTAAGTCTGAAGCAACTAAGTTTCTGTGTGAGTTTGTTGCTATGGTAGAACGTCAATATAAAGTTCAAGTACAATGTATCCGCAGTGATAATGGAACAGAATTCATGAGTCTCAGCGACTACTTTATTGAGCGTGGCATGCATCATGAGACATCATGTGTTGGCACTCCATAAAAAATGGTCAAGTGGAACGCAAACATTGTCATATTCTCAATGTGGTTCGAGCTTTGCTCTTCCAATCTGGCTTTCCTACTGAGTTTTGGGGTGAGTGCGTTCTCACGGTGGCCTATCTTATCTGTTAGAAGAATTAGGCCAAGGAGTCCAACAAGGAGTTATTTTAGGCCTAAATCCTACTTAAGGTCTCGGTCTATTATTTCTCTAAGGAAAGATTCAAATCGGGAAACCAGATCATTCCCTTGCCTATTCTACAAGATCTTCATATCATTCCCTTACCTATTCTACAAGATCTTCATATCATTTTGTTACCTATTCTACAAGATCTTCATTATGTTATTTTTTCTTGATTTGTATAGTTTTTTTTTCGTTCTTTACTTTTTTGCTTCAATTCTCCTTTTCTCTAATTAATCTCCTTTTTCTAATCTCTAGTTCATAAAAGTCTATATGGTATCAGAGCACTAATCCAATGTTTCTTCTGCAAATCAGTTTTTTAATCTCTTTTGTTTCGTTTCTCATCATGGATTCCACAAGAAGGATCCCTATTCTCCTTATGGTGAAAACTACAGCATTTGTTCGAAAATGATGGAGGCAAATCTATGAAGTTGTAGTCTGTGGAACCACATTAAGCCATCTGATGCTGCAAGTGATTCGAATCCACAATAAGGGGGGAACAAAGTGGGCTCAAAACGAATCCACAACTTTGGTTCTCATCCAAAATTCATTGGAGGTGCGACTTCTCAAGGCATACGGTCATATCAAGAAAGCGAAGGCTCTATGGGATGAACTCACAGCCGTCTAAGACCATGTCTCCAACAAAAATCGAATCTTTGAAATTTGCAATTATCTCCACACGATTCGGAAAGATGGGCAGCATTTTCAGCGAGGTTATTGCCAAGTTTAAGGATATGTGGGCTGAGCTTGAAGATCTCAGGCCGGAAACAACAGATCCGAAAGAGATTTCCAAGTGCAACAACCAAGACAAAGTGTTTCGTCTTCTCTCGACGCTGGATCCATCATACCAAGATCTAATCTCGAAAGTTCTAAGGCAAACGGAGTTCCCGAGCTTTAATGATGTGTGTCTTCTCATAAAAAAGGAGGAAGGCACGAATCGCTTGTTTAAAGGCACCTCGGATCTTGCCCACTTAAGCAAGGGTAACACCGGTTCCGCATCTTCTTCTCGCAAGATATATTATTGTGATCATTGCAAGAAACAAGGTCATTCGAAGGATTGTTGCTGGATTTTACATCCACACCTCAAACGCAAGAGAGAAACCTTCAATTCTTCTCGTAAATCTAGCCGACAAGCTGCTCATCAAGCCTCAGAGCAGCAGTACTTCACAAAATGACTCACGAAAAACCCGAAGACGGTAACATGTCCTTTATTTGGAAATTAGAACATCATATTATTATAGATTCAGGTACTACAACTCACATGATTAAAGATAGAGATCTGTTTCGCACTATTTCTAAGTCTTTCGGCCATGTTACAATAGCTGATGGAAAAGACATTCCTATTAAAGGCTCGGGTGACCTAAAACTTTTAAAAAAAGAATCTACGGCTCTTTATGTTCCGGATTTCTCTAACAACTTACTTTCAGTTTATAAACTTGCTAAAGATTATAGTTGTCTTGATTGCTTTGATGCTATCGTTTTTGGCTTCAGGATATTGAGACAAAGTAACTCATTGGAGGAGGGAGCTTAAAGAACGGTCTTATGTTTTAGAAGAGCTTCAAGGAGCCTCTTTTTCTGCAATTATTGCTTTCAGTTCTAATAACACCAACGTTTCTTCTCATGTGTGGCATGCAAGATTAGGACATCCTCATCATAAAGCGCTTAATCTTTTGTTCCTAACATTAAAGTAGATGACTCGTTATGTGAGGCTTGTACTCTAGGAAAACATTGTCGTAACATTTTTCCTATTTCTTCTACTAGCTATAATAAACCGTTTGATCTTATTCACTCCGATGTGTGGACCGCTCCTCATCACTCTCGTGATAACAAGAAATATTTCATGACTTTTATAGATGAAAAATCTAAGTTTACTTGGATTTATCTTCTTGATTCAAAAAATATGGTTTATGACTGTTTCATTCAATTTTACAGGCGCGTTGAGACTTAATATGAACCTAAAATCAAATGCTTAAGATCTGACAATGGAGGCGAGTACTTAAACCACAAGTTCAAACAGCTTCTTACTGAGAAGGGCATCTTACACCAAACTTCATGTGCATACACGCCTCAACAAAACGGCGTTGCTGAAAGGAAGAACCGCCACTTTATGGAGGTCTCACACACTATAATGTTTTATAGAAATGTCCTAAAAATGTTTTAGGGAGATGTTGTCATTACGGCATGCCATCTCATCAATCGAACTCCCACAAAGTGCTTGCAAGAACAATCTCCATATGAGGTACTCGATGGCTCCAAACCTGATCTAGAACATCTTCGAGTTTCCGGTTGCGTTTGCTATGTCTTTCTTGAAGATAATCTTCGAAACAGGCTTGAACCGAGGAGCACGGAATGTATATTCATCGGGTACAACACTACTCAGAAAGGATACAAGTGTTACAGCCCTTCAACTCAACGAGTGCATGTCTCTAGAGATGTCAAATTTGATTAATCAATCATATACTTCTACAAACGAAATTGGGAAGAATTAGAAAACCTCTCGATCTCATATGATCTTAACTTTAATATGCATCATATTATCTCTAACATTAGAAATCAAGGAGTGTCTATTAGTACATGCTCATCCTCAGAAGAAACCACCGAGGAGATCATGGAAACACCAACCAAGGAGACCGTGGAACCCTCCACAGAAGAGATCACTGATTTAGCCTCTTCAAACCGAAGGAGTAAAAGGTGCACCCATCCAACTTAGGGAAACCATCAAGGACAAGCCTACAGAAATCAATGAAGAAACACCTCACGACTCAAACCACTGACGGAGACATCATCGGTCATGCAGCCTCCAATGATGCTCATACTAATGTTTCACATGCAGATCTCAACAAACCTACAACAACGCAAGATTCCATCCAACAAGAGCAATATTCAGGTATCCTTCCTCGGAGAAGCACCCGACTTAGGAATAAACGTGTTTCTTTAACGGTTTAGAAGTTGCTTATCCTATTCAACGTTATTGTGATACGTCTATCTTACCTACTCATCATCAAGTTTTTCTAAGTAAGATTGACCATGAACCGGAACCTCACAGCTTTGAAGAGGTTAACAACACAAACCTTGGAACGATCGATGAGAAGGAAATCTCAGCCCTCGAAAGAAACAATACATGGGATCTTGTTGAGCTGCCACAAGAAAAAAAAAGTTGTAGGTTGTCATTGGATATACAAGCTCAAATACAACAGTGATGGTTCCATTGAACGATAAAAGGCTCGACTCGTCGCCAAAGGATTCACGCAGACGTATGGAGATGACTACACTGAGAATTTCGCCCTTGTAGAGAAACTCCACACATGAAGAATCTTATTGTCTCTTGCAGTTAACTATAAATGGAATCTTTGGCAGATGGACGTTAAAAACGCCTTTCTCCAAGGTGATCTAGACGAAGAGGTATACATGAAACCTCCACCTGGCTACTTGGTGGAACCAGGCAAGGTGCGTAAGCTCTGGAAGGCAATCTATGGCCTCAAACAGTCTCCACGAGCCTGGTATCACAAACTTCATGATGCCTTCATTCCCCATGGATTTCAAATGAGTGAGGCAGATCATTCCCTATGTTCAATTCAGGGGGCAACAGGTACAATTGTTCTATTTGTCTATGTTGATGACATAATCTTAACAGGTGATAATCAAATTGGAATTGAAACCCCGAAAGATTTTATAAAAAGAACCTTTGATATTAAAGATTTGGGTGAATTAAAATATTTTCTAGGAATAGAAGTTTCTCGTACCAGTGACAGTCTATTCTTGTCCCAAAGAAAGTATACACTTGATCATTTGAGTGAGACAGGTAAATTAGGAGCTAAACCAACCAAGACGCCAATAGAAGAGAAGTTGAAGGATCATCAAGAGGGGGATCTGATCGAAAATGTCTCCCAATACCACAAAATCGTTGGAAATCTCATCTATCTAATAACCACACGACCAGACCTCAGCTTTGCTGTCGGACAAGTCAGTCAACACATTCATGCTCCACGGAAGCAACACTGGTATATGGTCGAAAGAATCCTATGCTACCTGAAAGGGTCCCCTGGAAAAGGAATCTGGATGGAATGCAACAATGACACCACTATTGTAGGCTACTGTGACGCTGACTGGGCAGGAGACCAGACTGATCGCAAGTCAATAACCGGGTATTGCACTTTGTTGGTGGAAATCTTGTCACATGGAAGAGAAAAAAGCAAAATGTAGTAGTTCGCTCCAGCGCAGAGGCAGGGTATAGAAGCATGGCCAACACAACCTGTGAATTGATGTGGGTCAGAGCTATTCTTCAAGACCTTGGGATCAAGAACTCTGACCCCATCTCCCTTCACTGCGACAATCAGACCGCCATTCACATAGCCAAGAACTCTGTGTTTCATGAAAAGACAAAACACATAGAAGTAGACTTTCACTTCATAAGGAATAAGATCAAACTAGGCATCATTGCCCTAACCTACAGAAGAAGCTCATATCAACTTGCTGATATATTCACAAAGCCACAAATTCGAAAGTCAACAAAAGTCTTCAATAGAGAATCGGATTGCTGGATTTATACAAACCACTGAATTTCAAGTTCGACCAAGTCTATAAACAACACCAAGTGATGGTACTTTTTTCCCTTCACCATGCTTTTGTCCCACTAGATTTTACATGATAAGGTTTTAACGAAGCTTGATGGTACATCTCTCACCTGGTCGAACTTGACGGGGAATGTTAGAAGAATAGGGCCAAGGAGTCGAACAAGGAGTTGTTTTAGGCCTAAACCCTACCTAAGGGCTCGGTCCATTATTTCTCTAACGAAAGATTTAAATCGGGAAACCAGATCATTCCCTTGCCTATTCTACAAGATATTCATATCATTCCCTTAACTATTGTACATGATCTTTATATGATTCCGTTGCCTATTCTACAAGATCTTAATTATTTTCTTTTTCTTTGATTTTTATAGTTTCCTTTTTCGTTTGTTACTTTTTTACTTCATTTTTATTTATATAAGAATGTGTATTCCATGTACAAAAAACAACATCAAGAGAATATAATTCTCCTTTTCTTTTATTAATCTCCCTTTTCTAATCTCTAGTTCATAAAATTCTATATTATAACCCGTACACCCTCACATATTCTCAATGAGAAAACACCCTATGAAATCTTGCATGGTGTAAAGCCTCTCATGGATCGTCTTTGCGTTTTTTGTTCACTATGTTACATTCATGATCAAAGGCATCTTGGAGACAAATTTGCATCTCGTAGTAGGAAATAATTCTTCGTGAGCTATCCTCATTCCCAAAAACGCTGGAGGGTGTATGAACGATGCATTTTTTTTTGTATCACGAGATGTTGTCTTCTCGGAAATAGAATTTTGTTTCTTGAGGCTTCACCAGGAACTTCTATTGTCGTACCTCATTCTACTCCATCGGCTATTTCTTTTCCTGTTACAAATGATAAGGAGGAAACTCGTAATATGTCTTTGGCTTCGGTAGTGAGGGGGTTCAACTATACCTTGACATCGGATGATACTCTCGATCTTCACGTTGTATCCCAACCAAGTAAGAGTGAGCCTGTACTTGCTCTTCCCACTCATGATACATAGATTGCATCTTTGGATACTTCTAATTTGGGTCGTGGATTGCGAGCAAAGTAACAAGACAATCGACTCCGTGACTATATTATTCACGTTATTCAAGTTTTGAGCCCGTCACACGAGCTTTTTGCCTCACATGCCTCCATCACATCTTCAGGTACTCTGTTTCCTCTCTCTCATTCAGTTTCATGTGAAAAAATTTCCTTGGTACATCGTACTTTCCTTGCAATAATTACAACCCATGAAGAGCCATCTTCTGTTATCCCAATTCGTGTTCGGCGATGAAATCCGAGATTGTAATGCCCGTAAATACAAGGTAAGTCGGTATCACCGACTTACCTCTGTATATCTATATATATATTAATAACAAATTAGGACACCGCCGGAGAGAGAGAGAGAGATAGGCTAGAGAGAAGAAGGAAAAGGGAAAAAATAAGAGAAAAGGAGGAGGAAGAATTAATTGGAGAATATTTTCTTCACGTTCTACGTGGGTGGATTCAAATCGAGATTGTGGTAAATCTCTAAATAATTTTTTTGTGATTATTCCCTTAATTCGAAGATTTATATTATGGAAATTTATGGAATTGAATGGATCTATAATAGGGAAGAATTGATCGGTGTTCTTGCTAACAATATTATCCAGAATCGTCCAATCGTCAGGAAGTTAAGGTGATGATTTTCTCCACCCTAATATTGGATTTGTGATCGATTTATGGAAGATATTATATTTTTAAAATAAGGCATGATCACGATAGAATATATAGGATCATAATGGGAAAAATGAGACGTTACAAGTGGAATTGGATTAAAACCCTAAATTTGTCGTATGAGAATTGATGATAAGTATATGAGTGTATAAGTGACTAGAGATGATCTAGGGAATTGACGTGCGACCAAGTGTTGGGGTCGGAGAACGTCGATATTTGGGTTCGGTGTTTAAACCGAGTGAATATCTTGTTAGTCTGCTCGATCGGGTAGTTTCACACTCGAACCTTCGGAAGAAGGCGTGTGCAAGCGCGTTGGTGAGAGTTATCACGTGAGGAGTATCGGGTCGATGACGTTAGTATTGCGACACTTGGATCTGGGCCGGCGTCATACCGTGTTGGGGTTGTGGTAACCTTTCGAGCGACGGAGCGCTGTATGGTACTGATAGCTGGGGTACGTTGTGACCTTGTGAGATTTTCAGTGT
>CM071872.1:14293881-14322916 GCA_036759665.1 Gynandropsis gynandra | reverse complement strand
TGTGTTATGATCCAGTGTGGTACTAGTCTTAGATTTTGGATACTCAGTCGGGTTGGGTAGAGTGATTTGTATATCTTTGCTTTAGACTTTGGATATATGTTCTTTTATGATATTCAGTTCGAGCAGGAGAATACGTGGCACAGAGTACGTACCCGTATTGATCTCACTTAGTGCGTATTTCGTACGCACCCAAATTTTGGGCTGTCGTGGATGGACATGATATGGCGAGGAGAAAAAGTAATGAGGTTGAGCAGCAATATGAAGGCTCACAGCGGACTGATGGGAGAGGCGTGCATGAGGTCTCGATGAGTTTTATTTTGCATTTCGTATTTATTTTATTTCCGTGACTATGATATTTACATATTTGTTTTGCTATTTGGTACGGACCATTATTATTTCGAAATAAATCATTTATATTTATTTTATAAATGCGTTTGAGCGATGACACGTGTAGCCACCTCTTGGAGGTGATGATGGACACTCCTAGTCCCGAGGTTGTTCCGAGATGGGGGTGTTACAGATGCTTTAGACATAAATGGAACGTGGATGTTGGAACGCCTTCTTCCAAGCAAGAAAGCCATTGGTTTCAAATGGATATACAAGATCTATTTTCATTCAGATAGTTACGTGGAGGGTTATAAAGCTCGATTGGTGGTTATGGGAAATCGACAGGTTGAAGGTGTAGTGATGTGCGAACTATCAAGCAATAAAAATGTCTTACCGCAAGAATATGGATCGGTGTAATATAAGTGTCAAACTCTGGGGACTAATGCAACCTAAGCTAAGAATACGACTAAACTAAGACGGGTTGAATTGATGGTGATGTGGGACAAATTTCTAAAACACTAAAATGGATAATGACAACGATGAGGTGACGTGAAAAACTTGATAATTAAGAACACTATGGGTTTTGGGTTACCGGGATTTGCAAGGATGCAACAAACAAAGGATCATGGACCTATCGAATTATCTTGATAACAGGGAATTCATGCTCGTAAATAAGGAATGGTTCTTCCGATACCTAAACCTCCTAACCATAACACCGTGCAATCCTACCTTCCAGCAGTGATTAACTTGTGATTATGGTAGCGTTAAGCGTGCAATCCTAATTCCTTAGTCGATTAACCGACCACTCAAATTCTCATTAATCAAGCTTAATCTACAATAACCTGTTCCGGATTCATAATCTAACCTTCCAGCTCAACACAAATTCCTAGATTACTGCGAGGCCAGCACAAGTATAAGACATTTACAATGTTGATTGTAAAACCGAATTTCAAGAAAGCTTCGATAAGTCTAAGCATTAACGCATAAGCATCCATTAAAAATCTAACAATCCTAACCCATAGTTAGAGGCTTAGTCACTCATAGAATATACTGTAAAACAAGAGAAATAAACCCTAGACATGATAAGGGCTAAGAATACGACTCCTCGATCTTCCCTATCTTGATACTGAAGTCCGGATTGTTGTTTCTCTTCTTCTCCAGCTTCTCCCGAGTTTCTCCATGTGTTTTTCAGTCCCTCTTCTGGCCTGTGTGTCCTCCTCCATGCCCTAGATCGCCCCTTCTCTTTCTAAATCGAGTTTGAAATTCAAAACAGGTTGTTGAGAGAAAGGGGGCCCACGCGGGCTCATGCTCAACCCGCGCAGGGTGAGTGTTCTCCACCAGCCCCAGCGGGCTCTTCATCAGCCCGACCCATGCTCTTCTTGCTGGTCATGGCAGCCCGCGTGGGCAACTTAGCCACCCCGCGTGGGGTCTGGTTCTTCAACCAAATCCGTGCGTGCTCCAAGCCTCCCCGAGTCATGCAAACTTTGCTGGAGTTGCAACCCGTGCGAGGCCTCTTCTAAGCCCGAGCGGGCTGTGTTATCTTGTTATTTCCGCTCCTCTCGCTCGATGCTCGGGTGTTCCATTTGGTTCTGTGGCCGTGCACATATTGTATCTTATCACTTGGTCATGTTTTCGGGCTAGATTTGCTGTAATCACTCGTTTTTGTTTCATGTCTTCGTTTCCTACACAAAACACGAAATCGTAGAATAAGTCCTCGAATATACTCGATAACTCGTTAAAGTCCAAGAAATCTAATCAAAACTAAACCTAGGAACCATGAAAATACTATGACGGATTACATGTTATCAAAATTCCCAAGACTTAACCTTTGCTCGTCCTCGAGCAAATCTAGAGTCAAGTACAAGAAGAGCTAAACAACAATGGACACTAGCACGAAAACTTCGAAGGATTAGTCATTATACAAAACAACGCGTCACATGAACGTAAGCCTAAGCGTACCTAGTTCACACTTCTATCAACCGAAAGTCACGAGCCATGCTATCCTACCAATAACCTAAGTCTATTTCATACCCCTAGACAACGTCCAAGCAATCTCCATACCAATTCCCGTAAGCTTGCGCGAGATATCATTAGACTCGTATTCTCGTTCTTATTCTATTTTCTTCCTCTTTTTTATAGATCCGTGCTTGGTTTCTAGGACGTCGAAGTCGAAGAGGGATGTCTTTCTACTTAGACCCAGGTTGCCTATGGCACACTCATAAGGTCTTGTAACCTTAGTGGAGTGAAGAGGTGCGTAATAGCTCACCGAGTACATCAATGCAAAAAGAATAAGAATAGGTTTGTCAACTGAAAAAAATGCGAAAGTCGGGTTGCCTCCCGATAAGCGCTTGTTTAAGGTCTCGAGCCTGACCAAGCTCTACTCATCATATCGAGGTGGGTGTCCTCATTGTTGTCTTGCACGAGGTCGCGTGTGCAGTCTCCTTCCCGTTGGGTTCCCGAATCCTATGGCGCATACTGATGCTTTCTCAATCCTCCAATCGAGTTTAAAATGCTGCTCAGATGGAGGAGAATCTGAAATCTTGTTGATAAGGAATGCTCCATTAGGCGTAAAACTCAGATTTGTCGGACTTCTTGGAAATTCAGTCTGTGCGGTTGTTTTCCCCATAAGTCCGGTTGTGCTGCTCACAAAGGAGGGACCTCTATCGTGCTTAGTGTACAGCTCGGTGGGGCTTTTATCAGCTTCGCCATTCATCTCTTTCAACTTCACCTTAGGTGCTTTGTCAATGCTCCAATTGTGCGCTAGGCGTTTGGTGTAGCTCCTTGACATTTCGGGAGTGTTTATGCACAGATTCTGGTTGCATGTATCTTGGGTCACACTGGATTCTGCTCGGCTGGTGTGGAAGTCTCGGTCCAGGGGTTCCTTCTTCTTTCCATCATCCAGCAGCTCGTTTGGGTCCTTACATAATCCTTCTCTAGCTGCTCTGATGGAAGCTTCACCTTTTTCAAATGTCGAAGGAATGGGCTGATCCACCATTGTCTTGAGATGATTTTGTTGAAACGGCAAAGGAGGTGGCCTCAGAACTGGTTTTGCGTACTTCTCCTTTTCCTCCTCGGCTTTCTCCTTAAGCTCGACAAGGGCCTCTTCCGCTGCTTCTTGCGCTAATTGCTCGAACTGCATCTCCAAATGTCTAAAATGATATTCACTGCCACCCATATGCTTCTTGACTTTTTCTTGCCCTGCCTTCTCTTCCATAATTATTTTTTTATTTTGCTGCCCTTGGATGAAGCGAGCCAACATGGCAGCATTATTGGAAGTTGCATCGGGTTGAGTCAGTGGTAACGCATGTGGCTGATAACTTTGATTATGTGATTGCATCCACGGCTGAAAATTTCTCGGTAGATGTTGTGTATCCAACGCACCGTTGGGGTTTCTATACGAAAATTTTTGGCGATCTCCCCATCAGTGTCGTATGTGTCTCCCACTAGCTGATTATTACCCATATAATTGAATTCCTCATAACCCCAAACTCATTGGTCCCATGATTGCTCCGGGTAGTTGGGGAGATGTGATTCGGATAGGAGATGGTAGAGTTCCTCTAAGCGCTGCATTGCTTAGCATTTGAACTAAGGCTCGATAAAGAGAGAATAAAAATAACAAGGACTACAGAAATCTTAATCTAGCGAACTCCTAATATTCACTTACCGAAAGAGTACGGATCAGTGTAATACAAGGGTCGAACTCTAGGGACTAATGCATCCTAAGCTAAGAATACGACTAAACTAAGACGGGTTGAATTGATGGTGATGTGGGACAGCTAAAACGCTCACTAAAATGGATAACGACACGATGAGATGACGTGAAAAACTTGATAATTAAGAACACTATGGGTTTCGGGTTACCGGGATTTGCAAGAATGCAACTAATAAAGGATCATGAACCTATCGAATTATCTTGATTATGGAGAATTCGTGCTCGTAAATAAGGAATGGTTCTTCCGAATCTTAAACCTCCTAACCACAACAACGTGCAATCCTACCTTCCAGCAGCGATTAACTCGTGATTACGGTAGCGTTAAGCGCGCAATCCTAACTCCTAAGTCGATAACGGACCGGTCAGATTCTCATTAATCAAGCTTAATCTACAATCAACTGTTCCGGATTCATAATCTAACCTTCTAGCTAAACAAAAATTCGTAGATTACTGAGCGGTCAGCACAAGTATAAGACATTTACGATGTTGATTGTAAAACCGAATTTCAAGAAAGCTTCGATAAGTCTAAGCATTAACGCATAAGCATCCATTACAAATCCGACAATCCTAACCCATAGTTAGAGGCTTAGTCACTTATGGAATCTACTGTAAAACAAGAGAAAGAAACCCTAGACATGACAAGGGATAAGAAATACGATTCCTCGATCTTCCCTATCTTGATACCGAAGTCCGGATTGTTGTTTCTCTTCTTCTCCAGCTTCTCCCGAGTTTCTCCTTGTGTTTTCAGTCCATCTCCTAGCCTGTGTGTCGTCCTCTGTGCCCTAGATCGCCCCTTCTCTTTCTAATTCAAGTTTGAAATTCAAAACATGTTGTTGAGAGAAAGGGGGCCCGCGCGGGGTGAGTGTTCTCTACCAGCCCGAGCGGGCTCTTCATCAGCCCGACCCGTGCTCTTCTTGCTGGTCATGGCAGCCCGCGCGGGCAACTTAGCCACCCTGCACAGGGTCAGGTTCTTCAGCCAAATCCGTGCGTGCTCCAAGCCTCCCCTAGTTGTGCAAACTTTGCTGGAGTTACAGCCCGCGCGGGGCCTCTTCCAAGCCCGAGCGAGCTGTATTATCTTGCTGGTTCCGCTCCTCTCGCTCGATGCTCGGGTGTTCCATTTGGTTCCGTGGCCGTGCACATATTGTATCTTATCACTTGGTCACGTTTTCGGGCTTGATTTGCTGTAATCACTCGTGTTTGCTTCATGTCTTCGTTTTCTACACAAAACACGAAATCGTAGAAGAAGTCCTTGAATATACTCAATAACTCGGTAAAGTCCAAGAAATCTATTCAAAACTAAATCTACGAATCATGAAAATACTATGACGGATTACATGTTATCATGTAGATTACACAGAAACATTTGCATCAGTCGCCAAGACGATTACTTTACGAGTATTTCTAGCAGTAGCTGCGGTACAAAAATGGGAAGTTCATCAAATGGACATACATAATGAATTTTTTCATGGGGATTTAGTTGAAAAAGTAAATATGAAACTTCCGTTTGGTTTTTGTGCTTCTACACCTGATCAGGTATACCGACTCAAGAATATGTTGTATGGGTTGAAACAGGCACTACATTGTTGGTTTGCCAAACTTTTGATGGTGCTACAGACCTATGGTTTTCGACAGTCATATGCATATTATTATTTGTTTACGTATTCTATGGGATGTGTACGACTGTATGTTTTAGTGTATATGGATGATCTCATAGTTGTTGGTAACTCTTCTTATGCTCTTCAACAATTTGAGGAATATTTAAGCTCTTACTTCCATATGAAGGATTTAGGAGTTCTGAACTACTTTTTGGGCATTGAGGTCGCACGAAATCCCAAAGGTATTTATTTGTGTCAACGCAAATATGCATTGGATATTATCAGTGAAACTGGTCTCCTTGGTTCCAAACCAGCGACATTTCTGCTAGAATTTTCAGAATTAGAATCATTCTCAAATCCCGAGAAGTATCACCGATTGGTTGGTTGGCTCGTATATCTTGGTGTCACTCGTCCTGACTTGTTATATAGTATTCATACTCTTTCTCAGTTTATGCAGTCCCCTACGATTGATCATTGCCACGTAGCTCTACATGTTGTACGATATATCAAGTCCAATCCTAGTCAAGGTATACTTTTTCATGCAAATCAAGACTTGCATATTACAGCTTGGTGTGATTCGGATTGGGTATGTTGTCCCATTTCTCGAAAATCGGTTATAGGGTGGTTTATTCATTTTGGTGCATCACCTGTCTCATGGAAAATGAAAAAACAACATACCTTGTCTGCATCATCTACTGAAGCAGAATATTCGTCCGATGGCAATGGCAGTTCGTGAACTATTATGGTTTAAACACGTGTTTCTCAGTCTTGGGATTTGTCATTCTCACCCAATGTTCATGCATTGTAACAATCAAGTTGCGTTGTATATTAGTGTCAATCCAGTCTTTCATGAACGTACAAAACATATCGAGGTGGATTGTCATTTGGTACGTGATCAACTAGTTGTTGGAGTTATTATAACGCGTCATATCCCCACGAAACTCCAGCTAGCTGACATTCTTACTAATGCCCTTGGTCGAAAGGAGTTTGAGTCATTTGTTGTCAAGTTGGGGTTGCATGACTTACACGCACGAACTTGGGGGTTAATAGAGTAATGGTAGCATAAAATTATTTCGGTAAATATGTTTGTCTAATTTCTCTATAAATTTTTGTATCTTGTAACCTAATTAACATAGAACATGCATGACGCTTGTTTAAAATTTTTGACACTAGCCTTTCCATTATCCGTTTCCCTCTGTCGCCTCTTTGACTCGAATGGGTTTAAAGTCTATTTCTCTTCAGATCTTGTTCTTCTCTCGCCATACTCGTCTCCATCTTTTGTTGGCTGCTTCCGTCATGTTCCCTCCATATGCTTCCATCATGCTTGATCGTGAACGCCAGCCATAGATTCTTTGGCAAGTGAGCGGGAAAATAAAACAAAAAGAAAATCCATCGGACGACAAAGAAGAAAATCCATCGGACGACAGAGAACAATAAATGAATTTGTCGCTGGCCAAATCCAATGGGTGAACAATGCATAATGTTTAATAGAAACGGACGACACCAATGATAACACGTATGCAACACGTACATAAATCCGATCGAAAGGCTACGAAACGCCACACGTCGTAGACAAAAAAATCCGACGGTAAACAAATCACCACGCGTCAAAAATGTAATCAATGGTTAGTAATAATCCATGTGTTTCTAAATGTATTATTTACTGAGGGGGTTTCTCTTAGTAGTATTAAGATTTAGATAGAGATTGAAGAAACACACACATACTCTTTGGTGTTGGAGCTGATGAGTAGTCCTAGTTTGCAATTAGAATTTTTAAAACATAAACTACCATCTCACTGACATTGTTCGTTCGTATTCTAATACAAATTTAGGTTTTTTTTTCTGAAATTTATTTTCGTGACTTTTATGAGTTTTCTATTCTTTTTTATTAATATTATATGTTTTCTCAAATTGTACATTGTTTTGATTGGACAGTAGAGCACAAAAATGTGAATTACATTTTGATTTCTTTAGTATTTGATATTGATCTGGGTTGTTCCCAGACACTTTTTACTTGTCCACAAAATGACTTGAGAAATGAACATGAACAATTTAACAATTACATAAAGAATTATGCGAAAGCTGAAGATAAGAGCCATGATATATCATTAGAACATGATGAAAATTGATGTGATTGAAGTTGAACCTTATATTTTTTTTCTCAGTTTTTAAAGATAGTAGTAAAGATCAATTCAATAAATTTATAAAAAAAACTAAAGTTCAATTTATGTAATTCAAATTGATACATATTCAACCTAATTTGACTAACATGCTATGACAAATATTATGGTCACCCGTGCGGGATACTCACTTAGTAAGACTAAAAAGTAAATGTAAAGGATTTGGCTTTTGACAATGTTTGAAAGAGATTTTTAAGATATTCTCGTCCCGAACTCCATCAAGATGTACACGAGTGCTTAAAAGGATAAGATTGGTTAAATTTTTAGATTAGGGATTAATAGAGCTTGATTAGTGACCGGTACTCCAAAAAATTTAAAATACAAATCCAATTATGATCCAAACCGATATTATATTTTGTAAACCTGAAGTGGAATCCGAATCCGAATTAGTCAGAGACAAATCCGAACCTATAATTTGTGATAAATAGATTAAACTGATCAATCAAAATATACATGAGTGCTTCATGCTCTCTTTATGTTTGTTCGAAACAAATTTCCTTGTTTTTTCTATGTATATCAACAGTGAATACAATTGCAGAACTTCATCATAACTTTACTTACACGAAACACAAACCCAAACACAGACCACATCAGTCACGGATCAGATGGCATTTCTCTTCCCAGAGGTGAATTCAGAGATAGCTGGAAAATCCAACGGCATCATCAAGGCATCTGTGGTCTGATATAAACCAGATTCGAAAAAAGGCCGAAACTTTGATCTTCAAACTATTCCAAAGTTGTCTCAGATGAAGCTGTAATAGTCATTGTTGTCTCCCATGCAAATGTAGCATAGAATAGCAACCAGGAAAACGACGTAGGACGAGAGATCCAATGCTAATGCACCCCAGCCAATAAGTCCAGCATGTTTTAAGATTGAGGGTATAGCGATACTTCCGATGGCCGATGCCCCGGTCAAGAACTTGGCAGCATTAATCCAGCTGAACGTCATGTCATGTATTAGGAAGGTGATGAGGTTGGCTGGTTTAATAGTTCGACCGATTATATTATATATTACCAGCGGTAGGGACTTTAAAAAGCGAGTTTCTTACCTGTTGTCTGACTCGTTGAAGATAGATGTACTATCTGACCCAGCAAAGAAGAGCAACGGCATCGGGAGTAGCACATACATAATAACTGCAAAAATGTGAGAATATTAGAACAAAGACGTTAAAAGCAATCCCAACCATATTTTAAGGAAAATATGACATCCTAACAAACAAGATATGGAATGTGTTTTTCAAGCCCAATCGATAGTCAATCATATGAAGCCAGGGTCTTTTTTACTTCGACGAAATTCCCAGTCCAGCAATTTCATCCGAAAGAATTTGTTCACTAAATGCAATCTACACAACCAGATCAAGTATCACCCAAGTCATAACCAGATTCTGAAGAAACTCACCACTTAACATTGGCCACCAGTTATTGAACAGCGCACATGCCTGATAAAGTTCGCAAACAATGCAACATCAAAGTTTAGTTTGTCCACTAAAGGAGCAAAAGATGTTGTATAACTTGAGAGGATCCATACCAGAATCTGCAACACGATCCCTCCCGACACCAATATTGCTAGGAAAGCAATTTTCCCCATATGCAGACAGGTGCGCAAGTGTCCAGGTAGGTCTGCCATTGATGGTATTTTTCTTACCTGTCTCTAATGACAGAAACTAATATCATTCGAAAACTCTGTCCAGAGCTTTGTCGACGAAACTGAATGCCCAGAAAAAAAAATGAGGATACTCAGACATCAGCAACAACAACGGAGACACAATGCTCATGAAACACAGCTTGAACTCTTGCAGGTATATGTGTACCAATACAATCATACAACACTTTGACGAGGGGACGCAGATTCTGATCTCCGTGATGAATATCAAATCCTAATCATTCATTCATACGGTAATAACCCCAAATGTTTCAATTCTCCGACACCCAAAATAAGACCTCAAGCACATATAGTCATACAATCAACAATCTGCACACTTTCCATTGAATGAAACATGAGTCCAATCAAGACCCATTTTCAGAACTCAAATCTACAAAAGTCAAATTCCAGACAATCGAATTAAAAGTGGTTATGTCTCGATTCGATTTCTTCGGAAAATCCCTAAAGTTTTTCCAAATCCATCTATTCCTCGAAATTCAAAAACAGCTCCTTCCTTTCTAAACCTAAGCATCATTCATGGATCCGAACAATTTCCAGAAACTAATTTCAATTCGCGAAAAATCTATACGACTCCGAAGTTGAGAAGAATTATCGAAAAATCCAACAACAGAAAACGAGAAAGGGGAGAGAATCCTACCTGCCGAGGTCAGATTTTCCGTACGATGCGATAAATCTTCGAGATCAATCACAGGCTTTGCCTGAATTTAAGTAGACACAACAAGAACAACGAACAAGGAAGAAAATATATTAGAAATTGGCTTGTGTCTGGTCTGGGTTCGATGTCAAATATGTAAAATGTCACTTTACTAATAGAAATATCTTTATTTTATACAAATATTACGAAAATATAATTTCTATTATATTATATAAAATTATAATTTTTTAAATTTAAAAATTATATTTATTTTTTTTATAAATACAGATGAAACTATTCATTTTTTCATTACATAATTTATAAATTCCAATTTTTTTTTTCATTTTCTACATTCTCTTCGATTAAATTTTTTAATTTTTTCATTAACTATATCATACATAAATATCATATATAAATATCATATATAAATATATTTATGATATGATATAATATATTATATATACATGTATCATATTATCAGTATCTATATATATATATATATACAAATATCTTTATAACAATATATATAATATATTATTATTATTATTTTTACACAATTACATCTTTTTAATAATATTCACTCAATTTTTAATTTCAACATTACAAAACTATTTATTCTTATACAAAATATTATTATTATTATTATTATTATTATTATTATTATTATTATTATTATTATAAGTAGTAATAATAATAACAATAATTTGAATAAGATATAATAATATCAATAAATAATACTAATAATTAAATAAAATATCATAATATAATAATAATAACAATACAATTAACAAAAATAATAATAATAATAATTAAAATTAGCAATTATTATTATTATTATTATTATTATTATTATTATTATAAACCTTATTATACAATCTAAATTATCTATATCAATAATAATAACAATAATAATATTTAATATTAAAAAATATAATATTATCAAAAATAATTAATGATATGAATAATATATAATGATAATAATAATAATTAAGAAATAATAATAATAATAATAATATCTATCGATAACAACAACAATAATAATAAACATAATAAAATTTAACATATAATAGTAATAGTAATTAATAGTAATAAACTTTAATATAAAAATAATAATATTATAATACAATTAGTTTATTCTATTATTATTATTAATCAACATTTATAAAATTTAATATCAATAATTATAATATTAGAATAATATGAATATATTCTATTATTATTATTATTATTATTATTATTATTATTATTATTATTATTATTATTGGTTGTACACACGTTGTACACAAATATATACAATGTTGGTATAATATATGTGTATAACACGTGAGAACTTTCTCTTCGTATCGAATTTTTTTCAGAAATAACTTCACTATGGCGATGTAGAACATCTCCGAGAACTTTCTTGTCGTACCGACATTTTTTGGTTTCACGCTTTTGGTCTTCAAATTCTCTGACTCTCAATGTTGGAAAGTTGGTTGGATATCTCGTATTGTTGTCCATGTCGGTTTGGCATTTTTTTGATGATAGTTGTGTTCTTCTTATGATAGTTGCAACCGAGCTTGCATATCGTGCATCCAAACGGTAAAGATGCACGATGTATCATTCTTCTGACATCTATATCGCGATAAATAATTAAATTTAAATAAATTAATTTATGAATAAAACATATAATAATTTTAAATCATTTTTTATACTAAATACCTTACAGTAAATATACACCATCATCAGCGGTGTATAACTTAAAGCGTTATCTACCAGGAGTAATAAAGTCAATCTTATAATGAACATGTGATGATGTTGTCGTTCGTGTGTTTAAGAACATGATCCACATAAAAAATGCACGTATAAACAAAATCATTATACAATATTTATAATTAATTGTAATATCAATATTTGTAAATAATATCTTACCAAAACGTCTCGTCACGACGTTCAGGATCAATAATATGAATGATGGGACGCTCGTCGAAACTATCGATCAAAGCATCAATATCCACCATATCATCTTCTTCATCAAATACCGGTGGTGCCAATATAGGAGAAAGAGACCAATATGGTGGCGGGGCTCCTGCGGAACCCACAATATCCCACCATAACTGATAAATCATCGAGCTCTCATAGTGTTTAAGTGTTTATAAATTATTTTTTAGAGAAATTGATATTTACTATTTTAGAAATTTTCGACGGGTATTCGTTGGAAATGTCAATAGGTGTCTGGTGGAAATGATGTCACATCAACATACGTAATTAAGTGACATGACTGTTGATTGCCAATGGATGCCTTTTGGAACATTGTGTTCCCGAGGTAACGTATGCTATAAATGGATATACGTCTTTGTTCCAACAGTCATCATTGAAAATTTCAACGGATGCACATTGAGAAACATTGTCCCGATGCAACAGACATCCATTGGGCGTTATCAACGGATGCCCGTTGTAAATTGAAATAACTAGATTTTTCTAAGAATCGAACAGAATTAAACGATTCAACGAGTCTTCGTTGCGATGGCCAACGGATGCCCGTTGAAAGTGGTATATATGATGTAAAAAACAAATTACAAAAGTTTAATATTACAATTATACGATTCAGATTTCTTGCTCAGTTAATTCTTTTATTGGTGATTCTTCCTTCAATTGTGCATTGAATTCATCTCCATGTTAATCTTCTTTATCTTTTGGTTCAACGTCTTCATAACCGCACATGTATTCTTCATCTATGTCAGTTTTTACGAGAATCTCTTCCCGATTGTTTGTATCAATTAACCGTATCGACTCAAGGTGATTCGTTCCCGATTGCAACGAATTTTCTTTTTCATCTGTGCTTATAACTCCCCGCGGTTTAATCTTAACTACGGCCCACCATTTCGCTCTTTGATGTTTCAATGGTGCATGTAACATACTTGATCTGCTCGATCTGTTGTGATAAATGAATCATACTTTTCATATTGTTGTATCGGGTTGATGTCAATTCCTCCCCATTGTTTTTTCGTGTACTGTGTCATATGGTTGGTTCGAACCACTGACATTTTAAAAGCATTACCTTCAATCCAACGAGACGAAGATATTTCAACTGTAGCATTTGGTGCAAAATACCGTAAAAATTATCATCCCATGTTTCACTATTCACTACAAGAAAAACAGGTTTTAGGAACCGAAAAATCAGTTCCCAATCCGTCCCTAAACCAGTTTAGAGACGGATTAGAGACGACCAGTGGTAGTATCCAATCGCGCGACTCCAATTTTTTTCAGTCTCCAATCCGTTACTAATTAGGGACGGAAATTTTAGTCCCCAATCCGTCCCTAATTAGGGACCGGAAAAGTAGTCCCCAATCGGTCCCAGGATTTGGAAACGGATAACAAACCGTCTCCAAATTTGGAAACGGCTGTGGATTACATTACATATTTTTAAAAGTTCGATTACATTACATATTTTTAAAAGTTCGATTACATTACATATAATACTAAACCGTCCGATTATTCCGCGTCGGAATCACTGCTCTGAATTGCATCCCAATCGATGTTAGGCATTTGCGCTTTCATCATGCGCATAAGCTTATCCATACGCCTTTTTGATCGTTCATTCTCTTTTCTTAATAGTTCTGCCTCCTTTAGTGCTTGTTCAACGCGCCTGTCGGATTCTTGGAACCTTGCGTCCATTTGTTGTTGGAGCTCGTAATCCACTTTTTGTTTACCTTTGGATGAAGTTGAATGTTTTGAGGACATTGCTCCAAGTCCGAAGATACGACCTTTGTAGGGCGTAACTTGCTGTAAAACAAATACCGAGAATTAATAACATTTTTAAATAATGAAATTAGATCATAGTAGAATGTAATCATTACCTCGAGATACAACTCGTTGTACTCTTCCTGAGTAAGAGTAGTTTGTGAGCCGTCTTCTCTCGGTGGAATTTGCGATACTCGCTCCGATGCCATGTTTTCAATTTCATCGTGAATGCTTTTCGCCTTAGGATCCACCCATGAACCATCTGACTTCCTAACGTGTGTACGTTCCAACAATTCTATATACGGTGGTTCGTATCCCTTCTCTTTCGCCTGAAAAAAATATAAAGACATAGTTTAATAAAATGTAAATGTTATATAAATGCATAAAGTTGAATAAAACTTACCAGATCTTCGTATACTTCCGCAAAAGAACGAGATCCTGCCGTGTGCACGCTCATCCCGTATCCCGCTCTATCAGAACGTCGGGATTTACTTGCTCGCTTGCTCTTTGCCTTAAATTCCGGGGAATCCCAAAGTGCGCACATCTGATTTCAAATATCTTCCGACATCCATAGGGGTTTTGCGGCGTCTCCTTTTAGACATCGTTCTGCGTGCAATTTCCCTACTATAGACTTGAGACGCAATGTCGCATTTTTTTCAAATTCGGACTTTACTAGTCCGGTAATGGTGGGATTCCAATAATATTTTTGCTGAAATAATAATAAGGTTATTAAATTTAAATTGTAATTTAAATTACTTGATAAAATTTAAAATTGTTTAAAACTTACCACAAATGATTTCCACCATCGTTCCTTAATTTCTGGATCGGTATGTGTCCAATTGTAACAGAACCGATCAAAATCAGCTTTTATCGTAAGTGATATTTGCCGATTATGTTGCTTAATGCCAAACCTACAAATCACAATTACGGATAAATTAACATTTAGTTAATTATTTATAGTTGAGATTTGAAATTGAGTATACGTACCATTGTGCGCCGCTTTTTGTATCAGGGTCTATAAGCGGAAGCTTCCGCCGCTCTTCATCCATTGCTAAAATTTCTTCCACTGTTGGTTCCTCGTATATATGTGGATCGTCATGCTGTACTTGATCTGGTGGTGGTTGCATTTGCGGATAATACGGCATATATTGCCCCAATTGTGTCGATCCAGTGTTTCGGAACAAATGTGGATTCATGTAATCATCATATCCCGAATTGGAATGTCGGGAATGAGACGAAATGTTGCCACTTTCCTCGGATTGAGGGCGGTTTCTCGTTTTACCGCCTCTTCCAACGCGTCGTGACATACTGAAATGTAAAATCAAAATATTGTCAACGAGCATTTCTAAATTCTAACGTCTAACCGCTAACATCATTCTAATGTCTAACCGCTAACATCATTCTAACGTCTAACCGCTAACATCATTTCAAGGATGAATCCTAACGTCATAGAACCGCTAACATAATTCTAACATCAACGTCTAACGTCTAATTTCTATAACCACATATACACATTCTAACGTCTAATTTCTATAACCACATATACACATATACACATACATATAACCACATATAACCACATATACACATAACCACATATACACATACACATACACATACACATACACATACACATACACATACACATACACATACACATACACATACACATACACATACACATACACATACACATACACATACACATACACATACACATACACATACACATACACATACACATACACATACACATACACATACACATACACATACACATACACATACACATACACATACACATACACATACACATACACATACACATACACATACACATACACATACACATACACATACACATACACATACACATACACATACACATACACATACACATACACATACACATACACATACACATACACATACACATACACATACACATACACATACACATACACATACACATACACATACACATACACATACACATACACATACACATACACATACACATACACATACACATACACATACACATACACATACACATACACATACACATACACATACACATACACATACACATACACATACACATACACATACACATACACATACACATACACATACACATACACATACACATACACATACACATACACATACACATACACATACACATACACATACACATACACATACACATACACATACACATACACATACACATACACATACACATACACATACACATACACATACACATACACATACACATACACATACACATACACATACACATACACATACACATACACATACACATACACATACACATACACATACACATACACATACACATACACATACACATACACATACACATACACATACACATACACATACACATACACATACACATACACATACACATACACATACACATACACATACACATACACATACACATACACATACACATACACATACACATACACATACACATACACATACACATACACATACACATACACATACACATACACATACACATACACATACACATACACATACACATACACATACACATACACATACACATACACATACACATACACATACACATACACATACACATACACATACACATACACATACACATACACATACACATACACATACACATACACATACACATACACATACACATACACATACACATACACATACACATACACATACACATACACATACACATACACATACACATACACATACACATACACATACACATACACATACACATACACATACACATACACATACACATACACATACACATACACATACACATACACATACACATACACATACACATACACATACACATACACATACACATACACATACACATACACATACACATACACATACACATACACATACACATACACATACACATACACATACACATACACATACACATACACATACACATACACATACACATACACATACACATACACATACACATACACATACACATACACATACACATACACATACACATACACATACACATACACATACACATACACATACACATACACATACACATACACATACACATACACATACACATACACATACACATACACATACACATACACATACACATACACATACACATACACATACACATACACATACACATACACATACACATACACATACACATACACATACACATACACATACACATACACATACACATACACATACACATACACATACACATACACATACACATACACATACACATACACATACACATACACATACACATACACATACACATACACATACACATACACATACACATACACATACACATACACATACACATACACATACACATACACATACACATACACATACACATACACATACACATACACATACACATACACATACACATACACATACACATACACATACACATACACATACACATACACATACACATACACATACACATACACATACACATACACATACACATACACATACACATACACATACACATACACATACACATACACATACACATACACATACACATACACATACACATACACATACACATACACATACACATACACATACACATACACATACACATACACATACACATACACATACACATACACATACACATACACATACACATACACATACACATACACATACACATACACATACACATACACATACACATACACATACACATACACATACACATACACATACACATACACATACACATACACATACACATACACATACACATACACATACACATACACATACACATACACATACACATACACATACACATACACATACACATACACATACACATACACATACACATACACATACACATACACATACACATACACATACACATACACATACACATACACATACACATACACATACACATACACATACACATACACATACACATACACATACACATACACATACACATACACATACACATACACATACACATACACATACACATACACATACACATACACATACACATACACATACACATACACATACACATACACATACACATACACATACACATACACATACACATACACATACACATACACATACACATACACATACACATACACATACACATACACATACACATACACATACACATACACATACACATACACATACACATACACATACACATACACATACACATACACATACACATACACATACACATACACATACACATACACATACACATACACATACACATACACATACACATACACATACACATACACATACACATACACATACACATACACATACACATACACATACACATACACATACACATACACATACACATACACATACACATACACATACACATACACATACACATACACATACACATACACATACACATACACATACACATACACATACACATACACATACACATACACATACACATACACATACACATACACATACACATACACATACACATACACATACACATACACATACACATACACATACACATACACATACACATACACATACACATACACATACACATACACATACACATACACATACACATACACATACACATACACATACACATACACATACACATACACATACACATACACATACACATACACATACACATACACATACACATACACATACACATACACATACACATACACATACACATACACATACACATACACATACACATACACATACACATACACATACACATACACATACACATACACATACACATACACATACACATACACATACACATACACATACACATACACATACACATACACATACACATACACATACACATACACATACACATACACATACACATACACATACACATACACATACACATACACATACACATACACATACACATACACATACACATACACATACACATACACATACACATACACATACACATACACATACACATACACATACACATACACATACACATACACATACACATACACATACACATACACATACACATACACATACACATACACATACACATACACATACACATACACATACACATACACATACACATACACATACACATACACATACACATACACATACACATACACATACACATACACATACACATACACATACACATACACATACACATACACATACACATACACATACACATACACATACACATACACATACACATACACATACACATACACATACACATACACATACACATACACATACACATACACATACACATACACATACACATACACATACACATACACATACACATACACATACACATACACATACACATACACATACACATACACATACACATACACATACACATACACATACACATACACATACACATACACATACACATACACATACACATACACATACACATACACATACACATACACATACACATACACATACACATACACATACACATACACATACACATACACATACACATACACATACACATACACATACACATACACATACACATACACATACACATACACATACACATACACATACACATACACATACACATACACATACACATACACATACACATACACATACACATACACATACACATACACATACACATACACATACACATACACATACACATACACATACACATACACATACACATACACATACACATACACATACACATACACATACACATACACATACACATACACATACACATACACATACACATACACATACACATACACATACACATACACATACACATACACATACACATACACATACACATACACATACACATACACATACACATACACATACACATACACATACACATACACATACACATACACATACACATACACATACACATACACATACACATACACATACACATACACATACACATACACATACACATACACATACACATACACATACACATACACATACACATACACATACACATACACATACACATACACATACACATACACATACACATACACATACACATACACATACACATACACATACACATACACATACACATACACATACACATACACATACACATACACATACACATACACATACACATACACATACACATACACATACACATACACATACACATACACATACACATACACATACACATACACATACACATACACATACACATACACATACACATACACATACACATACACATACACATACACATACACATACACATACACATACACATACACATACACATACACATACACATACACATACACATACACATACACATACACATACACATACACATACACATACACATACACATACACATACACATACACATACACATACACATACACATACACATACACATACACATACACATACACATACACATACACATACACATACACATACACATACACATACACATACACATACACATACACATACACATACACATACACATACACATACACATACACATACACATACACATACACATACACATACACATACACATACACATACACATACACATACACATACACATACACATACACATACACATACACATACACATACACATACACATACACATACACATACACATACACATACACATACACATACACATACACATACACATACACATACACATACACATACACATACACATACACATACACATACACATACACATACACATACACATACACATACACATACACATACACATACACATACACATACACATACACATACACATACACATACACATACACATACACATACACATACACATACACATACACATACACATACACATACACATACACATACACATACACATACACATACACATACACATACACATACACATACACATACACATACACATACACATACACATACACATACACATACACATACACATACACATACACATACACATACACATACACATACACATACACATACACATACACATACACATACACATACACATACACATACACATACACATACACATACACATACACATACACATACACATACACATACACATACACATACACATACACATACACATACACATACACATACACATACACATACACATACACATACACATACACATACACATACACATACACATACACATACACATACACATACACATACACATACACATACACATACACATACACATACACATACACATACACATACACATACACATACACATACACATACACATACACATACACATACACATACACATACACATACACATACACATACACATACACATACACATACACATACACATACACATACACATACACATACACATACACATACACATACACATACACATACACATACACATACACATACACATACACATACACATACACATACACATACACATACACATACACATACACATACACATACACATACACATACACATACACATACACATACACATACACATACACATACACATACACATACACATACACATACACATACACATACACATACACATACACATACACATACACATACACATACACATACACATACACATACACATACACATACACATACACATACACATACACATACACATACACATACACATACACATACACATACACATACACATACACATACACATACACATACACATACACATACACATACACATACACATACACATACACATACACATACACATACACATACACATACACATACACATACACATACACATACACATACACATACACATACACATACACATACACATACACATACACATACACATACACATACACATACACATACACATACACATACACATACACATACACATACACATACACATACACATACACATACACATACACATACACATACACATACACATACACATACACATACACATACACATACACATACACATACACATACACATACACATACACATACACATACACATACACATACACATACACATACACATACACATACACATACACATACACATACACATACACATACACATACACATACACATACACATACACATACACATACACATACACATACACATACACATACACATACACATACACATACACATACACATACACATACACATACACATACACATACACATACACATACACATACACATACACATACACATACACATACACATACACATACACATACACATACACATACACATACACATACACATACACATACACATACACATACACATACACATACACATACACATACACATACACATACACATACACATACACATACACATACACATACACATACACATACACATACACATACACATACACATACACATACACATACACATACACATACACATACACATACACATACACATACACATACACATACACATACACATACACATACACATACACATACACATACACATACACATACACATACACATACACATACACATACACATACACATACACATACACATACACATACACATACACATACACATACACATACACATACACATACACATACACATACACATACACATACACATACACATACACATACACATACACATACACATACACATACACATACACATACACATACACATACACATACACATACACATACACATACACATACACATACACATACACATACACATACACATACACATACACATACACATACACATACACATACACATACACATACACATACACATACACATACACATACACATACACATACACATACACATACACATACACATACACATACACATACACATACACATACACATACACATACACATACACATACACATACACATACACATACACATACACATACACATACACATACACATACACATACACATACACATACACATACACATACACATACACATACACATACACATACACATACACATACACATACACATACACATACACATACACATACACATACACATACACATACACATACACATACACATACACATACACATACACATACACATACACATACACATACACATACACATACACATACACATACACATACACATACACATACACATACACATACACATACACATACACATACACATACACATACACATACACATACACATACACATACACATACACATACACATACACATACACATACACATACACATACACATACACATACACATACACATACACATACACATACACATACACATACACATACACATACACATACACATACACATACACATACACATACACATACACATACACATACACATACACATACACATACACATACACATACACATACACATACACATACACATACACATACACATACACATACACATACACATACACATACACATACACATACACATACACATACACATACACATACACATACACATACACATACACATACACATACACATACACATACACATACACATACACATACACATACACATACACATACACATACACATACACATACACATACACATACACATACACATACACATACACATACACATACACATACACATACACATACACATACACATACACATACACATACACATACACATACACATACACATACACATACACATACACATACACATACACATACACATACACATACACATACACATACACATACACATACACATACACATACACATACACATACACATACACATACACATACACATACACATACACATACACATACACATACACATACACATACACATACACATACACATACACATACACATACACATACACATACACATACACATACACATACACATACACATACACATACACATACACATACACATACACATACACATACACATACACATACACATACACATACACATACACATACACATACACATACACATACACATACACATACACATACACATACACATACACATACACATACACATACACATACACATACACATACACATACACATACACATACACATACACATACACATACACATACACATACACATACACATACACATACACATACACATACACATACACATACACATACACATACACATACACATACACATACACATACACATACACATACACATACACATACACATACACATACACATACACATACACATACACATACACATACACATACACATACACATACACATACACATACACATACACATACACATACACATACACATACACATACACATACACATACACATACACATACACATACACATACACATACACATACACATACACATACACATACACATACACATACACATACACATACACATACACATACACATACACATACACATACACATACACATACACATACACATACACATACACATACACATACACATACACATACACATACACATACACATACACATACACATACACATACACATACACATACACATACACATACACATACACATACACATACACATACACATACACATACACATACACATACACATACACATACACATACACATACACATACACATACACATACACATACACATACACATACACATACACATACACATACACATACACATACACATACACATACACATACACATACACATACACATACACATACACATACACATACACATACACATACACATACACATACACATACACATACACATACACATACACATACACATACACATACACATACACATACACATACACATACACATACACATACACATACACATACACATACACATACACATACACATACACATACACATACACATACACATACACATACACATACACATACACATACACATACACATACACATACACATACACATACACATACACATACACATACACATACACATACACATACACATACACATACACATACACATACACATACACATACACATACACATACACATACACATACACATACACATACACATACACATACACATACACATACACATACACATACACATACACATACACATACACATACACATACACATACACATACACATACACATACACATACACATACACATACACATACACATACACATACACATACACATACACATACACATACACATACACATACACATACACATACACATACACATACACATACACATACACATACACATACACATACACATACACATACACATACACATACACATACACATACACATACACATACACATACACATACACATACACATACACATACACATACACATACACATACACATACACATACACATACACATACACATACACATACACATACACATACACATACACATACACATACACATACACATACACATACACATACACATACACATACACATACACATACACATACACATACACATACACATACACATACACATACACATACACATACACATACACATACACATACACATACACATACACATACACATACACATACACATACACATACACATACACATACACATACACATACACATACACATACACATACACATACACATACACATACACATACACATACACATACACATACACATACACATACACATACACATACACATACACATACACATACACATACACATACACATACACATACACATACACATACACATACACATACACATACACATACACATACACATACACATACACATACACATACACATACACATACACATACACATACACATACACATACACATACACATACACATACACATACACATACACATACACATACACATACACATACACATACACATACACATACACATACACATACACATACACATACACATACACATACACATACACATACACATACACATACACATACACATACACATACACATACACATACACATACACATACACATACACATACACATACACAAAATAATATCTATTATATATAAGTATATATCATAAATGTTAAATGATAAAAATATATATACAAAATGTTAATAATATGAATAAACCCGCTTAACCCGATCTATATAACCCATTATTAAATGGGTCGGGTTGAACCCAACCCAATTATACTATAAAATCCATTTAATTTTAATGGGTTAGGTATAACCCAACCCATTTTGACATGTCTAGTTTCATATAAGATTAGATTCATAATCTTGATAAAGTGGATAATTTTATGGAGATACTGGAATTGGAAGATATCGAAAAGGCACATCTGAGTAAGTGTAATGCGAGTTTTATGTTTATGTATTTGATATTTTTTGTGTACTCTAACACACTTTATGTTTTGTTGGATTATGTAAATATGGATGACTAATGCAGACTAATAATAATGATTGGTAGGTTGTTTAATGGATAATGTATTTTCATGTTTTATATAATGTTAAACTTTGGTTATCAATCTTATTTAATAAGTTATCAGTTTTATTTCGTTGATTTTTTTTAATTGTATTTAAGAAGTTTTAGGTTCGAATTGGGATACGAATATTTGACAAATATCTATTTTTTATATTAAAATTTTCGAATAAGAATACAAATACAAATATCCTGCAAAATTCAGATATTTAAATTTTGTTACCGTTACTTATACTATATAAAAGGCAAATCCAAGTGAACAATCAACATTAAACTCATAAAATTAATAAAACATTCATACATATAAATATGTATAACATATTATAATTTTATAAAGTATGTATTTCTGAAATGGTCTTGAATACAGAATACTTCGTTATAATTTTACAAGATTGCAAAACTTGCTAGATTAGAAATAGATTCCTCTTGGATCCATTGGTCGAAACTGTCAAGCAATAGGAAAAAAAAGAAATTTTTAGTATTGTAACAAGAACAAGCCTGAAAAAACTTGTACAATGTATGTGTGGTACAATGTGTTAGTGTGGTACAAGGTGTGTGTGTGTGTGGTAGAATGTGCCTTCACAACGTGTGTGTGTGGTACATCGTGCTTATACAATGTGTACATGTGGTACAACGTGCTTGTACAATGTGTGTGTATAGTACAACGTGCTTGTCGCATAACGAGGGGTGAGACAAAATTTAACCCACAACATGGAACGACGTGTGTAAACAAGGAAAATTTTCAGAAAAATGGCGAAAGATGAAAACTTTTTGTATGAAGATGGAAACCTAACGATCTTGACCACAAATACATACCTTTTCCAATGACACCACGTGATACTCATCTGCAAATGATGATGAGGATGATGAGATTTCAAGATTTTGAGATATTTTTTGACAGATTTGGAGAATGTTTTGATAGATTTGGAGAATTTTTGAAAATGAGATAGAGATGAAATGGTTTTTTAACTTTGGAAATGAAATGATAAGTTAGGAGTCACCTGTAGATTTTCATACAATACAAATGACATATTTGTAATATTTGGCTACAATAGGGGCATTGAAATTAATAATATATTGTTTTTCCAAAAATAAAAATATTAAATTATTTTTTAGAACGAGGTTATTTTAATAGAGTGACATTTGACCGAGTTCATTTGAGATTGAAGCCTTTTCGCTTCCTCTCGAAAACAAAAAACTAAACTCACTATCGCCTTGCAGAGATCGAATAATCATCTAGAAAAATTCTTCGTGACTTCTCGTCATCTGTGTTTGGATTTCCTATCAATTTCTCGCTCAATTTGCTCAATTTTTAGTATCCAATTTGTATTTGTTTCTTGATCTTCTATCATTTGGTGATTTCTATGGGATTTTTCGAGGAAATTTTTAGTGCATATTTTCCTACTCTTTTTTTCTGCGCTGTAGTTCGATTTTACTGTCTATGTTTCTCTGTCGATTCGAGAAGGTTGATTGGTTTAGCTCACATTTGCAATTATAGTATGAGAATTTTGTGTAGATTCAATATTTTTTTTTTCTGCGAAGCATTCTTAAGTTGCAGAAATAGTTTGTTCTATAGGGTTTAATCATGTATTTCCTTGCTTGAAAATGTTGGTTGCAAATAGAAGAAAAGAAAGAAAAGACACTCAATTTTACGATTTCACCACTACCAGTGTGATAATTGATAACATCTATTTTGTTATAGTATTTTAGTCTCGTTTTATATTTAATTTCATCATTCATTTTAACTTTACCAAGCATTAAAGCATTATTTAGTCCTTTTTTAGCGTTCTCTCGTGTTATTGCAGGAAATGAAATATCGGGATACAAACACGAGTAAATGAAGCAAAACTAAGCAATACCACTCTCCTATCAGTCATGCACGGTCAGCATCCCGCTTATAAAAATGGAAACTTTCGGTGGTTGGAGCAAAAATGGAAAATTTCGGTTCCTAGAACAAAATTAAGAAGAGCACGGTTGGAACATGAAAATGAAACATGTTTTATATAAAATTGAAGCAAGTTTCTGGAACAAAATGTAAACTTTCAACCTCCTACACAAAAATGGAAATTGCCACCTACCGAGAAAATGGAAACTAGCGAAAAAGGAAATTTAGCAAAACAAGACAAGGAACGTGTTGGCTATTTAAACCAAATGAAAATATGGTTAGAGAGAAGGAAGAGGAGATACATGACTGGAAAATAAAGGGGAAACGTTGACAATTACACATAAATGGAAAAACAAGAAATGGAAAAACTCGAAAAAGGAAAACTGCAGTGGCTGTAACAAAAAGGAAATTCCAGCCACTAGAGAGAAAGCAAAGAGGACGGCCAAAGAAGGAATATTAGAGAAAATGCAAGAGGAGAAAGAGGGCTAAAAGGGGAGAGCTTCAGCAGCAAGAGACGTACAAAATTGAAGAGAGAAAACAGCACACAGAGAGTAGAAGGAGGGCAGCACGCACACACAAGGGCGAAGGACGGAGCGACGAAGCCGGAGCGCGGAGGAGCTATTGAAGACATCGGTAATA
>CM071872.1:14240142-14258023 GCA_036759665.1 Gynandropsis gynandra | reverse complement strand
CTCAGTAACATAGGAATTCAGACTTTGCTGGAAGATTAAAGGATGAATCCGGAACTGTTGAGTTGTAGGTTAAGTTCGGCTAATGAGAATCTGACCAGTCGGTTAGTCGACTTAGGAATTAGGATTGTGTTCGTAAAGCTGCCATAGTACGGGTTAATCACTGCTGGAAGGTAGGCTTGCACGTACTCATGGTTAGGAGGTTTAGGCTCGGAAGAATCACTCCTCACCTTAGGGCATGAATTTCCCGTTATCAAGATAATTCTATAGGTTTATGATCATTAGTTGTTACATCCAACGATTCTCGGTATCCCGACACTCGTAGTGTTCATCATATCCAAGTTTTCTTCGAACTACCATCGTTGCCACCACTTAGCTTAGTTCTTCATATATTTTGCACCACGACTTCATCTACTTCCCTTTGTCTTAGTTTAGTGACATTCTTAGATTTTGGTTGCTTTAGTCCCTAGAGATCGACCCTGGTACTACACGATCCGTATACTTGCGGTGAAGTGGTCTAGGAAATTATATTGCTTGAGTTTCCTGTCATCACAAGTGCACAACACGTGTGTAGTACTCTAGGTTTCGATCCCACATGGACTACTCAACACAAACTAAACTCAAACAAAAAAATTAAATTTGCTACGAACGAATATGGTTTTGAGATCAAATAACTAAATGCAATAAACGAACGAGTTCTCGGAAATGAAACAAACATTCTAGGATACAGTTTTACCACAAGGCTCTCCAGAACCACAATCAATCAATCAAATCATGCATTCCCAATAAGGGTGCCTAAGGTGGACGATCCTAATATGTTTTCACCCTCTTTCAAGGCGTAAAAACCTGATCTAGTCAAGTTACCCCTACTTTCCTGGCTGATACCTTAACCTAAACCCATCAAGTTCTGTGATTCATCTGATTAATCCTCAACCATTACTACTCTACTTTCATGACCTAGTCTCGGTTGTTCTAAGCATGAATGTCCAGGATTGAATTCTCCTTTCGGTCTTTCTCCTAAGTCCCTAAAACATGCATCTACTTGGCCTTCGCAAATACACGACATTCAAATACTTAGACAAAGAATAAATAAACCAAAATGGGGAATTTCAATCATAAATCAATCAGAAGAGGTTCCAAGATTTCCATGGGCTAATCCCTTCTCCTAGAACAAAACTACTACTCAGACATGAGATCGAAACAAAGCATCATGAAAGAAATAGATAGTCTAGAGAGCATATAAAACAAACAAAATGCGGTCCGGATTGATTTTCCAATGCTTCTCTGAATATCTCTTGCTTGGCGGTTGTTCGTATGATGAGAGAGTCCGAGCTCAAGCTCACCAAATCTGAACTCCCCCCCCCCTCCAAAACGTGATGCTTTTCTCCTTTCCTTCAAGCAGCTTGCCTTTCCTTTTTATCCCTTCTTCGTCCCGTTTCCATTTTTTGCAGCCTGCATCCCGGTTTCCATTTTGTGCAAGTGGCCGGTTGTTTCCTTTTCTTTTCCAGCGGCGTGCGGTTACCTTTTCTTGTTCCACGACCGGTTTCCTTTTCTCTCCACCTGTGTAGCTTTCCTTTTCTCCCTTCTTTCCTTGTTTTTTCTGACACACACCCCACGCGGGCTCCTCTTGGCTACTGATTCACACGGGCTTCGAAGCACCCTGAGTCGTGCAGATTTTGCTAGATGGTGCAGCCTGAGCGAGGCCTTCTATGGCACAAGCGGGCTTTGTTAACTTCGTGTTTTTTCTCCTTTCGCTCGATGCTCGGGTATTCCACGTGGTTCTTTGGACTTAATCCGCCTGAGTGGGTAGTAGCTGATCCTCGACACTCGTACTTCGTTCCGTGTATGTTCTTTAGCACTGAAACAAACCAAATACGCCTAAAAACCTGCATGAACATGAGAACAGAAAAACAAGTAAAACGGATACAAAATCACACGCAACATCGCAATGATCATCACGATCATCTCTAAAATCATGCGAGAAACGTGTACAAAAACGGGATGATAAGCAAACATAAGCGTGGAACACATGGGAGATACAAAAACGAGAATTCCCCTTTCCCCTAGAGACACTGCCCAAGCAGACCTAATTGATCAACTAGCAAGTTGTGAGCAAATTTGGCCTATTACTTTTCAGTCTTCATCCTAGGTTCACCATGGTTATCCATGGGAAAGAAAATCAAAGGCAAACAAGGCAAGTACCCACAACTCTCTCCACCAAACAAGACTTCAGACAAGTGCTAAACGTAGAATAAAAGAGGATTCTTGTTTCATTTATGAATTTCTTTGTTTCTTTATTTTTTTTCTTCTCTTGTGTTTTTTTATTTGTTATGAAAACAAACTAAGTTTCTAGGACGTCGGATTTAAGGAGATCCTGCCTCTACTTAGACCCAAGCTACCAGTGACTATATACTCTTCGACCTGAACCATCGAAAAGGTATCAAGGTCGATGCACTCATATCGATTTCAGATCATACTTTGTGGCATTATTTCTATCGCTAGTGGAGTGTTAGTGTGCGCTCTTATTCTGCAAAAAAAAAGAAGCTCATTTTCATATGATCAAACTATCTCATAAAAAAGAACTAAAGCATCGTCTACATGAAATATAATCATATATATAAAGAGAATGAATAAGAAACTATCCTAGCAGCCTCGTCTAAACCTCCAATAAGCAACACTAGGATTGCCAAAGAACTATGACTTTTCGCTTTTCAACCGACTAATAAGCACTAATTCTTAGGAAAGCCTAAGCTCAAACATGCAAGTTATCACAAAAATGGCTACCTTCTTAAGCATCCTAGGTTTAGGGTTCATCTCAAAATATGGCACCGGACAAGTGCCTGAGACGACTCTGACTCAAGAAAACAAAATCAAACTAAAACTAAGCTAAAAAAACTATGAAACAAAAGAGAAAAAGTAAAATAAAAGGAAATGAAATCACCTGACAAACATGAGATGCTCCCCCAGACTTGAATCGAACGGCATCCTCGACGTGAAGCTCCGCTGGAGGATAAGAGAAGAGTGATCAAGTTTTTGTTTTGTTTTTTTCAAAAATCTAAGTTCTAAACAAGAGATCTATGAAAACGAGAAAAGAAAATGATGGGTTGCCTCCCACAAAGCGCTTATTTAACGTCTATAAGCTTGATGTCTCCATGCCTCATTCGTTCGTGATGGGTGGATCGAAAAGGGAATTGGAGTTTCCGCTTTCGATTGGTTGAGCAGCTTGGTAGAGTTTCAGTCTCTGACCATTAGCTTTAAACGTTCCTCTCATCTTGCTCAATAGCTCCACTGTTCCATGTGGGAATACCTATTGTACCTGAAAAGGACCAGACCAATGGGACCGTAGTTTGCCCAGAAAAAGCTTAAGACGAGAGTTAAAGAGCATAACTAAATCACCTGGCTGAAAGTCATGAGGGAGGATCTTCTTGTCATGCCATCACTTAGCGCACTCCTTGTAGATCTTAGAGTTCTCAAAGGCCTCGAGTCAAATCTCTTCTAGCTCATTTACCTGCAAAAGTCATTTCTCTCCTGCACTCTTAAGATCAAAATTAAAAAGCTTTGTCACCCAATAGGCGCAGTGTTCTAGCTCGACAGGGAGGTGGCAAGACTTGCCATAAACAAGCTGAAAAAGAGTCATGCCAATGGGAGTCTTAAACTCAGTCCTCTAGGCCTATAATACATCATCTAACTTTAAGACCAATCTCTACGGGATCTAGACACGGTTTTCTCTAGAATACTCTTGATCTCCCTATTCGAAACCTCAACCTATCCACTAGTCTACGGGTGGTACGGTGTAGCTACCCTATGGTTCACACCATACTTCTTAAGGAGGGCCTCGAATTGTCTAGCAATTAAATGTGAGCCTCCATCACTAACGACCACTCTAGGGACACCAAAACGAGGGAAAATGATTTTCTTAAAGAATTTCATAACCACCTTAGAATCATTGCTTGGTGCAGCCATAGCTTCTACCCCTTTAGACACATAATCTACACTTACCAAAATATATTCATTGCCACATAAATAGGAAAAAAGGTCCCATGAAATCTACACCCCAAACATCAAACAATTTTACCTCAAGGATGTACTTCTGAGGCATCTCGTTCCTCTTACCTATATTTCTCGTTCTTTGACACTAATCACAAGAGAAAACGTACTTGTGGGCATCTCTAAAGAGAGTAGGCCAATAAAAACCTGCTTGTAGAACCTTTGATGCAGTTTTGGACTTGCTGAAATGGCCTCCATAATTACCTCATCCGCGCATCTCCAATAGAGAATTGGATCGTCCCAATATTAGTACTTGACGTCCATAAAGAATTTCCTGCGCGCATGAAAAGACAACTCAGGGCCTAGTACATCGCTCACAATATAATTGACAAAATTGGCATACCAAGGAGCGAGTGTACCTGAGATAAGCGTGAAAATGATATCATCTCTCAAGGAGTCGTCGATGGACCTCTCATCCTCCACGACGATGCGAGAGAGGTGATCTATAATGACAATTTCTGACCCCTATGTATCTCTGATCTCGAGATCAAACTCTTGCAAGAGAAAGATCTATCGGATAAGGCGTGGCTTTGCGTCCTTCTTCCCAAGGAGATACTTGAGTGCTACGTGGTCTGTGTAGAATATCACCTTCAAGCCAACTTGGTATGACTTGAACTTGTCAAAGGTGAAGAAAACGACAAGGAGCTCCTTCTCATTTGTGGAATAGTTGATCTGAGCATCATCTAAGGTCTTACTAGCCTAGAAGATGACACGAGAAATCTTGTCTCTCCGTTTTCCTAGAACAGCCCCAACCGCGTAGTTGCTAGCATCACACATGATCTCGAATGGTAAGATCCAATCCAGCGGTTGAATGATGGGCGCTAAAACCAATGGTCTCTTGATCTTGTTGAAGGCGACATGGCATTCTTTGCAGAACTCGAAAGTAGCATCCTTTTCCAGCAACAACGTCAATGATTTTGTGATCTTGGAGAAGTCTTTGATGAACCTCTAATAGAAACTGACATGCCCTAAAAAGTTGTGAATCTCCTTGACCGAAACCGGTGGAGGAAGCTTCTCGATTACCTCGATCTTGGCCTTATCTACTTCTATGCCTCTCGATGAGATCATGTGTCCTAAAACAATCCCTTCCTTCACCAAGAAGTGGCATTTCTTCCAAATTAAGTACTAGGTTGACTTCCTTACACCACTGCAATACTATAAAGGTTAAGAAGACAATCATCGAATGTAGAGCCATAAACAGAAAAATCATCCATGAAAACTTCCATAATATGCTCAATGAAATCACAAAAAATTGATATCATGCAACGCTGGAAACTAGTCAGGTCGTTGCAGAGTCCAAAAGCATACGGCGGTAGGCGAACATCCCATAAGGGCACGTGAAGGTCGTTTTCTCCTGATCTTGAGGGTCGATGGGAATCTGGAAGAAACCGGAGTACCCGTCCAAGTAGCAAAAGTAGGCGTGATTGCTAAGCGTTCTAGCATCTTGTCAATGAACGGGAGAGAAAAGTGATCTTTCCTTATAGCTTTGTTGAGCTTGCGATAGTCTATATACATCATCCATCCCTTGACCGTCCTTGTCAAAATCAGCTCATTGTTCGTGTTGTGCACTACTATCATTCCTCCTTTCTTTGGCATGACATGCATAGGGCTCACCCATTCTCTGTCCGAGATAGGATAAATGATACCTGCGTCCAAAAGTTTTAGGATCTCCTTTTTCAATACCTCTTTCAAGTTCGGGTTCAGCCTCCTTTGAGCTTCGATGGAGGGTTTGTGGTCATCCTCCATGAGAATTTTGTGCATGCATAATGAAGGGCCCAGTCCCTTGATGTCATCAATGGTTTATCCGATCACTCTGCTATGCTTCCTTAGACAAGTGAGTAGCTTTCGCGTCATATTTGCGCTCAAGTTAGCATTCACAAAAACAAGGTTTGTTTCAGTGCATTCAAGGTACTCATATCGAAGAGAATAAAGGAGAGGTTTGAGCTTGAGTTTAGGCGCATTTTCAAATCAGCATGTGTTTTGCGTGGAATCTCCTCGTGCGGGGCATCCCGTATGCCTCAATGGCACTCATGAATTCTGCTTACAGCTCGGCTTCTTCGTCTGTGATTCTTGCGTCCCTACAAATAGGGGTGGACACCCGCGGGTACCCGCGAGATTCTCATTACCCGTACCCGAACCCGTCCCGCACGGGTAATTGGTTTTACTACCCGTACTCGTACCCGCAAGGTGCGGGTACCCGCTGTTCGGGTACCCGCAAAAATCCGTTAAAATTTTCACTACCCGCGAGTACCCGTCCTGCAAAAGATTGATCGGCCGAGGAGGCAGCGAGCAGAAACAGGCGAGCGACGAGAGGCGAGCAGCGAGGAGGGATCGGCGAGAGGCGAGCAGTGCGCAGGGAACGCGGAGAGAAGAGTGAAAGAGGAGATGGATGAGAGAGATGGGAGAGGGGAGAGGTTGGCGGCTGGAGAGAGAAGAGAGGTAAAGAGAGTTTAACCTAATGATATTTTCATAATTTATGAAAATATTAGGGTATTTATGTAATTTATGAAAATATTAGGGGTGTTTTTGTAAATATTTTCGGGTACCCGCGGGTACCCGTTTTTGAAATTAAAATACTCGTCCCGAACCCGAACCCGCGGGTAATGAAGAAATATTACCCGAACCCGCACCTGCGGGTACGAGTAATTTTTTGCGGGTTCGGGACGGTATTCGGGTCGGGATGGGTAGTGCGGGTTTCTTGCCCACCCCTACCTGCAAACATGTGTTAAGCACCTCTCAAGAGGGTCAGAGATACTTACCTGATCAAGCGTTGCATTCGCTAAGTCATCCAACACGTTAACTCTAAAACAAGACTCCTTGAAGGAGGGTCCATTCATAGAGCTCGACAAGTTGAACTCTATCTTCTCATCTCCGACACGTAGAGAGAGCTTCCCTTGTTGTACGTCGATCATGGCACCTGTAATGGCTAAGAAAGGTCTACCAAAAATATAATAGGCACCCTAGCATCTTCTTCTATGTATAATACAACGAAATCTATGGGTATACAAAAATTACCTATTTTGGTGTGTATGTTTTCAACAATACCCACGGGATACCTCACGGAATGATATGCGAGTTGTAGAGATATCTCAGTAGGTTTGAGCTCTCCGAAGTTCATCCAGTTGTAGACCAAATATAGCATGAGACTCACGCTTGCTCCTATATCGCACAGGGACCTTGTTGATGTCGATGTCCCCTATGATGCATGGAATGGAGAAGCTTCCGGGGTCCTTCAACTTCGGAGGCAACTTGTTTTGGAGAATGGTGTTGCATTCCTCGGTGAGTGCTATTGTCTCAGTCTCTTCGATGCGCCTCTTGTTGGAGAGAATCTCGTTGAGGAATTTGGCATATGTAGGCATTTTTTGGAGGGCTTCCACGAACGGGATGTTGATGTGGAGCTTCTTGAGGATCTCTACAAATCTGCCAAATCTCTTTTCATTCTACCTGCTGACCAACCGTTGAGGAAACGGTATATGAGGTTTGTATGGTGGTGGCGCTACATACGGTTTTTCTAGATCCGGATCAGCCACTTCCATGATCGCGATGACTTTGCCTTTATCCATAGATTTTTCAGCATTTTTCTCTTCCTCTTTGGAGGGCAGGTTCTCAATCACATTCCTGCTGCACAAGGTTATAGCATTGATTAGTGTTTATATTTCATAGCAATCGCATAGGGTTTTTATCACATTTTGAGGACATTTCGATGTTGTGTATGCGATTATATGCATATTTTTGCAATATATTCCTTGCAAATATCTTTTGTGATTTAGACACAAAAATGAAGAGTATGTAGAGCAAAAAGGCCACATATATCAATCGCAGCGAGAACAGGAGGCTAATGGGACAAGATACGACGAAGAAATGACTCGGTCAAACAACAAGCGGGCGAGATTTAAGGAATGACTCGAACAAGAAACAAACGGGCGTGATTTGAGGAATGACTCGGTCAAGCAACACATTTGTACAGATTGGAGGAGAAGAAATGACTCAGTCAAATCAATAAAGTGGTCGATATGAGAGGACGCGACTTTAGAAAGCCTACTCCAACTCGGATTAGGGTGTCAGACCCTGTTAAATCCGAGCTTCCTCCTTTTTTGGTCAGCAAATTGAGAAGTCCGAAAATAATATTAGCCATAGGAGGATTGTCCAGCAAGCCACCTAAGGACACGTCTTAGCCTATCACACACAATAGAAGACGGAGCAAGAAAAATCTGAGGACGCCGGAGAACACGAAGACGCACGAAGACATCATTGAGCTTATTCTTTCTCTATCCTTGTATTTCTTTTATGTTGTCATTTGAATTCATGATTGAGTAGTAGGATTGTTCTAGGAGAAGGGATTAGACCTAGGCTATCCTGGAACCCTTGCATTGATCTATCTACGAGTGCAATTTCTATCCCCGTTTGATCCTTTGTCTATGCGCTTAATCGTCACGTGATTGTGAAGGCCAAATAGTTGAATGATATTAGGGATCTGAGTGAAGTACCGAAAAGAGAAAATCGAAACCGGACATATAGGTTTAGGACATTTTTGGTTAAGCCACAACAGTAGGAAACCTAGATTGAGGACTCGTAAACGAATCACGAAGCTTAATGGGTGTAGACTAGATTATCAGCCACGAAAGTAGGAGGTTTGATAGTTTATGACGTCTCAAGGCCTTGAAAGAGGATAGTTGATAGATTAAGATCTTTTGCCTTCAAATCAAATAGGAAACGCATGAGTAGCCGATTGATATGCATGGTTTTGGGAGCCTAGTTGCAAAACCGTATCCTAGGACGTTTGTTTGATTGGTTTAAACATCAATTTATTATTCTTCATTAGTTTAGTTTAATTCCATCACTATTTATTCGATTTGCAAGCTTTTATTCGATTGTTTTAGTTCTGTTGTGTTGCTGGTCCCTCTGGGATCGACACCTAGATTCTACGCTACACATACTGCACTTACGGAGTAGGTTTAGGTATATTTAAATTGAACATACATCAAGTTTTTGGCGTCGTTGCCGGGGACTTGTCAACACGCTAGACTTAGACATAGAATCACGCTTGTATTTCTTTTCTTTTATTTTTTCACACTGATTTCCGCAATTTTGGTTTTTGCAGCCTCATGCTTAGATCCCGAGGACCTATAAGTAAATTTGAAATTGATCCCAAAATAAAAAAAAACTTATAGGAAGCTCAAGAAGGAAAAGGCTTAGGAAAAAGCTAAGACACCAGCACAAAGTGAAGCAATGGAAGGACACACTGGACACAACGCCATTGATGGAAGACAAAAAGGATTAATCGTGATGGGTGAACATCAAAACTAGCCGGGACCACAAGCTGCACGTCCGTTGAAGGAAAACGTGATTCCCAATCTCAGCAACGTCCAAACTACAATTTGAAGACCTGTTGTAGGTCGAGAAAGTTTTGAGATCAAGCCTGCCATGATTTCAATGGTAAAACACAATCAATTCATGGGCTTAACACACGAGGATCCACACCAACACTTGACAAACTTTCTGGAGTTATGTGACACATTCACGGTCAAGGGTGTGCCTCTCGACGCAATACTTATTCGCATGTTTCCTTTCTAACTTGGAGGTCGTGCGAAGTGGTGGTTGCAGTCCTTGCCTCCCGGTTCCATCAGCACTTGGGACCAACTTTGTACCATATTCCTTGTGAGATTCTTCCCTCCAAGCAAGACGATTCAATTTAGATGGGAGATCAGTGATTTCCGATGTAGAGAAGGAGAATCACTATTCGAGGCATGGGACAGATTTAAGGAGTTGCAACGCTTGTGCCCTCACGATGGGCTTGAGCAATGGTTCATCCTGCAAACGTTGTACAACGAAGTCAACAATGATCACAGGACGACGCTGGACATGTCTGCTAGAGGATCATTTATGGTCAAGAGCATCACTGAAGCATTTGAGCTTATAGACAACCTCGCCATGAACCACGCTATGTGGTCCATCCCATGGTCGCAACCAAAGAGAAACGGGAGTCTCTACGAGGTTAGCAGTAGATCCATTTCAAATGATAATGCTTAATCTGTTCTATCTGTGGTGATACAGAGCGCATGGCATATCAGTGCACGATTCAACAAGACAAACATGAGAAAAGGAATTACCTCCAGCAACCCGCAAACAACCCATATTCGAATACGTACAACATTGGTTGGAGAAATCATCCGAATTTTTCATATACGAATACGCAGTCCATTAGGCAGCCACCTGGTTTCCAGCAGCAGCAGACAGCTCCACAACAAGCACCCGACAAGAATTCTTCGTCTAACATGGAAACATTGTTCATGGAATTCATGAAGGAACAAAGGCAATTCCAAAACAATCAACTCAAGATTTATGAAGACGTTGGGACAACCTTGCAAGATCTCAAGATGCAAGTAGAGTTCATTGCTACACACCAAAAGATGCTGGAGAATACCGTTGCTCAGCTAGCCACCTCGTCCTCCAGACAACCAGGACATCTTCCTGGACAACCTGAGATCAATCCGCGGGAGCACTGCAGTGATCTTTCTCAGAAGTGGAAAGCAGATCGAAGACTCTAGGTCCGCTAAACCGGCACATGCTGCAGAGAAATCCACGGATAAGGGCAAGAGGTTCAAGAAAGAAGCTGATGAGATCCTTGTTGAATTGACATTCTAGAACGAAGGTAGTGATGGGATAATCCTTGCTATAGCCAAGCCAGGAGACTCCTCTACACAAGGCGTGTGGAATGATTGGTCGCACGAGAGTTGCGGAAGGATCTCGATATACCAATGATCATCTTCATTGGATATGACGCACCAAGAAGAACGAACTTGTTTGTTGGATATTACACACCAACAAGCGATAAATCGAAGATCGTCTTCGTTGGATATGACACACCCAGAAGAGCGAACTTTGTTTGCTGGATATTACACACCAACAAGAAATTTCTCAAAGAGAAACTATTTGAAATTCAAAATTAAAGATTGGTTGTTGTGTACAAGGGGGTGGACGGCCACATTAAGAAGAATGAGGTGGGGAAGAGCCATGCAAGGCCTTCAATGCAGAATTTAATGAAAGATATTTCTCAAAGAGAAAAGTGATTGAAATTCAAAATGAAATATTGGTTGTTGTGTACAAGGGGTGGACGGTCACATTAAGAAGAAGGAGGTGGGGAAGATCCATGCAAGGCCTTCAATGTAGAATTTAATTTTCGGCATGCATGCAAGCCATGCAAGACTTGTGGATTAAATGAAAATAAATGTAAAATAAAATAGATGTAACGGTAATGTGCTTTGATACGATCGGTGTATGAAGCCGGGGATCAAAAATTAGGAGGACAAAAGTGATTTGTGGCCTTGTTAAAAACCTTTCGCTGGAAAACCACGTGGGATAAAACCAACGGTGGGAAAAGATCACACATGAAACACTTTCCCTAATTGTTGATCGTTGCAAGATGAGCTTCGGCATGTAGTACGACTCAGATGTTGGATCTTCCTTATGGACTCGAGCACTCGTATTGAACCCGCACAGCTGCAAGTAGTCTGACGATAGCTTCCTTGAGCGTCCAAGCTTTAGCACGGGTCACGGGACCTGCTGGTATGGTTAAGGCGTCCTCCTCTCTAGCTTTAGCACGGGTCACGGGACCAGCGTCCTCTTCTCTCGCCTCAGCACGGGTTGCGGGACCGGCGTTCTCCTTTCTCGCATTAGCATAGGTCGCGGGACCGGTGTCCTCTTCTCTTGCTTTAGCATGAGTCGTGGGACCAGTGTCCTCTTCTCTCGCCTTAGCATGGGTCACGGGACCGGCATCCTCTTCTCTAGCCTTAGCATAGGTCACGAGACCTTCTTGTAATGTTAAGGCATCCTCTTCATGCTCGGGTTTCTCGATGCTGTCCATGCTCATATTAGAAGCTAAACCTGATGAAGCACCAGAGAAACCCTCGTGGCATCACCTGCGTATATACCCCCAATTCTATATCTACAACGCTTGGTAAGCCCGTCATACACCAAGTTCTTAAAGGATATATGATCTAACAAAAGGCGTATAGACGATAGTGGGACAGTAGAACTCACGGAGAAATGAAGTGCCATCCTCTAACACAAGCTACCTCCGAAGCTGAAGGATTCTGGAAGCTTCACCATTCCATGATTTATCGAGGACATTAACATTGACAAGGCTTTGTGCGATCTGGGAGCCAGTGTAAGTCTGATGCCATAGTCGGTCTACAAGCGCATGAACCTCAGAGAGCTCAAGCCGACCAAGATGCCTCTTCAGCTAACAGATAGATCATTCCGATATTCGGTTGGCATCATTGATAAGATCCCTATCATGATAGGTAATTTCTATATACCTGCTGATTTTGTAGTGATACATATCAAGGAGGACGCTCGAATCCCTATCATCTTGGGAAGACCCTTCTTAGCCATTGCAGGTGCCACGATCGATGTAAAGCAAGAGAAGCTATCCCTACGCGTGGGAGAAGAGTCGATGGAGTTTAACCTGACTAACTCTTTGAATAGTCAATCTTTTAAAGAATCTGTATGCAGGGTAGACTTATTGACGATGTGGCACAAGAAGAGCTTGAGATGAGCAGCACTGCAAACCCTGTTTCGTGATATTTGACACATCCTTGCAGGATTATGAGTGCCATGGAAGAGCTACAGAATGCACCGTGTGAAGAGATTCCACGTAATTTACATAGAGATTCTTTAGAGACAGATGCGCCAACTCTTGAGCTGAACAAAATCCGCCTTGGATAATATGAGAATGCAAAGATATATAATGAGCAGATCAAGCGCAAGAATGAAAAGAAGATTCCCCCGCATGATTTCCGACCAAGTGACCTTGTTCTACTCTATAAATCACGATTGAAATTATTCTCGGGCAAATGGCGATCACGTTGGTCCAGTCCATTTTAGGCACGACAGGTTTTTCCTCATGGAACGGTGGATATATGGTGTGACGCAAAAGAAGCATTCAAGACAAATGGTCAGCGCATTAAGCTGTACATGATGCGTGTCAAGTTAACAAGTTAACCTAAGACTACCCGCAAGTGCACGGCACGTGTATAGTAGCTAAGGTGTCGATCCCACGAGGACTAATGTAACACGATCTAAGAATCAAAAATAAAACCAAAGCTTGCTGCAAAAGAATGAGGATGATGAAATGCAAATATGATGATGATGCAATGGATAAGTGAGTTCTAAACAAAGAGACAAACGCTCTAGGAAACCGGTTTCACCGCTTAAGTTCTGAAACCTATCTCCGATCTATCTAATTGTGCATTCCCTATCAAGATATCTAAGGCGGACGATCCTAATGTAGAACCTATCCTCTCTCAAGGCATAGGAACGTGGCTAGATTGAGTCATCCCCTACTTTCGTGGCTGACACCCCAACTAAACCCCATTACGATTCATGATTCGCCCGATACAACCCTCAATCGTTACTACCCAACTTTCATGACCTAGTCTCGGTTGTTCTAAGCCTAACTTTTCTAGGACTAGAATTTACCTTTCAGTCCTCCTCCTAATCCCTAACACATGCATATACATGTCCACCGTAAACACAAGACAGTAAGTGCTTAGACAAAGAATAGATAATACGAAACGGGGAACTGTATTCATAAACGAACCAAAGACGGTTCCGGGATAGCCATGGGCTAATCCCTTCTCCTAGAACAAATCCACTACTCGCTCATGAGTCTAAACATTACAAACAAAACAGTAGATATAAGAGTATAGAGATATCAAACGAGCGATGATCCCGAATCAGTCTCCGACTCCTTGTTGTGTCTCCCGTTAAAGAGGGCTCTTGAATGGATGGATGGATGCTATGTACCCTCCTAGGGTTCTCCTCTGTGTTTTCTTCCTTTTGAACTCAATTTAAGGTCCCTTTTTATACAAATTCCCCGTTGGAGACATTCTAGGAAAGTTGTTATATGCATGCCCTGCGCGGGCTAGGGAGGCACCTGCGTGGGCTCCTCATTTTCTCCATGACCCGCGCATGCTAAGGGCTAGCACGACTCGGGCAACAAATTCTGGAACACCACCCTGCGCGGGCTAAGGAAGACACCCCGCGGGGGGCCTTATCTCCTCATGTCATGTTGCATTCCTTGCCTGTTTCTTGTCATGTTTGCTCCGTTATAATCTTTTATGCTCATACTTTGTCTCGTGTATGTTCTTTAGCTCCGAAACGAACCAAATATGCATAAAAACCTATAAGAACATGAAAACACGAAAACAAGTAAAACGGATACAAAATTACACGTAAACATTGCAACTATCGTCATAAATATATCTAAAATCATGCGAGAATCGTGTACAGAAACGAGACGATCAAAATCCCTCAGACTTGAATGTTTGCTTATCCCTAAGAAAACGTAAACGTGGAACACGTGGGAGATATAAAATGTGAGAATTCCTTATCCCTAGAAATATCGCTAAAGCAAACCTAATCGATCAACCAAACAAGTTAGAGCAAATTTTGGTCTAATAACTTTTAGTCTTCATCTTAGGTTCACCATGGTTACCTATAAGGAAGTAAATCAAAGATGAGCGAAGTAAGAAACTGCAACTCTCTCTACCAAACGAGACTTCAAAAAAATGCTAATCACATAATCAAAGAGGATACTTGTTTTATTCTCGAGCTTCTTTATTCTTCCATTCCATATTTTTATTCTGATTTTTCGAATACACTAGGCTTCTAGGATGTTGGATTTGAAGGGATTCAACTTCTACTTAGACCCAAGCTACCGATGACGGTATACTCTTGCACCTCGTTGAAGAGTGCAGCGGAGTAGATGGCGTTTTTATGCGCCTTGCTCTTAGGACATAGAAAGATGATCGTCAACCGACCACTTAGACCCGAACCATCGAAAATGTATCAAGGTCGATGCACTCATATCAATTTTAGATCATGCTTTGAGGCATTAAATCATCCTCTGAAAAAGAAGTAAAGCATCGTGAATATGAAGTATAATCACTTGGATAGAGAGAATGAACAAGAAACTAACCTAGCAAACTCATCTAAACTTCCTATAAGTAACACTAGGATTCCCAAGGACTTCTGACCCACTCGTTCCTCAACCATCTAATAAGCTCTAACATGCAAGATATCACGGAAAAGGCCAACTTCTTAAGCATCCTAGGTTCAAGGTTCATCTCAAAACGTGGCACCGAACAAGTGTCTGGGACGACTCTATCTCAAAAACAATAAACTAACCTAAAAACTACAAAAACAAATGAAAATGAAACGAGATCACCTGACAAACGTGAGCTACTCCCCCCAGACTTGATTGAACGGTGTCCTCGACGTGAAGCTCCGATGGAGGATAGGAAGGTGAAGTCACGGTTGAAGGTGTTCTTCTTTTTATGTTTTAAATCTTTTTCAAATATACCAAGTCCGAAATATGAATTAAAAGAAAATAAATGTTGGGTTGCCTCCCAGAAAGCATTCTTTAACGTCGTTGAGCTTGACATCTACATGCTTCATGTGTGCGCGATTGGTGGATCAAATAGGGAGATGGAGTTTCCACTTTCGATCGATGGAGCGGCTTGATATAGCTTTAAACGCTGCCTATTTGCCTTGAATATCCCGCTTGAATCGCTCCATAGTTCTACCTCTCCATTTGTGAGGACTTCTCGTACCTGAAATGGACCATCACAATGGGAATGTAATCTGCCCGTGAAAGAATTAAAACGAGAGTCATAAAGTAGAACAATATCACATATCCAAAAGTCACGAGGTATGGTCTTTGTATCGTGCAATTTTTCGGTTGCCTTTCTCGTTACGCATTGCCCCCAATGCTCCTTTCTCTTCCAAACATTGGTGCAGCCTCCTTTGATCGTCAGTTCAAGGTTCGCGGCTGTCCTCCTTAGGTATCCAGCGCATACATGTTGAAGGGCTAACTCTCCTACGCTTCTTGAGACGAATTGGTGGCTTTCGCGTCTCATGTCGAATAGAGGAAGGAAGAGGTTCAAACTGCAGCTTAGACACCTTTTCTAACACAAAATCAGTCAGCGTTTCGTGCGGCGTCTTCTCATGTGGAGCGTCTTGAAGTGCCTCAATGGAAGTTACGAATTTCGTGAGGACCTTGGCCCCTTCATTGGTAAGTCCTGTAGCATTGTAAACTTGTGTTAGACATCTCTCTAAAGGATCGGAAGTACTTACTCAATTAAACGTGTGATTCGCCAACTTGTCCAGCACATCAACACTTTGGCATGACTCCTTGGGACTGGACAAATGGAATTCAATTCTCTCATCACCGACACATAGAGAGAGCTTCCCTTGTTGTACATCTATTTTCGCACCTGCATTAGCTAAGAATGGTCTTCCAAGAATTATAGGCATGTTAGCATCTTCCTTGATATTGAGTACAACAACATCAGTGGGAATGCAAATACTACCTACCTTGGTGGGAATGTTTTCAACAATTCCCACCGGATACCTTACCGAACGATCCGCGAGTCATCGACACATCTTGGTAGGCTTGATATTCCCGAAGTTCACCCGCTTATAAATCGAATGTGGCATTATGCTCACGCTTGCTCCCAAATCGCACAAAGCTTTGTCGATGTCAATGTCTAAGCTTCCGGGATCCTTCAACTTTGGTAGCAGCTTGTTTTGGAGAATCGCGTTGCCTTCCTCGGTGAGTGCTACTGTCTCACTCTCTTTGATGTTCTTCTCTTTCGAAAGAACCTCTTTAAGATAGTTTGCTTGATTAGGCATCTTTTGTAGTGCTTCCACGAATGGCATGTTCATGTCGAGCTGCTTGAGGTAATGGAAAAATTTTGTTACGCTCTCTCGATTCTTGCTGCTCACCAAGCGTCCAGGAAATGGTACAGGAGGTTCGTATGCCGATGGAGCAACATATGGCTTCTCTAAATCAGGCTCATACCCTTCCATGATTGCAATTCTGCCCTCTCTTTTTTCTACCGAATGTCCAGCAACATTCTCTTGCGCTTTTGAGGGCGGATTTTCGATTGGATCCTCATTGCACAACGTGATGGCGTTTACGTGCTCTGTTGGATTAAGATTAGGCTTTCCGGGTAGCATCCCCGGATTCTGAGAGGATGATGCAGCCTGCTGCACAATGGAGTTTTCTAGCATTTTGACATGTGTGCTCAATGAGTCCATTTTATATTTCAGCTCATTGATCGCAGTCCCTATTTCCTCGTTGAATTTCGCTTGAGTCAATTGTTGCTGCCTTTGCTCTTTGATGAACTCAAGCATCACCGCCTCAAGACTTGACGAAGGAGCTTGAGGAGGTTGAGGAGATTGCTAGAGTGGCTGTGGTTGCTGATATGGCTGTTGCCTTTGCTGAAAACTTGAATATTTCACCGGTCGGTTCGTGCGATAAGAGAGATTCGGGTGATTCCTCCAATTCAGGTTGTATGTGTTCCCGAATTGCGCATTGCCTTGCTGTTGGGCGTAGTTCACTTGCTCCATGCCTTCTTGCATTGTGAATTGGTAAGCCATATGATCCGTTTCTCCACAATTTGCACAATAGATGGCATTCACCGCATTGCCCATCACACTTCTCTCATCCACTTTGTAAAGACCTCGTGCCTTGTTTGGCATACTTCTTGGTTGAGACCTCGTGGTGTGGTTAATGGCAAGATTGTCGATAAGCTTGTATACCTCTTCTATGCTTAAGTCCATAAATGATCCTCGAGCAGCTTTGTCTAATGTCATTCTATGCTCATACGTGATCCCATTGTAGAATGTTTGGATCACGTACCACTGCTCTAGACCGTGATGAGGACACATTTGTAAAAGGTCCTTGAATTTTTTCCCATGCTTCAAATAATGTCTCTCCCTCACGGCTTCTAAACATAGTGATTTCTCCTCGCATTTGAATCGTCTTGCT
>CM071872.1:14217041-14240022 GCA_036759665.1 Gynandropsis gynandra | reverse complement strand
AGACGCAGCAACATAGCATCCTATAAGACTCCATGAATTTTGAATGTGCTTGATAGCTCTAGGAAATCTCATAGATGTTGATGAGGGTCTTTGTGATTGCCGCCCATAAATTGTTTTTGGTATAACATGTTGATCATCACGAGCTTCATCTCGAATTGTTCCCTCGCAACAGCGAGCGTCCTTATTGCAGATTGGACGTTGCTCATGTTCAGTACCACGTAATCACGGAGACGATGTGGTGGAGGAGCCTGTTGTTGTTGTAATTGTGCCACATTACCAACGGGTAATTGCGGCTGTCCATGACCATACAATACATCGTTTTGATTGTTCATCGTTCGTGGATTGGACGTATCTACCCTTTCTTCTCCCTTTCCCTTCTTTCGCTTATTAACCGTTCTTTTAATCTCAGGGTCGATTCGATGCAAATTCGAGTTACCTTGAGATCGGGTCATACACCTACGAAAGACAAGTAAAAAGAATTAGTAGAAAGAAACAAAAAGAAAAGAAAAACAAAAAGAAAACAAAAACAAGTATGATTCTAAATCTGAATTCCTAAACGTGTTGACGATAAGTCCCCAGCAACGGCGCCAAAAACTTGATGTGTGTCAAGTTAACAAGTTAACCTAAGACTACCCGCAAGTGCACGGCACGTGTATAGTAGTTAAGGTGTCGATCCCACGAGGACTAATGTAACACGATCTAAGAATTAAAAATAAAACCAAAGATTGCTGCAAAAGAATGAGGATGATGAAATGCAAATATGATGATGATGCAATGGATAAGTGAGTTTTAAACAAAGAGACAAACACCTTAGGAAACCGGTTTCACCGCTTAGCTTCCGAAACCTATCTCCGATCTATCTAATCGTGCATTCCCTATCAAGATATCCAAGGCAGACGATCCTAATGTAGAACCTACCCTCTCTCAAGGCATAGGAACGTGGCTGGATTGAGTCATCCCCTACTTTCATAGCTGACACCCCAACTAAACCCCATTACGATTCATGATTCGCCCGATACAACCCTCAACCATTACTACCCTACTTTCGTGACCTAGTCTCGGTTGTTCTAAGCCTAACTTTCTAGGACTAGTATTCACCTTTCAGTCCTTCTCCTAATCCCTAACACATGCATATACATGGCCACCGTAAACACAAGACAGTAAGTGCTTAGACAAAGAATAGATAATACGAAACGGGGAAATGCATTCATAAACGAATCAAAGACGGTTCCGGGATAGCCATGGGCTAATCCCTTCTCCTAGAACAAATCCACTACTCGCTCATGAGTCTAAACATCACAAACAAAACAGTAGATAAAAGAGTATAGAGATATCAAACGAGCGACGATCCCGAATCAATCTCTGACTCCTTGTTGTTTCTCCCGTTAAAGAGGGCTCTTGAATGGATGGATATATGCTATATACCCTCCTAGGGTTCTCCTCTGTGTTTTCTTCCTTCCAAAACTCAATTTGGGGTCCTTTTTATACAAATTCCCCGTTGGAGACATTCTAGGGAAGTTGTTATAGGCATGCCCCGCGCGGGCTAAAGAGGCACCCCGTGTGGGCTCCTCATTTTCTCCATAGCCCGCACGTGCTAAGGGCTAGCACGACTCGGGCAACAACTTCTGGAACACCACCCCGCGTGGGCTAAGGAAGACACCTCACGGGGGGCCTTACGTCCTCATATCAAGTTGCATTCCTTGCCCGTTTCTCGTCTCGTTTGCTCTGTCTTATGCTCGTAATTTGTTTCGTGTATGTTCTTTAGCTCCGAAACAAACCAAATACGCATAAAAACCTATAAGAACATGAGAACACGAAAACAAGTAAAACGGATACAAAATCACACGTAAACATCGCAACTATCGTCTTAAACATATCTAAAATCATGCAAGAATCGTGTACTGAAACGAGATGATCAGTGCAACACATCAAAACCGATTGAGAAAGGGTTCATAGTCCCTCTTGCGGACCCTAATAGCGCAATTACATGATTTTATGAAGCGTCGAGCTAATGACGTTAAACAAGCACTTGTTGGGAGGCAACCCAATGGTAGATTAGGATTTCTCGTTTTTCTTCTAGGAATAAGACCAATAAAAAACCGAATGTAATAGATGTGCTTTTCTCTAACCCTTTGGACAAAGATCTTGTGGTGTTTGCTTTTTATCTTTACAGGAGCGACATGCCGAGGACGGCGTTCAGTTTAAGTCTGTGGGAGGTGCATCACATATACTTTTTTCGGTGTTAATTTTTACTTGAATTTGCATGTTTTTCTTTAGTTTTTACAATAAAATTTGCATTAGGATAGAGATATGAATATGATGTTTTCGATGACTGAAATGAACCCTGATCCTAGGATGTATTAGATGCATGACATGACTATGAACTTTGGTGGAAATGTCTAATTTATTCTCGCTCAAGGCTATAGTGTCGTAGTTCATGAGAATTTGGGTGTTGCTTGAGGTTGCAAGGATAGGACGGTTGGGTTTCTGACATTTTGATATCTCTCTATTCAAGTGATTATGCTTCGTATAGACTACGCCTTTGTTGAGATGAGGGTGATACTTTAGAATCGAGCTTATTTTTGTAGAAAAGAAAAGAGAAAGAAGAAATTATAGAGCAGCATAGGAACACTCAGTGTCATTGGCAAAATGCAATGCAATAAGCTGACATGAGTGCATCGTGCGTAAAAGAATAAGTTTCATTCGATGGTTCGGGACTAAGTGGTGGATCGAGACTCTCTCTACATCCTAAGGACACGTGCGACGACACGTCCCACTACTCCGTTGTGGTATCCAAGAGAGCCACATGAGTAACCCAATGAGGTAGCCTGGATCTAAGGTTAGATCTCTTTAACTTCTACGTCCTATGCTAGCTCAGAAAGTTAAGTCTTTTGGTCGATTTGTACTAAGTCTGAAGCCTTACTCGGTGGAGTGAGTCACATGTCACTTTCTTGATTTAGTTCTTTGATATACTCACTCATGGATGGCCTCGATGACTCAAGGATGAAAGCACGATTAGTAATAGATCGGATTAGCTTGCGATTCATGATGTGATCGTTTTTGTCATATATTGAGGATGTCTTAGGTGAAAGGGGGATCTGAGGTTTCATTCTCTCCAGTACATTGCATGTTTAGGTTTGCTTAGGGACAAGCAAACATTCAAGTCTGGGGGATTTTGATAAGTGATTATATTGCATAGCAATCGCATAGGTTTTTTTTATCACCTTTTTTAGGACATTTCGGTGTTTGTATCCGATTGTGTATATATTTCCGCAATATATTCCTTGCAAGAGTCTTTTGAGATTTACACATAGAATTGAAGATTATATAGAGAAAAAAGGCCACATATATCGATGCGGCGGAAACAAAAGGCTAAACGAGACAAGATATGACGAAGAAATGACTCGGTCAAGCAACAAGCGGGCGGAGATTTGAGGAATGACTCGGTCAAGCAACAGATTTGTCCAGATTGGAGGAGAAGAAATGACCCGGTCAAAGCAACAAAGTGGCCAAGATTTGAGGAGCCGACTTTAGAAAGCCTACTCCAATTCGGATTAGGGTTTCGGACCCTATTAAATCCGAGCTTCCTCCATTTTGATCAGCAACTTAAGAAGTCCAAAATAATATTGCCATTGAAGGATTCTCCAGCAAGCCACCTAACTTGAAACGCATCACAAAAGATGGCAGAGACACTCAAACACACGTACAGAGGTAGCTCACAGATGGTTTATGGCCACTCTAAACCTCCAAATGTGTCTTGTCTTGCAAGGTTCTTGTTGGCATTTTGTTCTGAAGGTAGGCTGAAGTCATCGCACATGATTTTAGAAATGTTTGTAATGACAATTGCCATGATTACGTGTGATTTTGTATCCGTTTTACTTGTTTTTATGTTCACATGTTCTTACAGGTATTAAGGCGTATTTCGTTCATTTCGGAGCTAAAGAGCATACACGAGAAAAAGTACGAGTGTCAATACATAGTACGAGTGTCAAAGATCACAACGGAGCAAACGGGACGAGAAACATAAAAGAAATGAGCAAGATATGAACTTACCCGAGACAAGGTCATGCACGACCAGGCATGACCAGTAGCATGGTCGGGCATCACTCCAAGAAAGATCGGGTGAAAACCAATCCTAATGCACGGCCGAGCACATCAAGAGCACGACCTATTGCATTTCAATCCCAAAGCACGGTTGGTCATCATACCAAGCCCGACCTATCACACACCCTTGAAGAGCCCGGCCAGGCATCATACCAAGCCCGACCGATCACACACTCTTGAAGAAGCCCGACCGATCACCTATGTTGAATTCATGAACAGGCGATCACTTCTTAGCACGAACGGGCACAACTCAAGCCAAGTGCACGATCGGGCACATACAATGCTCGAGTGATCACCTATGCTGAATTCATGCACGGCCGAGCATTTCCATAGAACAAGCGATCAACTATCCTCAGCCTTGCACGATTGGGCACCATCCTTAGCCCGACTCATCGGCCATTTGAAGCCCTGCACAACCGAGCATCACCCTCAGCCTGATCGGGCTCACGAAAAAAAGAAACCATCAGAGCTTCGCTGTGTGCCAAAACAAAAAAGCAAGAGGAGGAAATGGGAGACAAAAGAATGAAGTGAGGTATGATGGTTTGTCAAGATCCTCAAGAAGCTCCACATCAACATATCGTTCGTAGAATCCCTCCAACAAGAGGCGTATCGAAGAGAGTGAGATGGTAGCACTCACCGAGGAATGTAGCACCATTCTTCAAAACAAGCTGTCCCCGAAATTGAAGGACCCCAGAAGCTTCTCCATTCCATCCACCATAGGAGACATCGACATTGACAAGGGCCTATGCGATTTAGGAGCAAGCATGAGCCTCATGCCACATTCAGTCTGCAAGCGGATGAACTTCGGAGAGCTCAAGCCTACCAAGATATCTCTATAACTCGCGGATCATTCGATAAGATATCCTGTGGGTATTGTTGAAAATATCCCCACCAAGATAGGTTGTTTTTTTATACCTACTAACTTTGTTGTACTAGACATATAAGAAGATGCTAGGGTGCCTATTATTTTGGGTAAACCTTTCTTAGCCACTGCAGGTGCCATGATAGACGTACAACAAGGAGAGCTCTCTTTACGTTTTGGAGACGAGAAGATAGAGTTCAACTTGTCCAGCTCTATGAACGGACCCTCCTTCAAGGAGTCTTGTTTTAGAGTTGATTTGTTGTAAGACTTGGTGAATGACACATTTGATCAAGTAAGTATCTCCGACCCTCTTGAGAGATGCTTAACAAAAGCTTGCACAGACGCAAGACTCACAGACAAAGAAGCCAAGGTCTACGCAGAATTCATGAGTGATATTGAGGCACTACGAGACGTCCCACACGAGCAGATTCAGTGCGAAACACATACTGATTTAGCAGTGGAAATAGCGCCTAAACTCGAGCTCAAACTCTCCCTTCTTCTCTTCGGTATGAGTACATTGGATGTAATGATACATATCATGTTATTGTGAATGCTAACTAAGCAGATGAGACGTAAAAGCTACTCGCTTGCCTAAGGAAGCATAAGAGAGTGATCGGATACACCATCGACGACATCAAGGGACTGAGCCCTTCATTATGCATGCATAGAATTCTCATGGAGGACAGATACAAACCAACCATCGAAGCTCAAAGGAGGCTAAATCGGAATTGAAAGAGGTAGTGAAAAAGGAGATACTAAAACTTTTGGACGCATGTATCATTTATCCTATCTCGGAGAGTGAATGGGTGAGCCCTGTGCATGTCATGCCAAAGAAATGAGCAATGACGATAGTGTGCAACGCGAACAACAAGCTGATTCCGACAAGGATAGTAACGGGATGGAGGATGTGTATAGATTACCGCAAGCTCAGCAAAGCTACAAGGAAAGATCACTTTCCTCTCCCATTCATTGAGCAAATGCTAGAACGCTTAGCAAATCACGCATATGTGTGCTAATTCAATGGGTACTCCTATTTTTTCCAGATTCCCATCCACCCTCAAGATCAGGAGAAAACGACCTTCACATGTCCTTATCGGATATTCGTCTACCGTTGTATGCCTTTTGGACTTTGCAATGCTCTAGTTACTTTCCAGCGTTGCATGATTGAGCATATTATGGAAGTTTTCATGGATGATTTTTCCGTTTATGGCTCTACATTCGATGATTGCCTTCTTAACCTTTCTAGAATGTTGCAGCGATGTAAGGAAGTCAATCTAGTCAAACACTACTATTGGGATTATCCAATTCTCTATAGGAGATACGCGGATGGAGTCATTAGGAGATGCATCCCCGAGGATGAGGTAGAGAGCATTCTTTTCCATTACCATGGATCAGATTATGGAGACCACTTCATTAAGTCTAAAATCGCTTTAAAGGTACTACAAGCAGGGTTTTTATTGGCCTACTCTCTTTAGAGATGCCCACAGGTACGTTTCCTCTTGTGATAGGTGTTAAAGAATGGGAAATATAGGTAAGAGGAACGAATTGCCACAAATTACATCCTTGGGGTAGAATTGTTTGATGTTTGGGCTGTAGATTTCATGGGACCTTTTCCCTCTTCATGTTGCAATCAATATATTTTTGTAGGTGTAGATTATGTGTCTAAATGGATAGAAGCTATGGCTGCACCAACTAATGATTCTAGGGTGGTTATGAAATTCTTTAAGAAAATCATTTTCCCTCGTTTTGGTGTTCCTAGAGTGGTCACTATTGATGGAAGCTCACATTTTAGTGCTAGACAATTCGAGGCCCTCCTTAAGAAGTATGGCGTGAACCATAGGGTAGCTACAATGTACCATCGGCAGACTAGTGGACAGGTTAAGGTTTCGAATAGGGAGATCAAGAGTATTCTAGAGAAAACCGTGTCTAGGTCCCGTAGAGATTGGTCTATGAAGTTAAATGATGAATTATGGGCCTACAGGACTGCGTTTAACACTCCCATTAGCATGACTCATTTTCAGCTTGTTTATGGCAAGTCTTGCACCTCCCTTTCGAGCTTGAGCACCGTGCCTATAGGGCGACAAAACTCCTTAATTTTGATCTTAAGAGAGCAGGTGGGAAATGACTTTTGCGGGTAAATGAGCTAGAAGAGCTTCGACTCGAGCCAATGAGAACTCTAAGATCTACAAGGAGCGTGCTAAGAGATGGCACGACAAGAATATCCTCCCTCATGACTTTCAGCCAGGTGATTTGGTTCTACTTTTTAACTCTCGTCTTAAACTTTTCTCGGGCAAACTACGGTCCCGTTGGTCTGGTCTTTTTCAGGTACGAGAGGTATTCCCGCTTGGAGTAGTGGAGTTATGGAGTGACACGAGTGGAACGTTCAAAGCTAATGGTCAGTGATTGAAGCTCTACCAAGCTACTTAACCGATCGAAAGTAGAAACTCCATTTCCCTTTACAAACCACCCAATGCGAACGAATGAGGTACGGAGACATCAAGCTTAAGGACGTTAAATAAGCGCTTTCTGGGAGGCAATCCAACACATTTTTTCTTCTCATTTTCATAGATTTTTCGTTTAGGATTCAGATTTTATTAAAAAAAATAACATGAGCTTCACTTCCCTTATCCTCCACCGGAGCTTCACCTCGAGGACGCCGTTTGAGTCAAGTCTCGGGGAGCAACTCACGTCTGTCAGGTGATTTCATTTCATTTTCTTTTGCTTTTTCTCTTTGATTTTGCAGTTTTTAGCTTAGTTTTAGTTTGATTTTTTTCATGGGTCAGAGTCGTCCCAAGCACTTGTCCAGTGTCACGTTTTGAGATGAACCTTGAACCTAGAATGCTTAAGAAGTTGTCCTTTTCTGTGATATATTGCACGTTGGAGCTTATAAGTCGGTTGAAAAGTGAAAAGATCGTAATTCTTTGAGAATCCTAGTGTTGCTTGTGGGAGGTTTAGATGAGGCTGCTTGGCTAGTTTCTTGTTCATTCTCTCTATCCAAATGATTATACTTTGTGTAGACAATGTTTTACTTCTTTATTATAAGGATAATTCGTTCATATGAAAATGACCTTGTTCATGCACGGCCGATCACCTATGCTGAATTCATGAGCCCGACCGATCACCAATGCTAAATTCATGCACGGTGATGCGTGTTAAGCTAAACAAGATAACCTAAACCTACTCCGCAAGTGTACGGCACATGTGTAGTACTCTAGGTGTCGATCCCACAGGGACTATGCAACACGGACTAAGATCAAACTAGAACCAAACTTGCTACGGTGAAATGATGGTTTTGAGATGCAAATAATGAAAATGCAGTAAACCTAGGAAGTCTTTACAAGTGAGACAAACATTCTAGGATACGGTTTCACCGCATAGCTTTCGAAACCGACTATCGATCTATCTAATCATGCATTCACTATCAACATATCTAAAGCGGACGATCCTAATGTAATTCCTACCCTCTCTCAATGCATAGGAACGTGATTCAATTGAGTTATCCCCTACTTTCGTCGCTGACACCCCAACTAAACCCCGTACGATCTATGATTCATCCAATTAACCCTCAATCGTTACTACCCTACTTTTATGACCTAGTCTCGGTTGTTCTAAGCCTAATCTTCTAGGACTAGAATGCTCCTTTCGGTCCTTCTCCTAATCCCTAACACATTCATTTACGTGGTCTTCATAAATACAAGACATTAAACGCTTATAAAAAGAATGGATTTGCAAAACGGGAAATGTAGTCATAAATAAATCAAAGAGGGTTCAGGGATAGCCATGGGCTAATCCCTTCTCCTAAAACAAGACAACTACTGAGTCATGAGTTCAGAATCAAACAACATAAATGAAATAGAATGTCTAAGGAGCATAGAAATCAAACGAGGGGTCGTCTCGATTCGATCTTCCGACTCCTTGCGTGTCTCCCATCAGGCCGGCTCTCTCCAATGATGGATAGGCTCCTATCTAGCCTCCTAGGATTCGCCTTTGTATTTTCTTCCTTTCTAACTCAATTGGGTCCCTTTTCAAACTTTTTCTCTGTTGGAGAACTTCAAGGAAGGTTGTTGCGGACACGACCCGCACGGGCTCGGTAGCTAATCTGCGCGGGCTCCCTAAATCTTCCATGACCTGTGCATGCTAAGGATGAGTACGAGTCGGGAAGATTTTGCTGGACCATCACTCCGCGTGCGCTAAGAAGAACACCCCACACGGGCTCCTCACATGTTCATGATCCATGCATGCTGACGGTGAGTTCGAGGCGGGCAACAATTGTTGGATCTTCAGTCCGAGCGGGCTAAGGAACCACCCCGTGCGGGGGCCTTGTCTCCTCATGGGGATTGCATTCCTTGCCCTTTTCTTGTCCCGTTTGCTCTGTTATGATCTCCAATGGTTGTATTTTCTCCCATGCCTATTCTTTAGATCCGAAACAAACCAAATACGCATTAAAACCTATAAGAACATGAAAACAAGTAAAACGGATATAAAAATCACACATAAACATCGCATCTATCGTCATAAACATCTTTAAAATCATGCGAGAATCGTGTACAAAAACGAGATGATCAAAATCCCCCAGACTTGAATGTTTGATTGTCCCTAAACAAATGTAAACGTGGAACACGTGGGAGATGTAAAAATCGAGAATTCCCCTTTCCCCTAGAAATACCGCCAAAGTGAACCTAATCGATCAACAAGCAAGTTAAGAGCAAATCGGCCTAATAACTTTCAGTCATCATCCTAGGTTCACCATGGCTACCTATAAGAAAACAAATCAAAGATGAGCTAAGAAAGAAATCGCAACTCTGCCCACCAAACGAGACTTCAAACAAATTCTAACATAGAATCAAAGAGGATACTTGTTTTACTTACTAGCTTCTTTATTCCTTTATTATATTTTTTCTTTCTTTCTTCTTTTATTTATATGCGAACACACTTGGCTTCTAGGACGTTGGATTTGAAGGGATCAACCTCTATTTAGACCCAAGCTACCGATGACGGTATACTCTTGCATCTCGTTCAAGAGTGCAGCGGAGTAGATGGTGTTTTATGTGCCTTGCTCTTAGGACGTAGAAAAATGATCGCCAACCCACCACTTAGACCCGAACCATAGAAAAAGTATCAAGGTCGATGCACTCATATCGATTTTAGATCATGCTTTTAGGCATTATTTCTATCGATAGCAAAGTGTTAGTGTGCGCTCTTATTCTACAAAACAAGCTCAATTCATACGATCAAATCATCCTCGTGAAAAATAAGTAAAGCATTATCTATAGGAAGTATAAACATTTGGATAGAGAGAATCAACAAGAAACTACCCTAACAACCTCGTCTAAACTTCTCACAAGTAACACTAGGATTCCCAAATATTTACGATCTACTCATTCCTCAAAGCTCTAACATGCAAGATATCACGGAAAAGGCCAACTTCTTATGTATATTAGGTTCAAGGTTCATCTAAAAATGTGGCACCGGAAAAGTGCCTGGGACGACTCTGACTCATGAAAACAAAAACAAACTAAAGCTAACCTAAGAACTACGAAATCAAAGAGAAAAAACAAAAGAAAATGAAACGAAATCACCTGATACACGTGAGATACTCCCCCCCCCAAGACTTGAATTGAATGGGGTCCTTGACGTGAAGCTCCAATGGAAGATAAAGAAGGTGAAGTCACAGTTGTAGGTCTTCTAATTTTTTTTAAATAAACCTAGTTAGAAAATACGAAACAAAAGAAAAAAAATGATGGGTTGCCTTCCAGAAAGCGCTTATTTAACGTCGTTATGCTTGACGTTTCCATGCTTCATGTGCTCGCGATGGGTTGATCAAATAGGGAGATGGAGTTTCAGTTTTTGATCTTTTGAGCGGTTTGATATACTTTAGACGCTGCCCATTTTCTTTGAGTGTTCCACTCGTCTCGCTCCATAGTTCTACTCCTCCATGTGTGAACACCTCTCGTACCTGAAAAAGACCAGACCAAGTCGAACGTAGTTTGCCCCAAAAGAATTAAAACGAGAGTCAAAAAGTAGAACCAAATCACCTGGTCGAAAGTTATGAGGTAGGATCTTTGCGTCGTGCCATCCTTTAGTGCGGTCGTCTTTCTCATTGCGCACTATTGTCATTGCTCCTTTCTTTGGAACGCTATGCACGGGGTTCACCCATTCGCTCCTCGAGGTAGGATAAATGATATATGCATCAAAAAGTTTAATGGTCTCTTTTTCAATTACCTCGTGCAGCCTTCTTTGATCTTCAATGGAGGGATCATGGCTGTCCTTATTAAGCAATTCGTGCATACAAAATGAAGGGCTTACTCTCCTATGTTTCTTAAGACAAATGGGTGACTTTCGCATCACATGCTGAAGAGAGGAAGGAAGATGTTCGAGCTCGAGTCTAGATGCTTTCTCCATAGCGAAATCAGTAAGCATTACGTGTGGTGTCTCCTCATGTGGGGCGTCTTGCAGTGCCTCAATGGAACTCATGAACTTCATGTAGAGCTCGGATTCCTCGTCCGTGAGTCTTGCATTCCTACAAACCTTTTTCAAACATCTCTCGAGATAATCGGAAAAACTTACTCGATCAAGCATTTCATTCCCTAACTCGTCCAGCAAATCAACTCTAAAGCATGACTCCTCGAAGGAAGGCTGTTCATGGAGCTGGACAATTTGAATTCAATCTTCTCATCACCGACACATAGAGAGAGCTTCTCGTGTTGTACATCTATCATTGCACCTGCAGTAGCTAAGAATGATCTACCAAGAATTATAGGCACCTTAGCATCTTCTTCAATATCGAGTACAACAAAATCAGCGGGAATGCAAAGATTACCTACCTTGGTGGGAATATTTTCATCAATTCCCACCATATGTCTTACCGAACGATCCACGAGTTTTAGAGACATCTTTTCAGGTTTGAGATCTCCAAAGTTCATCCGCTTGAAAATCGAATGTATCATGAGGCTCACGCTTGCTCCTGAATCGCACAAAGCTTTGTCGATATCGATGTTTCCTATGGTGCATGGAATGGAGAAGCTTTCGGGGTCCTTCAACTTCGGGGGCAGCTTGGTTTGAAGAATGGCGCTGCATTCTTCAATGAATCCTACAGTCTCACTCTTTTCTATACCTCCTTGAGGAAATTTACGCGATTAGGTGTCTTTTAGAGGGCTTCTAATGTGGTTAATCTCAAGTAATAATTACCTAGACTAACACTTCCGCAAGAATACGGATCGTATAGTACCAGAGTCGAACACGAGGAATCGATGCAACTCTAAAGCTAGTAAACTAATGAATAGGACGTGTAAAATCAATAAGTGATGGGAATGAGAATAAAGATAAACTAACTAACTAACTGAATTCATGGACGGTGATGCGTGTTAAGTTAAACAAGTTAACCTAAACCTACTCCGCAAGTGCATGGCACGTGTGTAGTACTCTAGGTGTCGATCCCACAGGAACTATGCAACATGGACTAAGATCAAACTAGAATCAAACTTGCTACGGTGAAATTATGGTTGTGAGATGCAAATAATGAAAATGCAGTAAACCTAGGAGTTCTTGACAAGTGAGATAAACATTCTAGGATACGGTCTCACCGTATAGCTTCCGGAACCGACTATCGATCTATCTTATCATGCATTCCCTATCAAGATATCTAACGGGGACGATCCTAATGTAATTCCTACCCTCTCTCAAGGCATAGAAACGTGATTCAATTGAGTTATCCCGTACTTTCGTGGCTGACACTCCAACTAAACCCCATACGATCTATGATTCATCCGATTTACCTTCAATCTACCCTACTTTTGTGACCTAATCTCGGTTGTTCTAAGCCTAATCTTCTAGGACTAGAATTATCCTTTTGGTCCTTCTCCTAATCCCTAACACATGCATCTACATGGCTTTTGTAAATACAAGACATTAAATGCTTAGACACAGAATAGATTAGCAAAATAGGAAATGCATTCATAAATAAATCAAAGAGGGTTCCAGGATAGCCATGGGCTAATCCCTTCTCCTAGAACAAGACAACTACTCAATCATGAGTTCATAATCAAACAACATAAATGAAATAGAATGTCTAAGGAGCATAGAAATCAAACGAGGGGTCGTCCCGATTCGATCTTCCGACTCCTTGCGTGTCTCCCGTAAAGAAGGTTCTCTACAATGATGGATATCTCTTATCTACTCTCCTAGGGTTCCCTCTGAGTTTTCTTCCGTTCTAACTCAATTGGGGGGTCCCTTTTTAAACTTTCTCTCCTTTGGAGAACTTCAAGGGAGGTTTTTGCGGACACGACCCATGCGGGCTCGGTAGCCAATCCGCACGGGCTCCCTAAATCTTCCATGACCCGCACGTGCTAAGGATGAGAACGAGTCGCGCATAATTTTTTGGATCATCATTCCCGCGTGGGCTAAGGAGAACACCACGTGCGGGCTCCTCACAAGTTCTTGATCTGTGCGTGCTGAAGGTGAGTCCGAAGCGGGCAACAATTGCTGGATGTTAAGCCCGAGCGGGTTAAGGAAAACACCCCATGAGGGGGCCTTATCTCCTCATAGGGATCACATTCCTTGATCGTTTATCATCCTGTTTGCTCTGTTATGATCTCCAATGGTTGTATTTTGTCCCGTGTATGATCTTTAGCTCCAAAATGGACAAAATACGCATTAAAACCTATAAGAGCATGAAAACACAAAAACAAGTAAAACGGATATAAAATCACACGTAAACATCGCATCTATCGTCATAAACATCTCTAGAATCATGCGAGAATCGTGAACAAAAACGAGATGATCACATGGTTAAGCACTTCCTTAGCACGAGCGGGCACAACTCAAGGCAAGTGCACGATCGGGCACATACTATAACCGAGTGATCACCCATGCTGAATTCATATGCACAGCCGAGCAATTCCTTAGCACGAGTGATCGATCATCCTCAGCCTTGCACAATCGGGTACCATCCTCAGTCCGATCGACCAGCCATTTGAAGCCCTGCACGACCGAGCATCACCCTCAGCTCGATCGGGCTCACGAAGAAAAGAAACCAGTGGAGCTATGTTGTGCGCCGAAAAGAAAAAGCAAGAAGAGGAAGTGGGGGAAAAAAGAGGACACACCATGTTAAAAGGAAGAAGTCAGCTGGCAAGGGGTGGAGCTTGAGTTGGCATGAGCTGGAGGAGGAGAAAAGAGAGAGAAGCCACCGAAGAGAATAGAGGAAGAAGAAAACGTGTTGGAGCAGAAAATGTGAGCTGGAGCACTAAGGATAAAAGAGAAGCAATGAGCTGGCAAAGTATGGAACTTGAGTTGGCATGAGCTGGAGCAGAAGAGAGAGAGGAGACGTCCGCTTATAAAAGGAGGAGAAGGAAGAGAGCAAAATCATCACGTCCTCGTCTAGGACAAGAACACCAAAAACTGCAGAAAAACACATAGTCTTGCAGCAGACAACCAAGTCCTGCAGCGGGCAACCACGTCTCGTAGAGGATAGAAAATGTTCAAGGAGAGAGAAGATGGAGCAAGAGAAATCTGAGGATGCCGCAGACACACGAAGACATCAATGAGCATATTATTTCTCTATCCTTCTATTTCTTTCATGTTTTCATTTGAACTCATGTTTGAGTAGTAGGATTGTTCTAGGAGAAGGGATTAGCCCATGGCAATCCTGTAACCTCTTTTGATTTATTTATGAATGCATTTCCCTATTTTGTTTTATCTTTTCTTTGTCTGAGTGTTTGAATGTCTTGTATTTGCGAAATCCAAGTAGATGCATGTTTTAGAGTTCCAAGAGAAGGACCGAAAGGAGAATTATGATCTCGGACATTCAGGCTTAGAACAACCGAGACTAGGCTACGAAAGTAGAGTAGTAACGGTTGAGGGTTAAATCGGATGAATCACATAACTTGATGGGTTTAGATTAAGGGATCAGCCACGAAAGTAGGGGGTCACTTGACTAAATCATGTTTCTATGCCTTGAAAGAGGGTAGGAATCATATTTGGATTGTCTGCCTTGGATGCCTCGATTGGGATTGCATGATTAGATTAATTGATTGTTGGTTTCGGAACTCTTGTGGTGAAACAGTATCCTAGAACGTTTGTTTTATTTCCAAAAATCATTAGTTTATTGCTTTTAGTTATTTCATCTTTAAACCATATTCGTTAGTAGCAAGTTTGATTTATTAGTTTGAGTTTAGTTAGTGTTACGTAGTCTCTGTGGGATCGACACCTAAAGAATTACACGAATGTCGTGCACTTACGGGTAGTTTAGGTTAATTTTGTTTAACTTGGAACGCATCATAAATTCCACATGATATCCGTTTCTAACCATCTGAGGTACACTCAGTAATTTCTTGTCCAATCCAGACACCAAGAAAATCTTTGATTGTTCTCTTGCCTTTCTTAGTCACAACTTCAATATCACATTTTCCTGTTGTCACCAAAGTAGCTTCATTACCAACTCTTAATTAGGAACTTTGAATGCTCTGTCTAAGGTGGTAATAAACCATTCTTTGGGGTCATATGGTTTGTTGCTCCACTATCTATAAGCCAAACATCATCATCAAAGTTCTGATTTGCCACATGAGCTGCAGTGAACAAGGAGTTATCTTTATCTTGCTCCTCTCTATTTACTTGAGCTTGATTTGTTCCAACCCTCTTTGTTCTTCAGTCTCTAGCAAAGTGACCTGGCTTCCCACAAGTGTAGCATTCCTTCATGGTCTTGAAGGTCTTGGTTCCTTCATACCTCTCATGTCTATTCTTGAAATAACATTAGGATTCAGTGTGGTTATCCTTTTTGCAAATCCCACACTTCTTTCCCATAAATTTTTTTATCAGGTTTGTTGAATCCTCTCCTGCTGGTTTCAGTCTTTTGTCCAGCCTTGGACCCTTTGTACTTAGCTTGAAAAGCTCCCTCTAGATTTCCACCATTCCTGTCATTAAGCCTTGATTCTTGGGATTGTAATGCTATAATAAGTTCTCCTACAGTCAATGTGGTCGGATCCTTTGTTTGTTCTAAACTCCCATATAAGGATCAAACCTTTCTTGCAGAGAGCATAGGATATTTGAAACGAGAGCGTCTTCCTTTACTTCATCACCATACGCCCTCATTTCATTTCCTAGCTTAGTAACTTCGTTTGCAAAATCCTTAATACTTTCCTTATCTCTTTGTTTCAGATTGTAGTAATTTGCTCTCAACCTCTGCAGCTTGATCATGGCTGCCTTTAGGTCCCCTGAAACCTCTTCTTCACCATATCCCGCACCTTCTTGGAGGTGTCACAGATGGAAAAATGTGCACTGAAGATTTCCTCTGAGACAGCATTGTAAATCAGCTCCAAGGCTCTCTGGTCTCTAGCCTCCAATTCTTCCCATTCAACTATCTTTTTCTGTCTCAGCTCCTCGGTCGGTTCAATACCTATTGCAGGTATCTCTGTTATACCTTCTACAAACTTTCTACAAACTTTTTAGACTAAGGGTAGCCTTGATCTTGATTACCCAAAGATTGTAGTTCTTCCCATCAAACACTAGTATAGGTGTCTGATTCTGCATCTCCACTCCTTCAACTTCAGATCTTAAGTTTTGTTTCTGGTTTAAGGTTTACCGTAATTTTGTTTTGTGCTTTGTCAGTTTGTGCCTTTTGTTCCTTCCTTGTGCTAGATCTTGTGCCCTTGTGCTTCCTCTCGGCCTTGAGACTCTCATACCACTGTTATTTCTAGAGAGCTTAAACAGCCATAGACTATGTGATTAAGCTCTCGTATCTTCCCATTCTTCTTCTGGAATTGTGCAAACAAGGAAATGTAAATGTGTTTCACAGTAATTTGTATCAATGTGAATATGAACTTGTAACAATAATTCTTCAGGAAATGAAAGAAAAGTTTTTTTGTTCCGAATAATGCTTCCTCACATTCTCATTCAACTTCAAACGTTTTTACAAGATATAAGTCTTCCACTAACACAAGACAAAAAAAACATTACTAAATATAGAACAAAAGCATGTCCTAAAACATGTCTAAAGGAGTTTGTGTCTTTGCCCATTCAAACATCTTCCTATTGACATCCTCTCCTCTTCAAGGCTTCTACATTTCTTCGATTCTTGTTTAGAGTCTATCCTCTTTCTCTAGGCTCTGCCACATGTTTCTGCCACTTCATCCTCTCGCTCTTTTTCCTCTGTTTCTTCAATTTGAAGATGCTCAGCTTCTTCAATTTCGACATGATCTGTAATTTCCTGGATGATAATTTGAAGATTGTCAAGTGGGTTGCTCTTGGGGCAGTTGTCTTGGAGGTAAGAGCAAAACAACTTCCTTGAGCACATGAAACTTCCTGAGCAGTGCTTATCAACTTATCACTGTTGGTCTGTTTCTCGCAGGCTTTTACTTTTCTTGCTGGCTCTTATAGTTAGGACAGCTAATGCACCGCCAGAATATGAGCTAATGGAGATCTTATTGTTCCAAGACAGCAGATCAGGCAGGCATTCAAGTATTATAATGAAAACTTATTTCTTCTTTTCATCCTGTTTTAAATTTTTATAAATTTAATCTTTTCTCCTATCATTAAAATTCTGTCGAAGTTTAATCCATTCCTCCCATATACATAATTATTCTCTTCAGAATTGATTCAACCCATTTCCGAAGTTTTTATATATAACCCAGACACTGAAATTTTAAATTTAACATATTTTTTAAAATTTTCAAATTCGACAACTATATTATAAAATATTCAAATTCAATTGATTTTTTATGATATATTAAACTCAAATTACTTTTTATTAAATATAATAAATAAAATTAAGCAATTTAAATTCAGTTTTTTAAATGAATTAATTAAATTTCATTGAAGAGTACACTTTCATTATAAATATAGATTCAATTTTAAATAATTTGAAAGCAAATTCGAATTCGAATTTGTCAAAGAATTTATTAGGCAAAAATCACTATTGAGAGAAACCGAAATAATATATATTTGGTGCAACTAAATCTAAATTGAAACCGAATACCATTATCTAACCCAGACCTTTTCTTGTCATTGAACCTCAGAAAATGTCGGTTGTTTTATAAAGAATTTTGAGTTGCATCAAGTTATGAAGATTTAAAACATAAAGAATCATATTTGAGAAAAGAGGCATCAGGTAACCAAGATGATTTAGCATCAAATTTTGTTGATTCAGACGCAAATTACCCATGTAGAATATCTCAATTTCTTCACATGTCCCCAAAAGAAAGTAAAATTAAAGTTAAAATTCGGAAAGACATGACAAGCGTCATCAACGAAACTACTAAAAGGAGGATTACGTGAAGGCATCAGTTCTCCAAGGTGATTAAGCATCAACGAAAAATCTCAGATGCAAATTACCCATTTGTTATTATGAGATTCATCATCCGCCCAGATAAAAAAAACTCGATTGTTCACCAATAGAAACAAAACAAAGAAGAATAAGGGTTTTGAGATCGATCAGAACATGTTATAATTATCACAAATACATCACAGAAGTCAGTGGATTGACAGACTTGTGATCTTGAATCATCAAATCGACCAAAACCCAAAACGAATTGAAGAGAAAGTGGAAAATTTGTTGAGAGAAAGAGCTCAGAACTTCTTAGAGGGATGTGTTACCGTCAGCGAGGAAGACAACTTCATCTCTGGTACACGAATGTTATTCATCATAGCACCGGTAATCTATAAATCTAAAAAACAAACACAGAAAAAAAAAGAACCCTAACAGAGATTCGGATCTAAAGGATCAGAAGCAGACCATGCCGATTGGAGATGGTGGTGAATCGTGTACTGAGATGTTTGTGTATGCATATATATATATATATATATCCACACACAAACAGATGCAAATAATCGAAACCCTAATTCTTTTTTTTTAGTGGCGGCGGATATAAAAAACCCTAGTTTCTTTCTAACGTATTTATGTTTGGTTTCTACAACCTCTAAACAAAAAAATTGAAAAAATATATTCTTCCTTTGAAAATCGTGTTTTAATTTTATTTCTTCTAATTTTGATCCTTATTCTATTTCGTTCGATTTTCCGTTTTTTTCGTATTCCTTCCTCAATTATAAAGAAAATCTATCTAAAATCCCCTCCGATAATCGATCCGATTTTGACCCGATTTTTATTTTAATTTTGACCTAATTTGACTCTATTTTATACTTAATTTCGACCAGAATTTTTACTTAATTTTAACTCAAATTTAAACAATAAATCAAGTTAATTATTCAATTTAATCGATTTACTTGATTTAATTGATTTCGAATAAAATTAACTTCGGTTTTTTTACTTCAAACCAATTTAACCCAAAATCACAATTTGGATCGAAATTGGATCGGCTTTAGGTTAAAATTGAGTCAAAATTGGGATCGATTTGGGTTAAAATTGGTTTCAAGTAAAAAAATTGTACTTAATTTTACTCGAAATCAATTAAATCAAGTAAATCGATTAAATTAAATAATTAACTTGAGTTATTGTTAAGATTCGAGTTAAAATTAAGTAAAAAATATTGTCTAAAATAAGTACAAATTCGGATTATATCGAGTCAAAATTAGGTCAAAATTGAGTCAGATTTGGGTCAAAATTAAAATAAAAATTGGGTCAAAATCAGTCACAATCGGGTTGGTTAACAGATAAATAACAGAGGGGGTTTTAGAACTTTGAAAGTTGAGAGGGGAATAGGATGAAAACTGAAAATCGAGGGAAAAATAGAATGAGGGTCAAAATCGAAAGGAGAATAAGACTAAAACATAATTTTTAAGGGAGAATTGGTTGTTTTTCCAAAAAAAAAAGACAAAATCTTTCTTTATAACTGTCAAACCCATGTTTTAAATATTGTTATAGTTTAATCGGATCATAGATCATTTTTTTTTTCCAAAAATTCAAATACACAAAATATCATTTTTAATAAAATTAAAAAAATTAAACTTTTAATCATAATTATAAAATTATAACATCTTAACATTTTAAACTTTATCTTTTATAGACATTTAATATTTTCACCTGAGTCACAATTGATGTTGAAAACATCAAAAACTTTCTTATTCTAACACCATGTCATTTTTTATTTTCAAAATATAAAACTTTTAGAAACATAAATAATATTTTTCCACTCACCAACCATCATTCAAATTCTTCTCAAGATACTAAGATCAAATATATTTAGAGTAACTAGCCAAAAATAAATCAACTTCTTTGTAACTCTTTTAGAGATTGAGACAAAAGAATATCAAATTGATTTGTTGTTAATCGATTTTATTACATATATTATCTAAATATCAAAATGACATTATTTTAAACAAAATTATATATATAAAAGGAGGATGTTTTGTTGCATTCTCCTTGCGCCACCTCATCAAACATCCTCCTTTCTTTCTGTTTTAATATCAAATAAAATTTTTTTAAACATTTAATATAATGATTATAAATATTATTATAATTAATGAATACATATATATATAATATCATGTGATATATAACATCACATTAGATTAACAATTTAATCTATTTTATTTATTTTTAAAAATCATAATTAAAATATATATAATTTCATCAAATATTATTATAATTAATGTATATATATTATTAGTTTATATAATATAATGGTCATTTTTTGTAATTAATATAAAATTTACAACGTCAATTAATGTATATAAATCAAAATATTGTAATTACATCAAACATTTAATGTGTAGTGTTATTATTGACTTCTATTTCGTATATATTTTTCGTTACACTAAAATTTCTAAAATAACTATATAAATAATTATTTACCTTTGAACACCAAAATTAAATACATTAACTTTTTATTTGTTTTAATTTAAGTTTAAACATATTGGTTATTTTTCAGATGATATATAAGATATTTCATCAATATTAATATTATATATTTCTGATAAAATGTTATATTTATAATATATGTATATATATTTTAATTACATTTATATAATATCAAATTGATAAAGTTCGTGTTTTGATGAAATCACTTATCAAATAAAAATAATAAATGTGATCTTACAATAAATATAATTTTAATAGTTAAAACTTTTCATATCCCAATTAACAAAAAAAAATATACATCATATCAATTATTATAATGATTTATAATATTTAAACACAATAAAAATTAATAATTACATATTTTTCTATTGTAACATTATATATATATTATGAATTTATATGTTATAAAATTTTATAATAGGTATCCAATAAACCAATTCATTGTATTGATCAATAATTTTATATTTTTTTTCATTTCTTTCATTATAAAACTACCAAAAAATATATATCCCGCACAACACGCGGGTACTATACTAGTATAGTTTAAAAAATCAAATTCATTCATTGATTATGAATCAACCGTTGGTTGGTCGCCATTCGCTGAAAGAAGGTGAGAACTAGACTGGACTATTTTAAGCATTGGTCCAAACAAATTTATGTAAACCTTAATATTATTTAATTAAAAAATAAATAACGATTTTATATTTAATTACAGATCATATTTAAAATATTATAAAATTTATTATTCGTTTAATATTTAAATAAAACTAATGATTCAAAAATAAATATTAGGATTAATAAACAAAGTCACGTGTTTGTTGAATATTTGGAGTCTATGTGAAAGGTTTTGGATTGGGACTATAACTATTGTAGTGTTCTTGATCAATAGTTCTCCATCAACAACCATTAACTTTGAAATTCCAGAAAAGGTGTGGACATAGAATTAGATTACATTTTTGTGGAAAATTTTGGGTCTTTGGTTTATATTCACATTGATCAAGGTAAATTCAAACATTGTGCAGTGAGTTATTTCTTGGATATCCAGAAGATATTAAAGGCTATAGAGTTTGGTTGGTTAAAGAACAAAAATATATAATAAACAAGAACGTCATTTTCAATGATGAAAGGTTGCTAAGGATAGTTGAAAACCAGAAAATATATGGAACAGAAGATAAAATATCTCACATGGTCAAGATTCTAGTAACTGTCAAAGGACAACAAGAAAAACAAGAAAAAGAGTGTTAAGGTGGAGCTAATGAGTGCATTGTGATGTCACAACTTGAATGATTTATTATAGCAAGAGAATAAGAAAATGTGTGTCAATTGAACATGTCGTTATATGGACTTAATTAAAGTTCAAGACAATGGAATCGTAGATTTAATGAGGTCATTGATGAGGGCATTACAACGACCTACGACCCTAAAACAATCTTGATTCGAATAAAAATTTCTAAGTTCTTTTTCAATTCTTGCGAGTTTTCGCCACCTTAGTTCCTCTTGTGCTCCGGGAGTCCAAGACGAACGAGAGACTGTATCGAAGGTCACGTCCATAACCTTCGTGGTGTCCTACGATCCACCCGTCCATCCATCACTTGAAGGATCGAGCGAGCGCCCCTCTTGGCCTGTTCCCCTTCGTCCACCTTCATTACCACCGAGTCTTGGCTAGAGAGTGCCCTTAGGCCTTCTACCAACTCAACCCATTCCATTCTTGCGGCTTAAGTTACGGAGCTTGTATAGTTTTTGGTATCAGAGCCCGGTCCTCGGCCACAAGCGTATCCGCTACACTCTCTATTTCATTTTGATTTTGTTTTGTTGTTTGATTTCATTTGCTAAGTGTTGCAGTATTCATAAAAGAAAACTTCAAAGAAAAAAAAGAAGAGAATCATGGCCGAAACCGGAGACGTTCCAAACAACACCCTCGCCGAGATACTCCAACCCATGCGAGACATGAATTCCCGTCTCTTGCGCCTAGAAGAAGCCCCGAGACGCCCACAAGCCGAGCGTTTCGTCGGACCACGGGAGAACGCTGACTATCCCCCGAACGAACACCTAAGGCCGAGACGTGCACCACACTTCAGAGAGCAACCACGACGAATGGAGGCCGAAGATAGCTCAGACGATGAGCTAGAGTACCCCCCACCAAGGCATAGAGCGCCACGAAACCCGGATGAGGGTTTCGACGAGGTAAGGCCGCAACGCCAATCCCATACAGATTTAAAATTAAAACCACCTGGCTTCGCAGGAAAAGTAGATCCCGAAGCCTATCTCGA
>CM071872.1:14143529-14164909 GCA_036759665.1 Gynandropsis gynandra | reverse complement strand
TCATTACTTCCAAGTCATCACCTTTTAAATTCCTCGAACATATATCTCTGAAAAATATGCTGAACATTTCGTGGTAAAAGCTCAGCAAATGCGATTGGAATGAGCCGCTGCATGAAAACGTGACAATCGTGACTTTTCAATCCGATCAGCCTTAAACCAACAATATCCACACACCGAGCAATGTTCGATGCATATCCATCGGGAAACTTAACGTCCTCTTTTAACCACTATAATAATGTTGTTTTCGCCGGATCAGACAATCTAAATACCGGGATAGGTGACCTTCCATTTCGTAATTCCAACTCAGGTCATCGGCATATTGACTTCAAATCTTTTCTTGATTGTATATTATCCTTGGTTTTACCCGTCACATTCAAAACAGTATTTATGATGTTATCGAAAAAGTTCTTCTCGATATGCATAACATCTAAATTATGACATAATATCAATGATTTCCAGTATGGTAGTTCCCAACAGATACTACGTTTATACCAGTTATGTCATTCACCTTGACCTTTTGGTTTACGATGCCCACGATCTCCACCGCATTCAACCGATTCTTGTAAATCACCCATTGTGTTCAATCTTTCGTAAAGGATTTGTGTTCCGGTTTGCATGCACGGTGCCTCTTCTTTTTGTACCACGTTCTTCCGAAATTTTTTTTATCTTTCCGGAAAGCATGACCACGAGGAAAAAATCTTCTATGACAATCAAACCAACATGGTTTCTTACCATGTACTAGTCGAAATGAATCTACATCCTCCACACAATAAGGACATGCTAATCTTTCGTGCGTGCTCCATCCAGATAACATTCCATAGACAGGAAAATCGCTAATTATCCACAACAAGACCGCTTTCAATCTGAAATTTTGCTTAGTACTGACGTCATAAGCAAGGATTCCTTCGTTTCACAACTGTCGTAATTCATGAATTAAGGTCTGCAAAAATACATCGAAACTTTTCTTGGATGTTCTGGTCCTGGAATCAGCAACGTCAGAAACATTACCTCTCTTTTCAAACACATCTCAGGAGGTAAATTATACAGAGACAAAATCACAGGCCACACAGAATATTGACTTCCAGATTGTCCATAGGGACTAAAACCATCCGTACACAGGCAAAGATAAATGTTTCTCATTTCATACGCGAACTCGAGAAATATTTAATTGAAATCTTTCCAAGCCTGACCATCCGATGGATATTGCATTACACCTTCGGTCGTGGAGTGTTCTGCGTGCCATCTCATTGCTGCAGCGGTTTTTTTCGATTCATATAACCTTCTCAACCTGTTTGCTACAGGCATAATTTTCCGGTAAATATTCCCGCATTGTTTTACAAAATGAATCCATGCAATTTTCAGCCACATTGTAGTCTGTTTTAATACTCATCAATCTTGAAGATAAAGATAAACGAGACTGACCTTCACGACAACCTTCATATATAGGTTGTTTCGCCGAATCCAATAGGTTGAAGAATCGACGTGCATCGATGTTCGGCATCTCTTCATGCGTTTGTTCATTAACAACTCTAGGAAAAGCATCTGACACCATTTCCACATATGGATTGGTCGTTGATTCTTCATAAATAACTTCTTCATTTCGTTGTACTTGTGCATCTTGCACACTATCTCTAACACCGCAATCTTCGCCGTGAAAAAACCAAATTTCGTAATTTTCAACGAAACCCACCTTATACAGATGTTTGCAAACAATTTCTTGACTTCGATACTTCATGTTTTTGCATCTTTTGCATGGATATAACATTGTCCCACGTTCTTGACACAAAGGCTGCATCGATGCAAAACTCATGAATTGCTCCAATCCGTGTAAGAATTCTTGCGTAATCTCTTCGGTTATAGGATCTTTTCTTCTATACATCCACTCTCTTGATCTATATATATTTCGATTTCAAGATGACGACATTTTTCGAAAATGTTTTTGTTATTGATGGTTCGATGCACTCGTTGGCATGATCTAAATAGTGACATTTCCGTTGGAAATTGCAACGGATGCCCGTTGCAGGTTCACGTGCACTTATTTCGACCCTTGAACCTCGAAATTCACAACATCAACGGGCATCCATTGCGATTGCTAACGGGCATCCGTTAGAAGTTGCAACGGACGACCATTGGAATACATTTGTCCGGTTTCTAACGGATCTTCCAACGGACATGGCCAACGGAAGATCTCCGTTGCAATCCGTTAAAATTTGCGACGGATTCCAACGGACATTCCAACAGAGGTTTTCCGTTTCAGATCCGTTGAAATTTGTAACGGATTGCAACGGCTTTTTGCCCGTTGCAATTTTCACCAAATCCGTTGCAGTCCGTTGGTACGTTATTCCAACGGACGGATCCGTTGCCCCGTCCATTGGAAACTGCGTGTTTTTTTGTAGTGTGATCATTCACTTTAAATTTCCTATTCTCGCTCTTTCGTACTCGTACTGGTCTTCGAATACTCCTTAGGCGTGAGTGGATCTAGGCGAATGTGTCATTCTTTGAAATCAAAGGAATACTTGTTATTGAATCCGTCATATTGTGCTCGAGTATCAAACTACCATGGTCGTCCCAACAGGAGGTGACCCGTTTGCATTGGAATGGCATCACATAACACTTCATCTCCATACTTCTCAATGATAAACTCAACCTTCACCTAAAGATGAACTTTGGTTTTGCAGTTGTCATTCAACCACTGTAACTTGTAGGGTTTAGGATGCTTCGTGGTATTCAATCCTAATTTTTACACAAGCGATGTGCTAGCCACATTTGTGCAAATGTCTCCATCCACTATGATACTACACACATTGTTCTGTACAAGCCCACACGTGTAGAAAATGTATTCCGTTTGTACGATGTCTTCCTCTTTAGCTTATAGATGTAACGCCCGACATGCTACTAATAACCCACCTTTTACAACCTCTTAATCCTCAAATTCTTCATCTGAATTAGGGATATTCCTCTGAATCGGTGGCTCTTCATCTTCAGATGTAGTCTCGTATCCTCCATCAGCATGTATGATCTTGGTCTTTTTATTTGAATAGTCCTGAAAAAAGTGTCCCCGACCTTGGCACTTGAAACAGTGGGTGTCACAATTTTTTATTTGTAGAGGAGTCTTGGTAGAAGCTGCTAGTTTTGGTCGTGAAGCCTCCACTTTCTGCTTTGTCATGTGTCCCATGCTCAGTTTGTCAAACCGATTAGTTTCAGACCAATATTTAGAGGAATTATCGTACCTTTAGATTGGTACTAACATAAGAAAGAGATCCAAACACGAAAAAATGAGAATAGAAAGGTGTTTGGCCAATTAAGCTTCATAAGGACTTTTGTTTTGTTAAAAAAATTGATTTGATTTCTATAATAAGGTAAATAGAGTTTAAAATACAATCACCCCAATAAGAAGCTGAATTTTTGGGTTGAAAGAAATGTGTTCTTACAACATTAAGAATTGTTGATGTTTTCTTTCTACTACTGAATTGTGTTCACATGTATAAGTACAAGAAAAGTAAATGAAAAATCCTTAGTTTTTGGTTAAAATGTTTACAAAAAAAGAGCTTTGGAGCATTATCAGAACGCATGCTTTTTTATTTTTGTGTTGTATTGTGTTTCTATCAAAGAAATAAATTCTAAAAACTTTTGAAAATCATAAGATCTATTCACAAGAAGATACACCCATGTAACTTCGGTTCAATCATCAACAAAAGTGGAGAAACATTTGTAACCTTCTTTAGTATGTAATGAAAAGGTCCCGAGACATCAATATGGACAAGATAAAAAGTAAAAGGAGAAAGTTTAGGTGAAGAAGGAAATCAAATTTCTTATTTTGCCAAGGGACAAATTTTACAAAATGGAAAATTATCCTTAGTAGGAGCGAAAGAAATATGAGAGTTGTGTGTTAATGAATGAATCTTTAAGAAAGAAGGGTGTCATGTTCGTTGATGCCACAAGTCCACGGAGACATTAATGATAGTTGTGCAAAGAGTATGAGGTAATGGTTGTGATCTAGATGTCGGTGCATCCATCTTCAGAATATATAATTTTTGTTGTAGATCATCTATGCCAATCATCAAGGCCTAAATAAGGTTTTTGATAATTCAAGAATCATGAGAAAATATGATAGAAAAAAATTGTGTTTAGTAAGAGAGTTGAGACTTAAGAGATTGAAGGAAAAAGAAAGGCATAAAGAACTGATTCCACAATGAAGTTTGGGGCCAAATATGACATTAGTAGATTTGTGAAAGGAAACAACTGGCCATTAGGAAGAGTAAGGTAAACTGGTGAAATGTGTGAATGTCAGAAAACAATTTCAAATCACAATAAACATGACTCCTAGATCATGTATCTGTGATCCATAGGGGTGAATGAGACGTAAGGTAAGGTTCTGGCTATGTAAAGATGGGACAATTTCAGATGATGATGGTGATGGTGATGATGCGGTTTGGTTTGTAAAACTTAAATCCATGAATAAACTACTAAGATTTTGAAGCTGATTGGTGAGATGAGCAATTAGTGTTTGATCTTGTTCAAAAGCTTGTTTGCATGTAGGATTACTAACATACTTACATTTTTCTTTAACTTCATCAACACTAGAAGAAGCTCCCACCAAATTGACATGTCATGAACTAGTATCAGTGATTGGTGTTCTTGGTCTGGTGTAAACTGACGTAGAATAGCTAGGAGAATATCCACAGAGTTTGTAACACTTGGATACATGATGTCCAAGTAAATCACAATTAGAACATTGTACTCGTAGTCTTTGTTGAGTACTATGTGATGCAGGATGAAAAGAAAGAGCTCTTGGCCTTGAATATTAAAGATTGAACAATCACTTGAAAAACAAGTGATTCTGATTGATGGATAAAATTTGATGTTTTTTTCTTCTTGAGAAATCATTTACAGACCTTGGTTAAGCTTGGTAACAGATCAGTCATATAAAATTTGTTGATTTGCTAGTGCCTAGGAATCATTGAGCCTCATCAAGACCCTAACAATGTCCCTTCGTTCACATAGAATGAGTAACATAAGATCAACAATACATGTACATTCTTCACAAGTACAAAAGGTAAGGTTTCATAATTCTTCATTTTTTCTTAGAAGAATTAAGTTTGGTATAATAGGTGTTTAAATCCATGGAACCTTGATAAATTGTGTATAGCTTGATGAAGGATGACAATTTTCTTTTGAAATAGTGTTGTTTAGATCATTGTAACAAGAAAACACACCTGAATTAGATCATCCTCAGGCGGCTTAAATCCTTCTGAATGAACCCGAGCTTGTTCTTCGCATTCAGAGGTTTAAACATTGCTCTAGACCAAATATTATCGTGGAATTCACCAATGATTTCCTAAAAAATGAGATTAACATTCAAGGAATCAATGACATGGAGGAACAATGAATTGGAGTATGAATCTAGATTCAGAGCTTAAACGGCAGATGATCCAGAAACTGTATAAAATGAGTTGTAATGATCAGTTGAGGAGGCATTTGTGAATCGAAAAAAATAAAGAGAAGAAACATAGTGTCGACATAAGAAGAGATTACTTATGCTCCGATACCATTTTGAGTATCAAGGCCAATAAAAGAATTCAGAAATGTAAAATTTTTATGAATTGATTAGACATGAAAAATAAAATTCAAACGAAGTACAATAATGATTTATATACATATGTTAACTAAGTAAATAATATGTAACTAACTTCTAACAAATATAACAACCCAAAGAATTTGAAAAAAAAAACAATATTTCTATATTTCATTATGTACTTAAATTTTAATACCTTTTCCATTTTTTTCTTTATAAATACTTCTTAAAAATTATGTTTCAGTTTGTTTCTCTTTGGCCACAACCAGTATAAAAATGAAGAATCCCAAACCCAAACAAAATCGAAACCCAACCCCAAACAAAATATTGAATTCAACAATTTTAATATACACCTAAAAAAGATTTGGTTTTAGAAAGAAATGAAATATATAGATTCATATAAAGGTCTAGATTGATCTCAATATATAAAATAGTGTTTCTAGGTTAGAAACTTTTTTCTTAATTTTATCCGGTAAAAAACAAGAAATATTGAGTTTTAAATAAGGTTAAGGATACATTAATTGTTTTTTTAACGATGAGATAACAAAGGATAATTTAGATTCATTGGACAATAACCAAAGCAGAATAGAACTAAGTCTAGTACAAGCTAGCGATGTAAGGGCTACAAAAAACCAAGACATCATCCAGAGTAGCCTTCTTGTCATCTCCAAATATAGATTCCTTCCCATCTCTCCTCTTTGCATATGACAACCCTAATCTAGACTTAGCCATCCTCAAGTTTCCAACCCCTGAATTTGTATCTGGTCCCGCAAATCCACCCATCACGGGAGCCAAGGGCGGCCCTATGAGCAACCCGTCCGCCCCAAACTGAGGTCCACCACGAGCATAATCGAATAGAGCCGCCCCGCTCCCACCGATTTTGGATAGAATGATAGGGTCATCGACGTTCTTACCGTCATTTCCTTCAGGCCAATAGAAGAGAAATGCGTCAAACGTGTCGTAGTAGTCGTCAGTACTTCTATAGCCTTCAGGGCTAAAAGCTCCAAATTTGAAGGGAGATTTGTTCTTCGTTTTGGTGTAACCTATGATGACACATGGCCCTTTGAAGTCACAACGTTCATGGAACTTTGTTGCACTGAATCCATCTATGCTTGCCTTGTAGCAACATTTAAGCTCTCTTCCTACAAGAATCAAATTTCTCGAATTTGTTACCAATGTGCACACGTTACAATAAAACAAATCTCTAGTTTTAGAATGCAATCGTGTGGTTCTTGTGAAATGTTATAAACATAAACCTGATATATGTGGAATTTAAGTAATCCGTCGTCGAATCGATCTCTGTGTCAAGGAAAAGTATCGTATAAAAGTAAACATGAGAGAGAAAAGAATACCCTTCAAAAAGGTTTTGTCAACCAAGGAAATAGAGAAAGGAAGATGGACGTCATCGTAGTACGTGGGCTGCTGTGGCCGGATATCGTCTCTTCTCTTGCCGCCGTTCCAGCCGAATAAACAGTAAGGACTTCTCTTCGAGACCTTGAAGGCTACGGTAGGGTTTGAAATGACACACCAACCCATTCTGCTGCAGAGCTAATGGCCACAGAATCATTCAACTAACAATCACAAGTAATGTGGTCCTCACTTCACTTCATGTGGTTCTCCTTCATTTGTTAAAGAATCTCCAACATATATTATCACGTTTGACTCTACCAGTTTTTTGCCCAATCCCGGTCAGAGCAAACCGGAATGATTTAGACCAAAAACAGCTGTTTGGAGAATTCTGAAACCGTTGAAGTTTACAGCTTTGAAGGTGAACGTAGTAAGACATGTTATTTTTTATCTTTATAAAAGGAAAATCATGAGAGTATAGAAGCTTAAGAGAAGCTACCAATTATTTACGTACATCCTCAAGTCCTCGGGAAGGGACAGCAACCAGGCAATATGTTTCTCAAAAACTCAGAACTATCTCATGTAATGAACATGCAAGTCCAAAAACTCAAGACCGGCAAGCACATTTCATAGAACTGTTTAGCAGACTTGAAGATGAAAAAGTATTGGCCCTGAAAAAGAACCTGAGGTTTTGTTCTCTTTGAAACCAAAAACTATCGACTAAGAAGTTGCCCCGAAGACACGGATTCTCTGCTGAACTGGAGCTCGGCAGCAGGGACAGGTGATTTTTCCGCCTCTCTTGTTGCCCATGAAGCTGTCGTTGCAGCTTGCACACACGACCTGGTGAGCACAGGGTAGAAACACGACAGAAACCTCATCCTTCATGCAGACCATGCACTCCCTATCATACTTTGCCTCCTTTCCATAGGATCCGTCGAGCCTATCAAGCTCCTCAAGCAGCCTAGCAATCGCTTCTCCCTGGGACTTGTTGGACTTTCCAGAGGGGGAGGTGTTATCGGATTGAAGGCTTGATACAGTGGATGGGGCAGCACCAGCAGAAGACGCCTTGAGCCGAGAGAGCTCTTGTTCTTGTCGTTGGACATCGTCCTTGTGCCTCTGGAAATCTATTTCAATCTTCAAGCGCAAGCTTTCAAGCCTTCTTATATTGCTAGCCTCGGCTGCTTCCTTGGCACGTTGTTCTTCCTCCATTTGAGCCTCTGCTAGCTCCTTATCTTTCTGCTCTCTCCTCCATTTTGCCTGCATTTACATTATTAACAGAACAAAAAACATGATGACAGACTAACCTTACATGCTTGACTGAGATAAGTAGCATTATATTTCAATTATCAGCTGTCCACCACCATCCGAGCAAACAATCTCTAGCAATATTGAACAGAAACATGTAGCAAATGGAAAAAATAGCCAGCAAAAATATCAAAATTTCAGGAATGCTACGTAAAGAAAGAACCCAATTAAACGTCAACGGAATCCCTAGCATGGTTATGTTCCATGCCTTTCGATTGTTAAAGCAATACCTAAGATATCAATACATACTCTGGATTCTTAAATACTCTTCAACGAATTCATCGAGACTTGAAGAACTTTATGCCCATGACTGTTGAGTGAAAACAATGTATTTAGCATACCTCAATTTCTCTTTCTTCCTGCGTTATCTGAGCTAAAGACATATCGAGCGCCTTGACTTTTTCTCTCTCAGCAGTAATCTCGTCCTGCAATTTCATTCTCTGCTTCTCCCACACCAGAATCTTCTTCAAGCACTTTTTCTCCTTCTTTGCTGCCTCCACACATGCAGTATGCGACTCTCCTGCACTTAATTTGGAAGCCTCCATTTCTGCTCTGATTTCTGCATTTTCATTTTCGAGCTTTCTAACAGCCGCATTTGCCTTGTCAACTTGACTGCTAGCTTTTCTTAGAGCATTTTCCATTTCAGACAACCTTTTCATGGTTGAGTCTTCAAGTGTTTGTTTCCCCTTCTTTAACCGTTGAGTTTCTTCTCTCTCACTCCTCAACGTTTTAAGCTCCGCTAATTCATCGCTGACCTTTTGGGCAGCTTGCATCGCCTTCTTACGAGCCCAATTTTTCCTCTCCTCTACTTGCTTTTCAAGATCCTTGATCTGATGAAGCAAATTGACGATCACATCATCCTTTTGATCCTCACCAGCAGATTCAAGATTCTCGTCAAGGTTCAAATCCCGAAACTTCTCCAACACCGAATTGACACTTTCTTCACTTCCCAAGTTATTAGGTTGCTCACATGTTTCCACACATCCAGCATTTGTACTAGACCTAGGCACGCTATTACCAGTAGTATTACTGTGCATCTGCATATGCTTCATACTAGCACGAAATCCTACAGCAAATGCTGCAACATTCCTCTTCAACAAGGACTTCATGGACGGTGAAAGCTTAAACTTCCTTGGACAATCTATCTCTCTCTGCAGGGTCCCATCTGAACTGTACGAAGAAAACCCATTAGCAGAAAAATCTGCTCCTCCCCCATTTCCAAAACCCCAACCTCCATGGAATCTGCATAAGGATGGTGCCATTACGCCCACATTAGTCATATTACAACCGCTAACACCCTCTGCATTACACTGCACAGCAGTACTCGCTCCATTTCCCGAACTCGGAATATCCATCGAACTTGCTCTACCGACATGGAGTTCACTCATTAGCAAACACCACATGGCATCACCTTTATTAAGATGAGGTTTAACTTGTTGCAGCAAATAAACCATACCCGCAAGTGAATATTCTTCCAATTGCCTCAAGTCTGTGAAAACGGTCTCCGACTGACCCTCATTGTTCCCATTACTACCGCCAGTGCCACTGCTATTGAGATAAGCCAACGAATTATGCAATATGTTTGTCAACACATCCATACCACCATAGCAGTACCCATTACTCAAAATGGCTCTCAACACCACATCCTCCTCGTAACCTAAGGCAACAAGCTTCGATATCGCTTCATTGTACAGATACTCCAAATGTTTCAACAGAATTTCCTCCAATTGTTCCTCTGTGCAGTATCCCCACCCATTCTCCTCAAAATTTCCACTAGAGTTGGACATGGAGATGGTACAAGGGTCCGAACTCGAATCCGGAAAACCCGGATGACAATTCAGATGTTTGAGACTCGATTCAACAATGGATTTCGACAGAGCCTTCCTATCAAACAAACAACACGGATCGAATTCGGGTTTCAAGGATCGGGTTTTCCGGCTAGGTCGCACATGCTTCTCCCTCACAGTACAGCCCATCAGATACTCCCTTATCTGTACGAAGGACGCCTAGATATACACGGAAAATCTGGAAAATTCAACAGAGATTAAAACACTAAGATTATGAATTCATCGACCAAACCAGGATCACGGAAAAAAGGGTTCAAAGATCGCAAGTAACAATCAATAAATTCGAATACATGATAAAAAGAAAGGGGAATCAAGAACTCACTGAACGGAGATGATGGAGAATTATCTCAGCTGGGAAGAGGAAGCTTCGGCAGAGACGAAGAAGAAGCGAACAAGAGGCTCTATGGGACAGGAGAAGCGAAGGGCATGCAACGGAAAAAAAAAAAGGGGGAAAAAACTTAGTTCTCTAACTAGGCCTTCACGTGGTTGCCCAATAATTGGGCTGATAATGGGCCCAACAAAAACCCATTGGAAACACACCCCACACACACATTGAAAACGATTTGCTGCATTTACTTCTCGTGAATACTGAATTCACCACAATTAGCTTCAAAGCTCGAACTTGCTGATCTTATCGCTCGGTAATTTTGCTTTGTTTTCCTCTAATTTCCATTCGATCTATATTTAGGTAAACTATTTTTCAATTCTTGGTATCTGGATCGTGTATTTGTTCACTATGAATATTTCGCTAAAGACTGGATTCGAATAGTTTTGCAATTTTTTCGACATGGGTATTCCTTCATTCAACGAGAACCTTGATGTAGTGTTTTGAGTCTATTTTTTTATTGGAAATAATGGTTTTCAAAGAGATGACGGGAAAAAGGGAATACGGAAGATTTAGTGTGTCAATTTGTGATTTTTCATTCTATTTTTTTTTTTTTTTTGTAATTTATAGAAAGAAAATTATAATAGAAGTAAATTGTTTATTATCTTTCTAACAGTGATAAATGAACCACTAATACAACTATCCATAATAAATGACATAATCACCGCTATCAAAACTCGTTAACAAATAATGTTAAAGAAAAACTAAAAAAATAACATGTATAAAATTATCCAAATTTTCATTTTTTTATGATGGTCCGAGTATGTAGTTAATCGTACGAAAGCGAAGAGTTTGCATCATCATAATTTGCATCAAGGTTCGGTTTGATGTTTGTCGGTGGCGACGCAAACTCCACTACCTCTAGCATTACATTAGAAGTTAAAGGGGACTCTTGAATCATTTTTTTTGTCTGGTTCACGTGTAGTGATATACTCGATGTTAAATGGTTCCATTGAAATGGTAATGTCACCCTTGTCGTGGGTCTTTCAATCCTATTGAGTCATTCCATCAAAGATAACATCATGTGTCACATGCACCCATTTGTTAACTAGGTCGAATACACGGTATGTCTTCACCCAATTTCATACCCGAAAAAGATCATTGGTGTGTTTCGATCGTCAAACTTCTTAAAAATGGTTGTATGTCCTTAACATGCGCGATACATCAGAATGTGCAAAGAAATAAATTGTCGGTTGTTCATCATACCAAGTCTCATATGGTGTCTTTTCATCAAGACTACTTATTACGACACGATTAGGGATAAAGGCTACAACGATCAAGTTTGATATTCATTATAAAAGTACACCGGTAGAAACACTAAAATTTCACTTGCCTGATGAACAAGATATAGTATATGACGAAGATGACGACCTATCTGATATAATATCGGATGAATATATCCAACTAAAAAAGCTCATGGAATGGTTTAAATGCAATGCTTTATATCCCGAAGCCCAACAATTGAAATATTGCAATTTCCCAACGAAATTTATATGGAACAAATATCAAATTTGGACGATGCGTAAATGTGGATTTGCATTTAGCAGATTACAACATATCAATCCAAGCCCCAAAGAATTGTATTATTTACCAATATTATTAAACAAGGTTTGTGGCCCTATTTCCTTTGAAAAATTCCGTACAACCAAGGGTATATGCCACAAAACGTTTAAAGATACCTATAGAGTATTAGGACTTCTGGATGATGATGAAGAATACATTAATACAGTTAAAGAAGCAAGCAATTGGGCATCTCCAACATATATACGAGTATTGTTTGTCATTTTATTAACAACCGAATGTATCTCATGTCCACGACATGTATGGTTATGGACATGGAAACTTTTAGCCGACAATATACTATATAGACGCCGACGTTTACTGAAATGATCAGGTTTTAACATTTATACCCCCATGATTGCAATTCATTTGGATGAATTAAATTATATATTAACTATTTCTATATGAAATGACGATTTTTAACATGTCTGATGAAGGAATCCAAAATGCAACATTAGTTGACATAGAACAACTACTACAAAAGAATAATCGATCTTTAAAAGAATACCCTTCTATATACCCTAAAGAAGTCGAAAACCAATCATTAATAAATAGACTCATATATGAAGAGTTATCTTACGATCAAGAAAAAATAGAAAATAGAGTTCAACGATCTTAAATCACGGCTTACAGTGGAACAATGCTTTGTTTATAACAAAATTATACATGCAGTTGATCAGATTAGAGGCTAACTATATTTTTTTATATGAACACGGAGGAACGGGAACAACTTTCATATGGAAAACATTATCTGCAACAATAAGACCTTGCAAGCATATTGTTCTAAACGTTGCTTCAAGTGGTATTGCATCACTTTTGTTAGAAGGAGGTCGTACAATGCATTCGAGATTCACAATACCAATAGATGTTAACGAAGACTCTATTTGCAATATCAAACTAAGAACAAACTTATCAGAATTTATTAAATAAACACGGTTTATAATATGGGACGAAGCATCGATGATTCACAAATATTGTTTCGAAGCACTAGATAAAAGTATAAGAGACATCATGGGTTCAATAAATTCGTTTTTAAAAAGTAAACCGTTTGGGAGAAAAACAATTGTATTTGGAGACGACTTCCGCCAAATCCTACCAGTTATTGTAAAAGGAAATAGACATGAAACTGTTCAGGCATGTATAAACTCCTCATATCTTTGGAAGTATTATCGCGTATTAAAATTAACAAAAAATATACACTTGGAAATTAATAATGACTCATCCAACTTAGATGATCTGCAAGCTTTTTCTTATTGGATGTTACAACTGGGAGAAGAAACTTTATCTAAACCAAACAACGGCGAATGTTTGATAGATGTACCTACAGACTTATTGATTATGGAAACATCTAATCTGATTGAAAGTATTACAACTCATGTATACTCAATATTCAGACTAAGTACCAAAATCCATTCTTTTTCCATGAACGAGCAATATTATGTCACACAAACGAAATTATTGATGAACCAAATGATGCACTTTTAGCAAAAATTCCAACTTTTTCAAGAGAATATCTAAATTCTTATTCATTATACGACGTTGATTCTAATGATAGTGAAACATGTGAATTGTATAGTACAAAGTTCTTGAACAGTTTAAAATATCCAGAGATTCCTAATCACTGTATAACACTAAAAGAAGGAACACCTATTATACTTTTACGAAACATTGATCAAACGCTTGGATTGTGTAACGGAACACGATTTCAAATAATGCAATTGGGCATGAATGTAATTGAAGGTAAAATAATAACATGAGCTCATGCAGATAACAAAGTATTCATACCTAGACTTCCATTAATTCCAACCAATACAACATTGTCATTTCATTTCAAACGAAAACAATTTTCTATCATGTTATGTTTTGCAATGACAATTAACAAAAACCAAGGACAGTCTTCAGTCATGGACAACTATGCGTCGCAGTTTCGAGAGCAAAAACTAGAGAAGACTTAAAATTACTCTTTTAAAGGGATAATGGTCAATGTACAAAAAGAAGAACGAATGTTATGTATACATAAATATTTACAAATATATAATACGATTGGATGTTTATATTTAAAAATTTTGTACTAACTATTTTTTCCATGTTACCACATATAATATTAAATATATTTTATTATTGTATATTACATATTAATTTGAACCCGCTCAGCGGGCGGGATCCTACTAGTTACTAATACGTAAGAAATAAAAAATAACATGACACATGAATACTCTTTTTTTTATCAAAGTATTTGGACATAGAGGTGTTAAATGGTTCGTCAACCCACGGGTTGATCCTAACCCAACCCGTATAAGTGCGGGCTGGGTTGAATTTTTTTAACCCATATATAAAATGGGCTAATGGTTGGGCTAAAATTTTAGCCGATACATATGGTCTAACCCATATGGGTACGGGTCAATCCGTGGACCAAAACTATTATATATATATATATATCTAATTCATAGATCTATTAATAAGATATATTTATAGTATTTTTTTATTGTTTTTTAATTAACTTTGTTTTGCAAATCAACAAAACTAACATTTGGGCATTCTTGAAATAAGTTTTCTACTTTGTTTATATTTTAAGTTTAATATTTGTATTTTCAATATAATTTATTTATTCTATTTGGATTTATTATCAATTTTATGATTTCTATGAATTTGATGATATTTCTAAGACGAATGAAGAAGAAGTCAAATCACTTTTGAATATATATTTGGATAAAGAGAAATTGAGAATGTCGGTTTATCCCAATTTGGATGTTTTGGCTACATGGATTGTTATGTGCTAAGCATTTCTATAACTATTGTTGCTTCCGAATCATCTTTTAGTATTGGTTCTCGGATTTTGAACAAATATAGAAGTCGACTTCTCCCATAAAATATGCGACATTTACTTTATTCTCGTTCTTGGATGCATGATTTTAAAGATGATGAAAAAGATAATATAATTTCAAATATATCAATTTTTTGTTATAATTTTATTTAATATATTATTTTTAGTGGGGGCGTTTCAGGTTACTCGGACCGACCCGAACCGACCCAACCCGAAAAACCCATTCCGTGAGATAAACGGGTTAAAACCCATACCCAACCCGAAAAACCCATTCCGTGAGATAAACGGGTTTTGTAAAAAACCCATATGGGTTCAAAATCTAAAACCCAAATGGGTTCGGGTCGGTGCGGGTTGGATTCCGGAGAAGCCGAGGAACCCGAAAAAAAACTCTAACCCTTTTAACCTAATTTTTTATATGTTAAATTTGGAACCCGAATTACCCGTTTAAAACCCGAATTACCCATTTAAAACCCGAATTACCCGTTTAAACCCGAATTATCCGTACTTAAATAACCCAAAAAAACCCGAAGAATCCGAGAACCAGAGATAATCCAAATACAATTCGGGGTTTTTTGGGTTCAATGTTTCACAACCCGAACCCAACCCGAAACCCGAGAAACCTGTCCCGAAAACCAAATGGGTTTTTCTGGGTTCAATTTTTAAAACCCGATGAATCCGAATCCGGACCGAGTCCGAGGAACCCGTCCCAAAATCCGAATTGCCCACCCCTAATTATTTTAATTTATGTATATATTTTTATTTTGTGTTATCGATATGGATAATGAAGAACATAAATATTGAAAATAAAATGTTTTTATTTAGAATTTTATTTGGATTTTCTATATTGTTTATGATTATTTTTATGTTTTAACATTTTTAACATATTTATATATTTTTATTAAAATTTTAAACATTATTTGAATTATTTATAACGTTTTTACATTTTATTAATTAATTATTATATAATTATAAAAAAAAAATTTAACCAACGGATCAACCTATATAATCTGCGATTTTCAGTGATCTAAATTGGTTTTGAAAATTCTCAATTCATTTTAAATATGAGCTAGGTTGAATTGATAAAAAATAATCTAACCCACGATAAGTTGGGTTGGACTGTACCAAATCAATTAATATATTTGGACATATCTTAACTTCTAAATATGCGTTTTTTCACAAATTTTTTCGTTCAAATAAAGCAAAAATTATGTTCTGAATTTCTTAAACTTTTAAAGTTTAGATCTTTTGTATATCTAAATAAATATGATTTTTTCATTAAAAACGGTGGAAAAAATTTACCAGAATTTTAACAATTAGGTAAAACCTACCTAATTATTTTATTTTTGGGAAAATATTAATTTAGTACAATTATTAAAAATAACATTTTGTCATATAATTGTATGAATTTGTATAATTTAAAATGTTTAAATTTTTTTATATCAAATGGTTATTTTAAATATAAATAATTCAAAACATTAAATTATTATTTTTTAATTGATTAAACTCGACGTTTTATATCAAATTTCATCAATTATATCAAAATTATTTCCATGATTATCGTTATCATAACTTAAAGTAAAAAAAATAAGGATAGTGGAATTAACAAAATAATTAAGCTTTTATTACAACGAAAAAAATAACAAAAAATAATATAAAAAAGTTACAATGTCTTGTATACTCACAAAACCCTCACCAACTCCCATCGCCAATTCCCATCGCCGTCTCACATTCTCAGCCTCAAAAAAGGGTAAGAACCACGCCTGTTGAATTTCTCAGGGACTACCTTTGATATTGGCTTTATAGAAGAAGCAGATCCTAAACGGAATCTTTTCTTGTCTCGTGTTGAAGCTAAGATGGCGACAATGGCTCGGAGGATGGCTGTTTTCGCATTGGCTTCTGCTTCAGGTTTTTTTCATTCTTTGAACACCGTCTTACGTTTTCGGAGATTGTCTTTTTCTTGTATTAGAGACGATAGTATCTCTTACAAGGAGAGACTGAAACTAGGGTTTCATGATAGTGATATCGATGGTGCTGTTGCTTTGTTTCATCAGATGGTTCGCTCTCGTCCCTTTCCTTCCGTTTTCTATTTCAATAATCTGTTGACTGCAATCGCCAAAATGGAAGAGTATGATGTTGTGATTTCTCTCTGCAAGACGATGGAATTGCTCGGGGTTCCACATAGCGGTTGGACTTTGAACATTCTGATCAACTGTTTCTGCCGCTTAAATCAAGTGGCTTTAGGTTTTTCAGTTCTAGGAAAAGTCATGAAACTGGGTTATGAGCCTAATATTACCACGTTCAATACCCTAGTCAATGGTTTGTGCATTAAAGGTGACTTTTCTGCAGTATTGAGTGTAGTTAACAGAATTGTAAAGGAGGGATATATACCTAATGTTATAACATTTACCATTATTGTCCAAGGACTTTGTCTCCGTGGCAGAGTTTTTGAGGCAGTAGAGCTTGTTGATGAGATGCTAAAGATAGGTGTTCAACCCAATGTAGTAACTTATGGCTCTGTTGTAAGTGGGATCTGTAAGTCAGTGGGTTCTGCTATGGCTTTGAAAATTCTCATGATGATGGAGGATAGGGGCATTGAGGTAAATGTTGTAATTTACAGTATTATTATTGATGGTCTTTGCAAATGTAAGCATACAGATGATGCATTGGACCTATTTAGAAAGATGGATAGCAAAGGAATTGTACCAGATGTTGTTACCTACAACAGTTTGATATACGGCCTTTGTATTTCGGGTAGATGGAATGATGCTGCCGGATTAATGAGAGATATGATCAGAAGGAAAATTACCCCAGATGTTGTCACTTTCAATGGATTGATCAATGCTTTCCTTAAAGAGGGGAGTTTTTTAGAGGCTAAAGAAATGTTTGAGGAGATGATCGAAAAAGGTTTAGTTCCAGATACTATTACCTATAATTCATTGATCAATGGGTTCTGCATGCAGAATAATCTAGATGAGGCTAAACAAATATTAGATTCTATGGTTACCAAGGGATGCTTTCCAAATATAGTGACTTTTAGTACTCTCATAAACGGATATTGCAAGTCTAATAGGGTCGATGAGGGTATGCAGCTCTTGATTGAGATGTCTCGAAGAGGAGTGGTTGCTGATACATGCACTTACAACATTCTCATCCAAGGATTTTGTCAAGCGGGGAACTTTGATGCTGCCCAAAAGCTTTTCCTTAAGATGTTGTGTAGAGGTCCACATCCAGTTTGTAGAACTTATAACATTTTGCTTGACGGGCTATGTAGAAATGGAAAACTGGATGTGGCACTTGTTTTATACGATAGAATGGAAAAGAATGGGATTTGCGTCGATATAGTTGGACATAGTATTGTCATTCATGGCTTGTGCAAGGCTGGGAAGGTTAATGAGGCGCTGCAATTATTTAATAAGCTTTCTGATAAAGGGGTGAAACCGAATATTTGGACATATAATATAATGATTTTTGGACTTTGTGGAAACTGTTTACTGGGTGAAGCCGACAAGCTCTTCAAAAATATGAAAGAGGTTGGTTTTAAGCCGGATGATGGTACGTATAACATATTGATCAGGAGTCATCTAAGAAGTGGCGATATATCAATAGTCATAGAACTTATTCGAGAAATGCTGAGCTGTGGGTTCTCTGTAGATGCATCAACCACAAGTATGGTAAAGAATATGATATATGATGGTCGATTGGAGAAAGGGTTTCTAAATTTTCTTTCATAGTTCTTTGGTTGCAGCAATGCTGGCTTACTTTTTGTCATGGCATTCGTTTGAATAAGAGGTAATCTCTCCTGCCCTTTATTTTAATTGTGAAGCTGATTGAACTTCCACTGCTGGTATCTCGCCGTAATTCATGTCTCTTTACTCGTTCATATTTGTAAGAAATGGACACCCAACATTTGGAAGGCGCTCAATAGATCTTCAGTCAAAGGAAAATAATGCGCAGAGGTTAGAATGAAATCAAACTCTTGCTCAGTATGACTCATAGTCTAAGGACTTAAAGGATTAAAATTTGATCAGAACAGGTGTTTTATCGTTTCTTTTCTGTTAGAAATAATTTTTTTACTGAACTCAAGGAATGTATCATTAAGTTTTGAGGGCAATGGTACTTGGATTATTAAACATGCAATTACAGTGCTTACGAAAATCAAAGACAATTGTACTAAATATGTTGGAGTTGTTGATGACACATGCATCCCTACACAAGTACTAGTGGCCGAAGTTACTAGCTATCGTATCATAAAAGGATTTGTATCTCAAAATGTTTTAGGTACATAGAACTTTGAAGAGATGACCCGTCGCCCTCCATGTCGTTTGTGGCAGAGCCTTATTTCACTGCTTCCATGGCATACTCTACTTGGAAGAGATGACCCATTGGGCTCCATGTCATCACATCTGTGTATCGTACTGGGTCCTGAACATGACTACTGCTTGTCTTAAAATGGCAGAACAAATTCAGGTTGAATTCTGTTTGTTTGTTATCAGGGGTAGATTGGTAATTTGGTTTATCGGCGGTTAAGCCTGTTACTATAAAGGTATTTGGGTCTTTCTCGTCTTTAGGGAGAAGATCTCTGTTCTCTGTTTCAGGCGTACAAAACGGAGGAGCATGAAGATGAGAGTAATAACAACACATTCTTTTGATTTTTCTTAGAATCATTGTTTATGTCATATGTATAAAAGCAACCTTGTATGGATTGTTGTTGTATGCAATTGTGAATAAAGAATGGTGCCATTTGTCGAGACGTACTTCAAGGTTTTGCATATCTCACAACATCAAAGACATTTAAGTTTTCTTCGATCCTCATCCATTTTAAAGTTTGAGATAGGCCGTATCAAATACATTCCATATGGTAATGATATCTCCATGAAAAGCATCTTGCAGTTCAATCATTTCAGATCTAATCTCAATCCTTTTCCTCCAAAGATTGAAGTCAATCTTTCCATCTGTTTTTCACGTCAAGTTTTTGAATATGTGAAGCCATGGCTCACCTTGGTCCGAGTCCGAGAATCTTGAGTTTGCGTCATAATGAATCCTCTTTTATTCACCGTGTTTGATACTTGATAATGAAATCCTCTTTTATTCACTGTGTTTGATACTTGATAGAGAATACAAAAATCTAACTTTTACAAGCAAGATGTAGAAAGAATGAATGCAAAACCTCACACATAAACTTGTTCTAATGATATGGTTTTATAGAAAAATAGTTTGACTACACAATGATCAAGCTGCCCTTGAACGTCATAGTTAACAATCTTTAAAACGTTTTCATTTAAAACAATTGAATTTTTCACACTAGAAATGTACAATCTTCTCTACCTAACAACAAATTTGATCGAGAAAACAAGACGTACATGAATGGAGAAAGCAATGTCATCTTTTTGGGCGTTTGATTTCTTAGTTTATACCTAAACTTGAGATAAGTTTGTTATGACTCATTTGCAGGTACTAATTGATGGTTGTGATCGGATCAGGCATGGCGATCGAGAGAGAGACGAGCGGCAGCTAGGGTTGGAGCAAAATGGGAGAAACCAGAATGACCTGCTGCTGGAAAAGAGAAGAAGAAATGGGCTCTGGCTATTGCCGAAGCCCATATTGAAGACAAAGCCTAGAATGAAGCCCAGAATGCAGCCTAACCGTTCTAAAGCCCAAATTTGAAGCCCAGTCTCCTGAAAAAAATTAAAAATCAGAATCAGAAACATTTTACTGAAATTTCAGAACGGCTATGTTTATTTTTGAACAATACCTAGACTGAATTTTGAGGTCAAACTATGCTTAGACATGGAGTGATAGTGACCTGTATTTTGAGAATATACATGAATTAGGGGTGAAGAGTGTGTATCTTATCACACTCACATAATCCCCATTTTCAATTCTATTTCCCATCCAAAACCACACTCTAAAACCACCAAAATTCCTACTGAAGTTTAAGGTTTCCATTCCAATTTCTATTTCCTTTATGTTTGCAGAAAACAGTAAGAATAAGAATCAGCAATAGGGTTATGAATTCTTCAAATTATTTATAACCTAAAAGAAAAGATAACAATTGGTATCAGAGCTTTATGGTTTAGGGACCATAGAGCATGATGTGCGTTATATCAAGTTATAAAACCTAGACTAACGCTTCCGCAAGAATACGGATCGTGTAGTAACTAGGGTCGAACACAAGGAATTGATGCGACTAATGAGCTATTAAACTAATTGAATAGACGTGTAAGACACTAAAGTTGGGATTATGATTGAGCTAAACTAAACTAAATCGAAGAGATAAAACTTTATGGCTAAGCACCATGGGTGTCGAGAGTTTGCATAATGATGTAACGAAGTTCTAAAAGGATAATTAGTCTAAGGTACTATCATGAGTTCAGGGAATTCAAGCTCTCCTATAGGAACTGACGGGCGTAGACTTGTCCACTATCTAGCATGCATATACCAATGTATCCATTGCGCATCTTACATGCATAGACGCATTACGACCGCTATCCTAATCCCTAGATTCAACCGATTGACCTGGCATAGATTCTAAACCGG
>CM071872.1:14100821-14112007 GCA_036759665.1 Gynandropsis gynandra | reverse complement strand
CTACGATAAAAGCTGATTATGATCGGTTCTGTTACGATTGGACACATACCGATCCAGAAATTAAGGAACGATGGTGGAAATCATTTGTGGTAAGTTTTAAACAATTTTAAATTTTATCAAGTAATTTAAATTACAATTTAAATTTAATAAGCTTATTATTATTTCAGCAAAAATATTATTGGAATCTCGCCATTACCGGACTAGTAAAGTCCGAATTTGAAAAAAATGTGGCACTGCGTCTCAAGTCTATCGTAGGTAAATTGCACGCACAACGATATATAAAAGGAAAACCCATCTGGATGTCGGAAGATATTTGGAATCAGATGTGCGCATTTTGGGATTCCCTAGAATTTAAGGCAAAGAGCAAGCGAGCAAGTAAATCCCGACGTTCTGATAGAGCGGGATACGGGATGAGCGTGCACACGGCAGGATCTCGTTCTTTTGCGGAAGTATACGAAGATCTGGTAAGTTTTATTCAACTTTATGCATTTATATAAAATTTACATTTTATTAAACTCTGTCTTTTTTATTTTGGAATATCTATGCGTCAAATGCAAGAATGAAAAATTTGTTAATGAGAGAACTGTTTGGAAGCATCTTTATTTAAGAGGATTTACCCCGAATTATTTCATGTGGTTATGTCATGGAGAAAAATTTGCACCACGACCTAGTAATGTTGTGGAAACTTTTAGTAGGGGTATTGTAAATCATGAACTGTCTCAGACTTTTCAAGATGTAGAAATAAACCCTTATGTAGAAATGGTGCAAAATGCATTCGTTGAAAGAAACGAAGATGAAAATATTGAAGAAGATCCGAATGAAGAAGCAAAAAGTTTTTTTGAAATGCTAGAAAGTGCTAGGAATCCACTTTATGATGGTTGTAGGAGTGGTTTATCACAGTTATCTCTGTCTGCACGTTTGATGAATTTGAAGACTGAAAATAATTTGTCTGAGAATTGCATGGATTCGATATTGCAATTAGTAAGAGATTATTTGCCAGAAGATAATAATGCAGTAGACTCCTATTATGAGACAAAGAAGACGGCACGCAGGTCGTTTCCAACTTTTGGAGAGGGCACGGATGCCGTTTCCAATTTTTGGAGACGGCACGGATGCCGTTTCCAATTTTGGAGACGGCACCCAAGCCGTTTCCAATTTTGGAGACGGATTTGTGGTCCGTTTCCAAACTTTCGACACCGAAAACAACCGTCCCTAATCCAGGAACTGATTGGGGACTACTTTTTCGGTCCCTAATTAGAGACGAATTGGGGACTGAAATTTCCGTCCCTAATTAGGAACGGATTGGGGACGGAAAAAATTTGGAGTCGCGCGATTGGATACTACCATTGGTCGTCTCCAATCCGTCCCTAAACCAGTTTAGGGACGGATTGGGAACCGATTTGTCGGTCCCTAAAACCTGATTTTCTTGTAGTGAGATGACAGTATCTATCTCCTAACATTTACCGACGACTACTCACATATGGTGTGGGTATATTTCTTGCGGTTAAAGTCAGACATTTTGCGGATTTAAGAAATTCCTAAGCCTAGCTGAGACGCAAACGGACAGAAACTTGAAACGACTTAGGTCGGACAGGGGAGGTGAGTTTAATTCTCACGAATTTACTTACCTTCTAGAGGAGAAGGGAATCCAGAGAGAGCTCACCGTAGCTTTCTCGCCACAGCAGAACGACAAAGCTGAAAGACGAAACTATTAGACATGGCTCGTAGTATGATAAAAGATAAACAACTACCGAATAAGTTTTGGGCAGAAGCTGTATTTACAGCAGCTTACCTACAAAATCGGATGCCTACAAAGGCATCGAAGGATAAGACGCCTCTTGAGGTGTGGAGTGGCCACAAGCCGTCGGTGGCTCACCTGAAAGTATTCGGATGCATTTGTCATGTTTTGATCCCTGCACAAAAGAGGAAGAAGTTAGATGACAGGTCAGAGAAGGGATTTTTTATGTGTTACAGTAGCTTAAGCAAAGAGTACAGGGTGTTCATGTTAAATAGCCAAAAGATTGAAGTTGCGAGGGATATTATTTTCGAGGAAGAAAAAAGCTGGACTTGGAATTCTCAATCTGATACAATACACCAGTTTGAGAATCCAAGTTCATCTCATTATGGATTTCAGAACCCTAAACCCCTAACTGCCACTGCAACGAAACAACAGTCTGCTGAAACCCAAGAGACTCCTAGACAACTAGATCGACAGGAAAACATACCTCAGTTCACGCGGGTGCCGTTTCGGTTGAGTGACACGCAGCTGAGATCTACCGGGACTAGAGGGAGTACTGATAGCAGCTCTTCCAGACCTGTTTATAGGATGAGAAAGGTTAGCGATCTTTATAAAATCGATGAGGAACAAGAAACAGAAGAAGTAGAACAGCATGACGCATGCTACTTATCTTACAAGGAACCTTCAAATTTCGAGGAGGCAATGAGAATCCAAGGCTGGAGGGAGGCCATGGATGCAGAAATCGAGATGATCAACAAGAATCAGACTTGGATTCTTGTTGACAGACCTGAAAATCACAAGATTATAAGTGTCAAATGGCTGTACAAGGTGAAAACGGATGAAGAGGGTAAACTATTGAAGTTGAAGGCCAGATTAGTGGCAAGAGGGTTTATCCAAACTTACGGTCTAGATTACGGTGAGACTTTTGCACCGGTATCTCGGCATGACACGATAAGAACCTTGATCGCAGTGGCAACATAGATGAATTAGAACCTGCACCAAATGGACGTTAAGTCAGCGTTCTTAAATGGCGAATTAACAGAAGACGTGTATGTGGAATAGCCTCAAGGATATGAGACTGAAGGTGAAGAAGATAAAGTGTACAAGTTACACAAAGCTCTCTACGGCCTTAAACAGGCCCCTAGAGCATGGTACAGTAAAATAGATGCGTTTTTTATATCCGAGGGATGCAAGAGGAGTAGTTGTGATGCAGTTATGTATATTAAATTGCTAGAGGATGCAGTGCTGGTGATATGTTTGTACGTAGATGATATCATCATCACAAGGAGCAACAACAGCATGATCGAGCAGATTAAGTGCGAACTGAGTGAAACATACGAAATGAGTAATCTGGGCAGATTGAAATTTTTCTTAAGTTTTGAGCTGACCTATCTAGAGGAGGGGATATTCATGAGTCAATGTAAATATGCAATGACTATTTTGAAGAAATTCGGGATGCAACATTCAAAGGGAGTGAGTACACCACTCACTCCCCATGGAAAAAACATTGAGGATGGAAAGGAGATTAAGGAGCAGACTACTTAACGGAGTATGGTTGGAGGTCTTCTCTATCTAGCTGCCACCCGACCAGATATATCCTTCGCTGTATCATACCTGTCACGGTTCAACTCAAAACCAACAGAAAAGAGTATACAGGAGGTTAAACGAGTTCTGAGGTATGTAAACAACACACGAGACTATGGATTATTGTTCAAGCACACAGAAGAGGCTGGACTAATTGGATACTCAGACTCAGGCCTAGCGGGTTGTTCTACCGATTCTAAGAGCACTTCGGGGTTCTGTTTTACCCTAGGAAGCACAATATTTTCGTGGGAAACACAGAAACAAACAACAATCGCCAAGTCAACGGTCGAAGCCGAATACACAACATTATGTGGAGCAACAAATAACTCAGTATGGCTAAAGCGGTTGTTTATCGAGTTAGGGTTCGATATGCAAGGGGGAATACCGATTTATTGTGATAATATGTCTGCAATAGCTATCGGCAAAAATCCAGTACAACACAAGAAAATGAAGCATATTCAGATTAAATATCACGTTGTAAGGGAGGCGGAAGCAAAGGGAGAAATCGAGTTGCGTTTCATACCTGGGAGTACCAACTGGCGGACGTGCTGACGAAGCCCCCGGGTACACGGCGTTTTGAGGACCTACGACGGGCCATCGGGGTGTTGCCTAAGTCGGCCAAGAGGGAGTTTGATGGCTGTGATCGGCTCAGGCATGGCGATCGAGAGAGACGAGCGGCAGCTAGGGTTGGAGCAAAATGGGAGAAACCAGAATGACCCTGCTGCTGAAAAGAGAAGAAGAAATAGGCTTTGGCTATTGTGACAAAGCCTAGAATGAAGCCCATAATGAAGACCAACCGTTCTGAAGCCCAAATTTGAAGCCCAGTCTCCTGCAAAAATTAAAAATCAGAATCAGAAACATTTTACTGAAATTTCAGAACGGCTATGTTTATTTTTGAACAATAACTAGACTGAATTTTGAGGTCAAACTATGCTTGTGTAACTCCAGATTAGGTATGGAGTGATAGTGACCTGTATTTTGAGAATATATATGAATTAGGGGTGAAGAGTGTGTGTATCTTATCACACTCACATAATCCTCATTTTCAATTCTATTTCCCATCCAAAAACCACACTCTAAAACCACCAAAATTCCTACTGAAGTTTAAGATTTCCATTTCAATTTCTATTTCCTTTATGTTTGCACAAAATAGTAAGATTAAAAATCATTAATAGGGTTATGAATTCTTCAAATTATTTCATAACCTAAAAGACAACAATACGTGCTATGGGTTATATAAATTGCAACCGAATAAAAGATTTCAATCTTTTCAATTGAATTGCATATGTAATAACCGATTCATTTTTCTAATAAATTAATAGTGTATATTTAAATCATAATATATATATATACACACATATATATATCGAGAGTAGTTTTGTTTTATATTTCTTCTTGGTTTTAATCATTTATAATTATACCATCAATGTGGACGGTTAACAAACATCAATAAATTCGTTGACAGAAAATAATTCTAAATATTTATGTATTAGTTTTGTGGTATATATTATAATAAATATAAATAAATATAAAATAATATCTTTTAATATTTGACATAAATTTTGATGATTTTTTTATGGATTTGTTTTCAAAAATAAAATACGTTTCAAGTATAGTACGGGAACTGATATAGATAAATATTTTCCTTTTATTTTCACTGTTTTGTATGAAATCTCGTATAAAATCTATAAATCAAGGATATATAAAAATATAAGAGGAAAATATAAATACATAACAAATGTAAGAGGAAAAAAACCCGTAAATTGAGTTTAATCACTGATTATTTCGTTTCTCCTTAATAAGTCTGTGTGACTTAATGGGCCTGAATATTAGCCCATTTAGCAAAGAGCTTCAACACTCGAATTCCTCAACGTCAAACAAACCGGGCAGGCCGAAGCCGACCCGTCACATTCCGGGCAGAGGCACAGATGCCGACAGGGTAACACTACCACCGTCGCCACCTTAATCTGGCAAGCCTTGCAAGGCGGAAATGACGTCATCACCTCCGTCAGCCTGTCCGGGTCCATGTAAGCCGACTCGGCGTCCTCCGTCCCCAGTTCCAGCCCGCTTCCGCGGGCAGAGCACATCAGACCCTCCGTGGTGGTCTTCACCACTATTGCTTGCTGCAGCTGCACCTGCAAAGATCCCGCGGTTGCTTCGTGGGCCAGGGCTCTTGCCTGCCACGCCTGCGCCTCCGCCGTCAGCTGAGCCGCACGCGCCTCCAGATCCTCACGGCGGTGCGTGGCCCTTTCCACCTCCGCATCCTTCTCCCTTAGCTTCCGCGTCAAGGGCTCCTCCACGGCGCGTATAAGCGCACTGTAGTACCTCCGCGTCTTCTCTACTAGCGTACGCCTCAGCTCCTCCGCCTATATACGCAGATTTTTTTACGTTTCCCGATCAGGAAAACCGAAGGAAATTAAAAGGTTACAATTCTTCGGAAACCCAATTCGTTTTAGATATTCAAAACCTGGCCAAGAAGAAATTTGTCGAGTTCATCCCGTTGCTGGTTGATCTGTGCGGTGAAATCATTAGATAAGACAGACAATAACCCAGAAGATGGACTCGAGACAAGATTCCGATTCTCGTTTCTGTACTGCGGATAAAGCCGACCATTTAAACTATGCGGCTGTTCTTCGCCGGAAGACAATCGGAGACCTGTGGAGACGATGTTCGGCGCCGTCTCCGGTGCCGTAGACCGGTGATAATGCTGGTTGTTTAAAAGAGACAGGTCTATAACTTGAGGAGACTGAGATTGCAGAGAAAATTGGTGACTGTTCATCTGAGATGCCGTTGATTCTCTGCCTCTTTTTCTCGGATTAGAATCTGTACACACATATACACACAGATGCACATTTAATATCGTCGAGCGAACATCTTGACAGAAAATATCGGAACTTTACGAACCTCCATTGTTGAACAACATGTGGGGTTGATCAAGAAAGTCACCTTGTTGTGGCTGCAATGAGAAAACATGTCCCTCTTGCCCGTTTCTGCTAAAGAAAGCAGTAATTTCAATCCAAAATGATTTTAGATATAAACAAATTATGTGAAAAAAGGAGAAAAAACCTGCTGAGGAAGAGGACATTCGAAGGGTGTTGAGCATGGACAGCCATGTCGATTCGATTGCGTTGTGGAGAGAAAATAACAATAAGAAAAATCAAGAACAAGGACAATACAAAAAGACGTAATGGTACAACACCTCCTCCATGATCATCATCATCTTCAAGTCTTTGAACTCTTGGTCTGGTTTTTATTCACTCCTCTATTTTTTTTCTGGTGTTTATTCTCTCTCTACACTTATGGCATATGAAAAAGAGGGAGAGATTACAGAAGAAATGGAACGAGTCGTTTTTTTTTTGGAGGTGTGGTTGGTTTGGTCTTTGCTTCTCTTGCTCTTTCTTCTTCCTCTTCGCGTGGGGTATGCTTTGGCTTTTCTTCAGGACGACTCTCTTTCTCTCTCTCCGTTCGGCCACGCCATGAGTCTCGCGATTTCCAATAAAGAAAAAAAAAGAAAAAAAAAAGAAAAAAGGAAAAAAGTTCCTTATTATAGGTATATTATGAATTTGATCGTTCTTGTTCAAATTTGTTTTGATAATATATCTGTTTCTCCAACATATAATCGGTAATATTGTAAAATATGGCTAGATGGTGATACAGTGTACAACGTTTACAAGGTTTAGACGACGACTAGATGAATTATACGATATAAATAAAAATATATAATATTGTATAAATATATAAAAATATTAACAAAATTATTAATTTTAGGAGATTATTTTTATATTAATAAAATAATTAATAATATTACATTACATTATAATTTTATAAAAAAAAAATAAAACTGTTGAACACAAATATAAAAACAGTACATGTCTTGTTTAATTAGGATAAAAAAATATTACAAAATATTTATTAAAATTATTACTAAAATGAAAGAAGCATTAAATTGTTTTTACATGACTAAAACCATTTATATCGACGGAAAAGTGTTTAGACTCTTTAAATAAACACACAAACCATATAAATAAATATTTAAATCGTTAAATGAATATTTAAATCGTGCAGTAAACGTTTAAATCAGTTAGACAAATATATAAATCGTTGTGTAAATCGTCTAAATAATACCTAGACCGTTCAATGATCGTCTTGACCACATTCTAAAACTATAGTTATTGAAAACAATATGATAAAATTTGAGATTTTGTATTTTTTTTTTAATTTTGGAGGTTTTAAAATATGAGGTAGTTGTATAATAAAGAATATTATGAAACTATGAAATAAACATTTTTTTACTTTTAATGAGTAGATTAATTGTAATTTGCAGGACTAATATCATAATTAGATAGTTGTTAGATTAGTTAGTTAAAATCTTTAGTATCTATTGATGTAATTAGATAATATAGTTTTATTCTTTGATGAAGTAAAGAAATCAGATTTTTTTATTCGTATTTTTTTATTCATTTTTTCGATCCACTCCTAAAATGGTAAACCGAAATTGTACCGGTCATCGTCTTAATCTTAGTTCTTTCCTTTTCTATCTACTCATCTTCTTTTAATCAATATTTTTCGGTGAATCTTGCTCCCATCATCCTTCATTTCTTTTTCCCTATTGCAATTTATTGTTTCGCTAATTCATGGTATCTTCAATCACAATCACTTCAAACACAGACTCTTACCCGAATCCATTATATCTCTTCACAAATTATATGAACTGTACCCTCTTGGTCTCCGATGATTTGAGTGGCGAGATAAATTTCAACACCTGACGTCAGTCGATGATCATGGCTTTGAACGACCACAACAAACTAGGGTTTGTAACATGTAAGATACCCAAACCCTCCTCTGATGACAACACGTTTGATACTTGGCATAGATGTAACGACATCATATGTTCTTAGATTATAAACTCTGTTACGAAAGAGATAAGAGATAATATAATCCACATGCACATTGCATTTTCTTTTTGATAGAATATCCATGATTGATTATATCAAAGCAATATGCCACAAATTTTGGCATAAAATCTGAATTGCAAAACCTTAGATAGGATTCAATGGACCTAAACGCCTATTACACTCATCTGATAGCCTTATGACCATACCTGAAATGTTTAGAAAATCAACCCTTATGTTCTTATACCTATTGTACCTACAAGATTAATGATAAGTTGAATACATGTGATGAACAACAGTTCCTATTGAAATTCCTCATGGCGTAAACGAATCATTTGACATTGTTCGTAGACAAATCCTTTATGAAACTTTTATCTATTATGTCAAATGTATTTAACCTGGTAATTCAAGATAAAAAGGTAAAGAATGAATTCTTTCTCCCCCTATGATGTTATGTTTCAGTCCACTATTTCAAATTCCAATTTTTATTTTATTCCTATTAATTCCAATTCCAATCTTCAATCCAAGAGTCCGTATTCTAATACATTTTAAAATAAACCTAGACTCGTTTGCTTTTATTGTGGCCTTCAAGGTTTATCATCAAATGCTATAGGCTCCCAACTTTGGTATTCCAAAATCAAGACACATATTTTTAAAAATTATATTCTTAGAGTCAACAACTTTCAACAAGATATATCTCTTTCTAATTTTTTCCCGCCCTTGGGCAAAATGAATCCTACCTCCACTGGTTCCCTTTACTATCCAAAGAGAAACTTCAGCAAGTGGTTTTACACTTTCAAACCATTAATAGAGCCAACACTTCTTAACCCTTTTAGCATTCTGCTGCCACCCTATCCTCCACAACTCCGAGTATAGGTAACTCTTTTCTCTCATATTATTTTGAATTGTTTTTAAACATGCATAATATTCTCAAACATGTTTGGATCATAGATTTTGGTACAAAAAATCATGTTTGCAACAATTTTTTTTTATTCTCTCATGTCAACCCTACTTCAAACACCTATGTCATTATCTCTAATGATGATAAATTCTTTGTTTTTCATATTGGGAATATTACCATTTCTCCTTTGTTTATTCTCCATTCAACCCTTTAAATCCCTTTTATATTCTTTTATTTTCTTTTTGTTAATGCAGTAAAAATTGGATCGAGTTTTATGTATGTCGTTTCAGGTGATTGAGAATATTGAGGGAGTTTGAATTTAAATTGAAGAAGGCTGGAACGCTCCATACCAACTCTCCTAAGCTTGAGATATCATTGAATTTACATTCTCGTTCTTATTCCTCTTTTTTTTTTATTCTTTTTTTTTTCTTTCTTCTTTTCTATGGTTCCACGCTTAGTTCCTAGGACGTCGAAGTCGAAGAGGTTGGCTTTTTATGAGTTGTATTTACACGTTTAACTTAGGGGGAGTTAAATGGGTGGAAATCTTTAGTACATTGTAGAAAACAACAAGTGTACTTAAAGATTGACAAGTAAATAAACATATACTGTTTGATATTTTCTTGTCCGATTGATTATTTGCTTATTAGTCATCTTCTACAAGATTTCAATTGGTATCAGAGCTGGTGACCATTGTTTAGAGTAAAATCTAAAATCTGGTTGGAGATCCTAGAAGAAGACTAAAATGGAAGGACCGAGAGACATGTACTCGTTTGGTAAACCAGTCATATTAGATTCGTCTAATTATGGGTACTGGAAAGTAAAAATGCGTGCAAGCATTCGAGGAATTGACGAAGACGCCTGGAGTGCAGTCAAAAACGGTTGGACGCCACCCACTGTTATCGACGAAAATGGAAAAGAAAAGGAAAAACCATCAGAACAGTGGACACCCAGTGAGAAGAGAAGCTCTACGTTCAACGCTAAAGCCCTGACAGCTATTTTCTCTTCAGTAGATATAAATGAATTTAAACAAATTCAAGGGTGCGAGTCAGCAAAGGAGGCATGGGACACACTGGAAACCATCCACGAAGGAACAACAAGTGTAAAAAGAACAAGGTTAGATATCTTAGAACACCAGTTTGAAAAATTGGAGATGGGAGAATATGAAAGTGTGAAGGAATTCAGTGGACGGATGAATGCGATTGCCAACGAAGTAAGTGTACTTGGGCAAAATCTGGATGACAAAAAACTCGTTAAGAAGTTGTTAAGATGCCTCCCGAAGAAGTTTCATGCTCAGAAAGTGGCAATGAATATGTCCTTGAACACGGACACAACTAGTTTCAAGGAAATAGTTGGAATTCTAGCAGCGTATGAACTAGAATTGCAATTGGAACAAGGAGACATAGCGAAAGAAGGAAGCAAGGGAGTCGTGTTACAAGCTGTTTCAGAAAACACCAGGTTAGATAATCTTGAAGAGAATATTGCATTACTAACCAGAAAATTTGGAAAATTCATGAAAAGGAAGTCAGGAACAAGAAAAATCTCTACTGAAGATGCAGGAGTCAGAAAAGAGAACAAGTCTAACTCCCAATGTCATGAGTGCAAAGGCTATGGGCACTTTAAATCAGACTGTCCTAGCATTACAAAAAGGGAGAATATGCTGAAAAACCTCAGAGAAACACAATGTTTCAAGTGCAAGGGGTTCGGTCACACAAATAACGAATGCACTGAAAATAATACGGTGAGAGGTAAATCACTGATTATGCTGAGTGAATCCAGTTCTGAATCTGGAGAAGAATCAGAAGAAGAACAGTCCAGCTTCGTCGCTTTCATAGGAATTATTGATGAGGACGACAAGGAAAGCGAAAAAGATGAACTGGAAGAGAATGATGAAGTTGATGTTGAGATGATTTATAATGATTGGATCAAGATGGGAAAGCTGAATGTCCAACTGTTGAAGGAAATTAAGACTTTGGAAACTCAAGTCCAAGAAATGAAAAATGAAGTGCTTGCTAAGGATGAGGAAGTGCACTTTGTTAAAAGACAACTAGAGGAAACCAATAAACAACTAAAG
>CM071872.1:14085693-14097530 GCA_036759665.1 Gynandropsis gynandra | reverse complement strand
TGTTCAACATTCTAGAACGAAACACATAGAGATAAGGCATCATTTTTTAAGAGAAAAAGTTGAACAAAAGCAAATGAACGTTGAATATGTCCCTACGGAACGTCAGCTCGCAGATATTTTCACAAAACCTTTGGACTTAAATCGGTTTATTTCCTTGAGAAAATCTCTTGGTGTATGTGAGCTTTGATCATATCTTGCATAGTACATCGATGAATTTGTGTTTTTGGGGCAGTCAATGATTTCATGAAGAAGGAGAAAATTACTGTAATGTCTGCATGTTTTAAGTACACTTAAAAGATTTCTGTTCCATGGTTGAGTACTATCTTGTTCTCTGAGTAGTTCAGTTTTTAAGTGCACTTAAAACCACACTTACTCCTCTGACGAATTTACTCGTATTTTATGCAAAAAATAACATTTGTATTTGTCATGAGTATATGCTCGGGTCTAAGTTGGGAAGATATTCAGTTTCAGTTATAACGTCCTATGACACAAAGCCGCAAATTGTGCTTAAACACTCCTCTATGTATTCATAAGAGTATACCTAAACAAAGGTAGTCAAGAAGCTTGTTATATGAACAAAAGAATGTCTATACAACGTCCTAGAAGCTGTGATGGAGTGCTGAATAATAATAATTAAAAAAAATGATGAAGAGAAACATATTGTCTTAAGTGGAGAACATATTTCTTTAAGTGTACTTAAATATTCAGCCGTTCACAGTTCTTAGCTAACTCTTCATATTTTTGTTTCTGTTTCAGAGATCATTCATCATGTTTATGTCAAGTTTTCTTTGATCTGACAAGCAAAAGAATATATACTTGAGTGTTTTTTAGGCGGCTGTTTTTACTGTGATGAAAAGTTTGTGGGCTGATGTGAGTGGGCATTAAATTTGAAATTTTCAAAAATAACCCTTAATTCTCTGAAACTGACCCTTATTTTTCTCTGAAACTGCACCTTACACGCTAAAACCGTTTCATCTGTCTCTTTTGGTTACATCTAAAAAACCCTAACATGCGTCTCTTGAGAGAAAGAGTACATCTCCTTTCCTGTTGCAGATTTCCTCTATTCAAAAAATGCAGACTAGAAATTTACATTTTGGTTTATCTCCGGATGATTCCCTCACCCTGGATGGAAATGAGGTGAAAATGAAGGATTTGGTGTTTACTCGCAATCCCCCGCGAGTAAATGGTCGGAGATACAAAGTCATGGCGACAAAGTTCTTTGCTAAAAACAAACGACAGAATTTGCGACTGGGCGCCTCTCCATTAGTTCACCTACGTACACATTCTGACAGCGACATTCGAGTGCCGCTTGATCCTGTGATGCAGACAAACCCACCAACTCTAATGGGTGAATCTAGGGCTGAAACTACACCAGAACGGCCTCCAAGTCCTACTACTCCCAGCCCAGACTAGTCCTATTCATATTTCCTCTTCTAGTCCAGAGTCAACAAACCCTACAAAATTGCCGGAAACAGAAAGGAACATTCCGGTCTCTGAACCACCGCAGTCACCTCCAGTTGCACGCAGAGGTACCCCAATTTCTCACTCACAGGCTTACTCTCAAAAATTCTATAAGGAATTATATAAGAGTAGGTTAAGCACATTGAGGGAGAGGGAAATTTTCTCTGAAAAAGGGTTAAGCGTACAACAATTTCAACATCTGTCTGTTTGGAACGTTTTAGTTGACAGAAAGCTAACGAGCACAGTCACTACTGTGACTCCCATTTGCAAGGAATTAGTGTATGAATTCTATGCTAATTTGTCACCTGAGATAGAAGATTCAGGATCAGCTCAGTTTGGCACCACGTATGTGCGTGGTAGAATTTTGAAGTTCAGTGCGGAGGTCATTAATGACTTTTTGGGTACTCCGAATATACCAATTACTCGGAGTAAAGAAATCCAGCTTGATTTGGACATGGATACTGTCACACAGCAGTTGAAAGAGGGCAAGATGAGTTCGTGGTCGGGACAAATCCCGAACTCCAAACTGCAATGGGAGTATGCCCTGTTAAATAAGATTTCTCGAACGAACTGGATACCAAATAAGAAATCGGATGCAATTCGGCAAGACACCGCAGTATTTCTTTACTGTGTGAAGAATGACATTCCCATCAACGTTGGGAAAGTGTTTCTGGATGTTATTGTGGGACTTGGAGTATCCAACTCCACCAAGTTCATTCTTCCATTCCCTTGCCTGATTCAGAATATTTTGGTTCAACAAGCACCCGATATAATTGGACAAACTGAGCCCCGGGAAAATATTCCACCTTGGATCAAATTGGAGAAGCGTTATATGGCAAAGATGCCCTCGGCGTCAGCTGCTGAATGTTCGAAGAGTAATTTGATCCGAGAACTTACAGAACTTCGCAAATCAGTGATGGAAACCATGGGCTGTATGCTTCGCAAGATTGATGATCTCATCTTGCGGTCTCAGAGTAATCCAGTGAACTTAATTTGATATTTCACTTGTTTTAGTTTATGTTGTGACTAATCTTTTTGAAATCTTATCACATAAACAGGGGGAGAAATACAAAGAGGAGAAGAAGAAGCAGAGGAAACAGAATCTGAAGAGGTTCAGGAGGAATCCTCTTCACGAAGGAACAAGAGAAAAAGAAAGAAAAATTGATTTCTTTTAAGTGCACCTAAAAGACATTTGTTTAAATGTACTTAATGACTTTTATTCCTATGCTTGATGACTTGGTCTAGGGTGTTAAACTTCGTTCTATGATATGCGTGGATGTTTTTACTGCAATATTTTGAATTCCTTGTGTTTCTAACGATTAGGTGTTTTTTTGTGATAAGAATTCAAAAAGGGGGAGATTGTTAATGCAGTAAAAATTGGATCGAGTTTTATGTATATCGTTTCAGGTGATTGAGAACATTGAGGGAGTTTGAATTTAAATTGAAGAAGGCTAGTGCACGAAACAGAGAACAGGAAAGTTCAGAGTTTTAGGTGCACTTAAATAGATACTGGGTTGAAAAGGAAACAGTTGTGAGTTGTATTTACACATTTAACTCAGGGGGAGTTAAATGGGTGGAAATCTTTAGTACATTGTAGAAAACAACAAGTGTACTTAAAGATTGACAAGTAAATAAACATATATTGTTTGATATTTTCTTGTCCGATTGATTATTTGCTTATTAGTCATCTTCTACAAGATTTCACTTTTAATCTCTTTAGTGTGAGCCTTCTTACAAAAAGTACTAATATGCATGTTTCCTTTCATAACTCTTCTTGCATCATACATGACCTTCTTCGGTGTTATGTTGTATTGTTCCATATCGGTTATGATATGAACCCTAGACTATTATATATGGTATTTAAAAACACTAAAACTTTTAGCTAACTTTTGGAATTAGTTAAGTCCAAGCCAATATTCAATGATGGAGCCATGATTGCAATGTCCGTGCTCCAATATTGAGCCTAGACATGATGGATAATGTTATATCGTGTTATCTCATATCGAATAGGAATAAACTCTAGACTCTTATATATGGTATTGAACAACTTTAAACCTTTGAACTAACTTTTAGGATTAGTTAGACACAAGTTCATATTTTACATTCGAGACTTGATAATTGGGAAAGGTGAAACCTCTCATAATCTCTATAACTTGGACCCTACTGTTATTCCCATCTTTAATGTTTCTTCCTTTTCTTCCCTTTGTCACAATAGATTGTGGCATCTTTCTTTTTCTAAAATAAAGATGATGTCTTCTCAATCTTTAATCAAAACATATCCAAATGATATTTGTCCCTAAGCTATACAAAAATATATCCATTTCATTTCTTCTAGCAAAAAAAATATAATACACCTTTTGATCGTATTCACATTGATACATAAGGCCCATTTTCCATTGAATATATTACTGGATATAAATATTTTCTAAAAATAGTTGATAATTCCAGTAGATGTGCTTGAGTTTAATTCATACAAAACAAATCTAATGTTCATTCCATCTTCTATTCCTTCTTAGTTTTTGTGGAAACTCAATTTAACAAATGTTTACAAAACTATAAGACATAACAAAGCCCATGAGTTACAATTCAAATATTTGTTATCTAGTAAAGGAATAGTGCATCACTTATCTTGTGCTTATACACCACAACAAAATGATGTAGATGAAAGAAAGCACCAACATCTTTTAAATGTTGTTTGTGCTCTTATGTTCCAAAATTCCTATTGTCTACTAGCCAGAATGTACTACTACTTCTTATCTAATCAATAGAACCCAACCTTTATATTAAAACCCCTTTTGAACTATTAAATGAAAACCACCAAATTATGAAAATCTAAAAGTATTTGGTTGCCTATGCTACGTATCCTTCTACAATTAAGTAAAAAACAATGTTTTTCCAAGGGCTAATCTTGTTGTTTCACAGGATACACTTTAGGATATAAATAACATAAGATTTTGAATCTAACTTCAAACCAAATTATGATTTCAGAAAACGTAATTTTCCATGAAACAATATTTCATTTTCATAACAACGTTTCTTCTAATATTCCTGACATTTTTCATAGTTTTGTTTTTCCCTTATCTATGATTGATATTCCCTTTTTCCCATCTGATACAACTTTCCAACAAAACATCACTTCCACCTTTCTGTTTCTAATGCTCCAACTGTTGTGCTTGAAAACCCATCTTATTCTTCTAATATTTTTGGTAATCAACCCAGTAGACATATTAGTCATTAACTTTCCCAAATACTTATCTGATTATCACTGTTATTAATTATCACATTCGTTTTGACCTTCTATTCAAAAAAATACTTATTCTATAATTCTTTCATTTCATATTCAAAACTTTCTGATGAACAAAACAATTTACTTTGAACATTAGTATTTTTAGTGAACCTAAAACATATAAACATGATGTCTTATCTTCTTTTTGCAAAAATGCAATGAAAAAATAATTAGATGTTCTTCTACATAATAAGACTTAGATGATTTACTGTCTGCCTACTAATAAAAACATGTTGGTTGTAAATGTTACACAAAATTAAATATAATACAGATGATGCAATAGATAGATATAAAGCTAGATTACTAACCTAAGTTGTATTAAAAAAAACAAGAAGATATTGATGATGTTGATACATTGAGCCCTATTGCTAAGATGATATTTGTTGGAATCCTTTTATTCATCAACAAATAACTGACACGTTTCAAATGCTTTCTTGAATATTGATTTGCAAGAAGAAAAATATATAAATTTACCACCTGGATCTGAGCCAACTGAGTGGGAGATTTTACCTCATTACCTTGTTTGAAAATTGCAAAAATCCCTTTATGATTTAAGAAAATCTTCTTGGCAATGGCATTAAAATTCTCTTCTATTTTGTTAAACTCTAGTTCTAATCAATCTGTATCTTACCGTTCTCTCTTTTTTAAGTCAACATCATATTTCTTTCTTGATTTATTGGTGCATGTTGATGATATCTTATTTGTTGGAAATGATCATTAGTGATAGTAATCCATCACCCGACCTAAGTTTTACCAAAAATTGATATATTTCACCATTACTTGTTACATATGTTTTGTTGCTAACAAATGGAACCTATTCATGTCATCTCCTACACAATTGCATCTGATTGCAGCAAAACGTGTGTTAAGATATGTGAAGACCAACCTTGGGCATGGACTGCTCCATTATGCAATTCTTAGTTCCAAATTATCAGCCTTTGTTGATGCTAATTAGGCATCATATCCTGACTCAAAAATGTCAGTAATATGATATTGTGTTTTTTTTTTGTGATTCACTAATATCTTGAAAATCAATGAAGCAGACAACTGTTGAGAAGTAGTTGCAAAGCGAAAAATTGCGCGATGAAAGAAACTACATGTGAATTGGTTTGGATCTCGTGCTTACTTCATGAATGATCATTTCCTATTACATAATCTGTGTTGTTGTTCTGTGAAAATACAATAGTAATAGATATTGCAAACAACCCCATATACAACGAGAGGACAAAACACATCAAAATCGATTGCCATCTTGTTCGTGAAAATATATAATGTGGGTTCATCAAGGCTTTGCATCTTCAAATACAACATCAACACAAGACATTTTGACGAAACCTTTGTCTTCCAACTAATTATATGCTCTCACCTCTAAGATGTGAGTAATTATTACTTTTCATCTTAACCAAAGTATTAAACTAAAAAATTAACATTTTGCTAAAGTTTTAATAAATAGATTAATTATAATTTGTAGAGTTAATATTAAAATAAGATAACTACTTTGTTGGATTAGTTAGTTAGTAATTCTACTACAAATGGATGAGATTGGATAATGTATATTTTAATCTTTGGTGAAATAAAAAAATTGTATTTTTCTTTATTCATGATTTTTCTCTTCATTTCCCCGTAATAAAGATTTCAATAAAACACAATATAAGAGAAAATGAAAGATGTGAATAGTTTAACAAAATTTTCCAACTACCATATATTCATTCATATCATGATTGATTAAAAATAAACAAAATATATAAAATATTATTTATTATGTAATTACTCAAATTTTATAATCAAAATCCGACTTTGATATCTAACCATAACGAAACTTTAATTTTTAGCTAATTATACGAAAACATTTAATATTAAATACTGAACTATATAATTTGTGACAATATCGACGAAAGCAAATATATTAAATTATGTTTTTTGTTAAAAAATAATCTCTTGTATCTTACATATTTTAATGAAAAACAATGCGATTCTATGTACAATAAAATTGTTAATCATAATTTTGTATACTTTTAACATTATTTTTCATTAACTTTATCCTTTAATTGCAATCCTTTATTTCAACGTAAAAATGCATAAAAATAATATAACTTATCAAAACAACTATCTCACGTTACTAGAAAAAAATATAAACTAATTTTCTCATTTTTAGATTTTAAAATAGATTAATTCGATATCTATTTTCTTAAAAATATTGTTTAAATTGTAAGATGAGAATAATTAATATTATTTGTTATCTTGAAGAGAGAGTTTTAAATTATGAAATTAACATTTAGTTAAATTTTTATTAAATAAATTAATTATAATTTGTAGTTAATATTATAATTAGATAATTAATCTGTTAGATTAATTAGTTAATAATTTTAATATAATTATATGTAATTAGATAATATATTTTTAATCTTCAATGAATTAAAAAATCATATTTTTTTATTCATGATTTTTCTTTCTTTTTATTTTCTCAATTCAATTTTAAAACATTTAAATAATAAACATTTCAATAAATCTATATCACAATAAAAAAACACATGATATAAGAAAAAAAATGAAATGTGTGAATAGTTGAACGAAATTTGTCAACTACCATGTATTCAAAGTATACATATATAACTATGAAATTATTCAAATTCTAGAAACAAAATCTGACTTTGTTATCTAATCATAGCGAGATTTCTTTTAGTTAATTACACGAAAACATTTAATATGAAATATTGAACTATATAATTTGTGACAATATAGACAAAAAAATAATTAAATTATATTTTTGTTTAAAAAATAATATCTTGAATATCACATTTTAATGAAAAAATGCCGTTTTATATACAACAAAACTTTTGGTCATAATTTTAGGCTTTTTAACATTATTTTCATTAACTTAATCATTTAATTGAAATCCTTTATTTCAATGCAACGTGAATAAAAATAATATATGTTACTAAAACAATGTATATCACATTAGTAAAAAATATGAACTAATTGTTTTACTTTTAAAATTTTAAAATAGATTAATTGACTTCAATTTTTTTAGAATATTGTGTCTCATTTTCTCTCAATTTTAAAATTTATCCAATTAATATATAAATGTCAAATATAAATTATATATATACTTTTCAAACATAATTTTATACGAATTTTTAAACATATATATTAAATGTAATCATAATTTTTTAATATATATGCTTATATTTGAAATTTATATTTAAAATTTTTTAAATTTTTGTTAAAATTAAAAATCAATGTTTAAAATTATGTATTGAACATCATGTGTTGAATTTATATTTATGTTGAAAATTATATATTATATTCAATACGTAATTTTAAAAATAATGTATTAAAATTCAATACTTATGTTTAAAAATTATGTATTAAATTTATGTTTTCAATTAATATATTAACTTTGTGTATTGAATTAATGTTCAAACTTATTTATTTAATAATTATGTATTAAATTTAATTTTTATATTTAAATTAATTAAATTCTATATTTATATTTTATAAAACATATTTGAAGTTTATGTATTAAATTTATGTTTGGAATCAAAAGAAAAGTAATTAAAAGTTGAATCTTATTATCTAAATTTTACTATAGATTATTTCAAATTGATAAAATTATATTCTGGATTCATAATTTATTATTTTTGGATTGTAAATGAGAATTTTTATGATTTTAATAGTTTTTAATATTAAACGTTTGATCGATTGACTGATGAATTTCGAGGTACTAAAAAAATTAATCGAAGTGGACGAGAGAATCAAATTAAAAAAAGTATTTTTAGGAGATAATTTGCAATTAATAATTTTAAAATTGATGGCTATTATTAATGGTAATTTTACAACAAAAATTATAATTTAAACATATTTTTGTTTTAAAAAATATTTGTTGTCAAGTACGTGTTAATATAATATAGGATTAATCGTCTTATATAAAGAAAATAGGCAGAAATTTACAAGTATAGTAATCTAAAAAAGGCCACGAGTTAATATATAATCTCAATTATTAAATACCAAACACTATAGTTAGTAAATAATAATTAAATGTGGCAAATTGAAACGAGACTTTAGTCACTAATTATGATTATATAACTGCTTTTATTGTTTATATGTATTTTCAATTAGAATCGGTTCAAAAAAGATGTTGAAAAAGAGATCTTGTGCTATAAAATTAAAATAGACTCTTTTATATTTTTTAACATACAATTATTCTAAATATTAATTATTTTTTTGAATATAATAGACCCTAAATTTATTGAAAATTTCAATACAAGTTTATGTAATCATTGTATTTGAATAAATTTGCAAAAATTTATATAATAATTATAAATCGTATAAATTATATAAATTCATAGAAAATTATAAAATCAACATACAAAAACAAATGTCGAGTTAAAATAATTATACAAAAAACGTGTTCCCACCTTCAGAATTATTTAATTATTTTCTAATTTTTTTATTGATTGTTGGGTTAAATTTAAACCAAACCGAATTAAGCCCCGCCACCCAACCCATTGTTTTTCCACTTTTTAAAATTTTAAATTTGTTTAAACCAAAATTTATTTGTGTATATATATATAGCCAATTAATCAAATTATTTGCATATTGTAAAATCTGTCGGTTCATATGAATTTATATTGACAACCAAGTTATTATACTCTGACTTAAATATAAAAACTTACCATATATTATAAGACTTTTATATTGCGTGGACCAATATATACGTGAATAATTATAGTACAAGTGTTATAATTCGAGTCCAAATTAAATGTGACGAATTTAAGTTTAATTGATTGGATTTCGGTATTAAATTGAATGGGAAGTATTATATGCATGTAGACCTTTGGTAGTATTGTTCATATTTCATGATGAACGAAATTAAACGATACAATTGAGAATGAAAATTAACCGGTTATTTATCAGTTTATGATTATGGTTCACGTGCATTTATAAATGAGATTCATTTGGTTTTTGGAAAAGTGATTTCATTTTATCACCTAAGTTTAAAAAAAAAACTTTACAAAGAATCTCATCTTGGTATATCCCGTCAGTATCAAGTTTTTTTGGTTTTATACGAAGAACGAGAAGATCTATTCCGCTACATCGAGTATACCATAAATCCATGTATTTATCTCGATCTTCTATTCTAGTTTATCTCAAATCTTGATATAATTTACGAAAGAGTTTTGGAAATTTTGGAATCGAATCATGTGAAATCAAATTCCTTTATATGTTTCCGTATCGAATACATAATTATCAATATAACATTGAAACATTAAAATTTCAAATTTAGAATTTGTATATTACCAAATAAAATAAATTATTAGACCCTCCAAAAGTTTTCTAAATATATTAGGGAAGATCAAGTAGTAAAAAAAAAAAGAAACAGTAAAACTATGTAAATTTTATTTATCACATTTCTTTATCCTTTAAAAGAACATCAATCTCTCATCTTTGTGAATCCATTGTATATCTATTGCGTCTAATAATCCAGATTTTTTTATTTATTAGTTCTCAATTCCATGCAATGCGCGAGTTCTTCAATTTTTTTACTATTTTTTAATAATGTGTAGAATATTCACTTTCAAATACGATTGTGGTGATAAAATACGAAACATAAAATCAAATATCATACTATTATATTGATCATATCGTTTTCATACGTATTTCTTGCACGATTTTAGAGATGTTTACGATATAGATGCGATGTTTACGTATGATTTTGTATCCGTTTTACTCGTTTTCGTGTTTTCATGTTCTTACAGGTTTTAATGCGTATTCGGTTCATTTTGGAGCTAAAGGACGTGCACGAGACAAAGTACCTACATCGAGGATCATCACGGAACAAACAGGACGAGAATCGACAAGGAATAGCATCAACCCGCGCGGGTAACTCCCTTGCCCGAGCGGGCATTTAGTTCGGCGATTTTGTCCAGCAAATTGAGCACGAGTCGGGTAACTCTGCAGCTCGACCGGGGCACACAAGCCCGACCGGGGCACTCACTAGCCCGAGCGGGCTGCCTCGTTTTCCATCGCGATCCCGCGCGATCATGCACGCCGCACCCGAGCGGGTCACACACCCAGCCTGCACGGGTCGCGTCCGTCACCTGCAACTCCAAATAAGTTAATTTGTCTTAAAACGAATGGGAGTTTGTTGGGGACTTATACAATAAGGAAAACGACTTTAGACACGAGGAAAAAGTGATATTTTGCTGGAGAAAGTAATGGAAACGTCGCCCAACTTATTCAAGAATGGAAACTCATGAAAAGACAACAATCGGTGGCTGCTGCAACAAAAGGAAGAACTGAACGGCCAAAAGAACAACATGGAGAAAATGAAAGAAAAGAGGAAGAAAAGGAGAAGAGAGGAGTGAGAGTTCGAGCTCATTCACTCAATTTTCAGTTCTTGATTGAGGAGAGAGAGTAGAGAGGGAGAAGAAGGAGATTCTTGCGAAAGAGACGTGCAAGGGCATTGGAGATCAGCCCAAGACTTCGACTTCGTTTGGTTTTCATGTTCCTTAGACTTTCTACTTAAATTATGTTTGTTTACGGATGCATGAGCGAGTAGTTTGTTTTGTTCTAGGAGAATGGATTAGCCCATGGCTATCCTGGAACCACTTTGATTTAGCTTTGAATGCATCTTCCCGTTTTCGTTTATCTATTCTTTATCTGATTGCTTAATTTACTTGTGTTTACGATGAACACGTAGATGCATATGTTAGGGATTAGGAGAAGGACCGAAAGGAGAAATATAGTCCTAGAAGATCAGGTTTAGAACAACCGAGGTTATTTACAGATAACCTCGGTTGTTCTAAATATATTAACGATTTATTGACAACAATTGTCCATAGACTGAAACGGAGATTTTGGAAAAATTTACAAATCATATGAAAAATTTATTATTTATTATCTACAAATACAATTATTTCTAAATAATATGAATAACTTATTATTTTGTGTCCATCTACGACCTTTGGACCCCTGCGACCCTTGTCCCTATGCGACCCTTGTCCCTCTGTGACCATTGGACCCCTGCGACCCTTGTCCCTATGCGACCCTTGGACCCCTACGATCCTTGGACCCCTGCGACCCTTGG
>CM071872.1:14041196-14081620 GCA_036759665.1 Gynandropsis gynandra | reverse complement strand
GCCCATTTAACGGGATCAAGTTCCTCTTTCTCCAAATACTTTGCAACATTAGGATACCTGCGCAAAGTCACAACATTACAAAGGTTGGAGGGGGTACAAGGGCACAACATTACAAAGGTCGCAGGGGGTACAATGGTCGCAGGGGTACGAGGGTCGCAAAGGGGTCAAAGGGTCGCAAAGGTTCAAGGGTCGCCAAGGGTCGCCACAATCAATGCTCCCTTGTACACTCCTGTCAGAAATATCGCATCCACGACAACCACTTTTCGCATGTATTTCCATCCCTTTATAGCCGCTCCGACAGCCATAAAAATGTATTTGAAGCTTTTCCCATCATTGTCGTACTGAAGATCTGCGACAGATCCGAGATTTCTTTTTATAAACATATGCCTGGAAGCCTCCTATAATGTTCAAAGTCATCACCACGAATATCCTTTTGAGCATCGCATTTGCCTCTTAATGCCATCAAATACGATACATTGGCACCATATTTTGCTTTTACACGAGCCATCAATTCTTTTGTTGGAGGTGTTTCATAACTTCCGGCAAATTCCTCTTTCAAATAATCCTTAACCATTTTTCATGTACCCTTTGTAGCTTCGGTCCGTTTAGATACAGGTGAACAATTTTTAAGATCCAATCCATCTCCGAACTCGAAGATATTATTTTCGCCATTGTGAACTACCATTTGTGAGTTGTTCTCACCATCACCATACTTATGCTCTGCTCGCACATCAGAAACAACTTTATTCTTGCCACAAACAACTCCATCAACTACCACATTCATGGTACACCCACCATCTTCTCTTAACCCGCTTGTATGTTCACTATCAGAATCATCCGAATCCAAAATATCTATTGTCTCCGGATTACTCTCATCAACTCTACTTTTATCTAGACCTACAATAACACAGTCATCATAATCTACAACACCTTGATCCTCACCTTCTTTAGCAATGCTTCCAAAAGCCGGAATTAGAGGCTCAATTTCCCTCTCAATTTCAATTTCACAATTCATACATGTCGATTCTATTTCCACATACAGCAGTGGTCGAATTCCTCTTATGCGATCGAACAGATAACAAATAAGATGTTTGTCATTCATTATATATGTCGGCTTCCTATTTTCACAAATATTGGGCAAATAGCTTAACTTCAACTTCGTTGTATTATTATCCACCATCATCTCTGCGCATAACTCATCAATCAGTTGCTGGTATGTCAGACTAACCGGAGGACATAAGAAAAATACTCTCTGGTTTTCCTGAACTTTATTAACCCATTCAGATTCTCCATTTGGGTTTTTTCCCATTTACCATCATACAAAAAATAAATCAGTGTGATTTTCTCATCCACTGTATCCATTACACAAGTAACAAAAGGGTAAATTCTGTGACCCACAGCGACCGTGCGACCCTTGGACCCCTGTGACCCTTGGACCCCTGCAACCCTTTCAACCCTTTGCGACCCTTGTACCCTTCGACCCTTTCAACCCTTTGCGACCCTTTCAACCCTTTGCGACCCCTTTCCCCTGCGACCCCTTTACCTCTACGACCCTTGGACCCCTGCGACCGTTGCGACCCTTGGACCCTTGCGTCCCTTGCGACCCTTACGACCCTTGGACCCCTGCGACCCTTTACCTCTGCGACCCTTGGACCCCTACGACCCCTTTACCTTTGCGACCCTTTGAACCCTTTGCGACCCCTTTACCATGCGACCCTTGGACCCATGCGACCCTTTGAACCCTTTGTGACCCCTTTCCCATCCGACCCATGGACCCGTGCGACCCTTTGACCCTTTGCGACCCCTTTACCCTTGGACCTCTGCGACGACCTTTGATCCCTTTGTCCCCTCGATGAGACTCTGTGACCCAGTGCGACCGTACAACTCTGTGACCCACTCTGTCACCTTTGACATTGCAATAAATATGACTCGTTTAGACTCGTTTTCAATAATTGCAATAAACATAAGAGAAACACGAAAAACTCACTATACATACCTGGTTTTTCTGCGGAACGTGCTTAATTGCAAGCTTCTTTGTTGACAACAAAAGATTTCAACCTATTGGTAGCGAATCTTATGCCGATTTCAGGCTACTCTCGCCGAATCTGTTGTGGTGTGGGGGAACAGTAATTTTCGTGCGAGAATCAAAGGTGCTCTAGAGGAGAGAAAAAAATTGTCGTCAAGAGTAATATGAGATTATCAATATTTTAAAAGTAGATTTGAAGTTGAAATTTTTTTTTTCAGCCAAAAATATTTTTGAAACACTCTAGCCCTGTATATTTTTTAAGTTCCCCGCTTATTTAAGTACAAAATCTAAATTTTATATAAATAATTTTTAAAATAAAATTAAATTATTTTAAACTATATTCTTGATAGGGAGCTGTGCAAATCTTCAGTTTACCCTATAGCGACGGGGCAACGCAACAAATCTGAGATGCGTCAACGGGCGGCGGATCATCGACGTGTGGGCGCTATTGGTCGAGAAGATGCGGCCGGCGAGGCGACGACGGTGTGAGATTCTTAACGACCTAGACGACATCGTTAAGGAAGGCGAAACCTGGAAGGATTGGGATGTTTGGGCAGGGTAGGGCGGCTGGCCTATGCGAGCCCTTGGCAAGGGGAAGTTGGTTGCATCGTGGATCGATGGAGGCTGGGGTTGCTGGGCACTGTTGGTCGAGGAGATGCGGCCGACGAGGCATAACGTTCATGTTTATCGGTTAATTTGGAATTTATTTTTTTCACCTTTAGCGCTTTCCCATATAATGAAATTACATATATCTATTCTCAGCAAATTGATGTTCTCTTTTTTCTTCTAATGTACATAACATTGTTCTTGATTAATGTGTGTAGCCATGGTTGAAGAAGTAAATGGTACAAAAGTTTATTTTACCATGAGAGATGAGAATGCCTTTTCTCCTGGGTGGGATAGTAGGTGAGTTCAATCTTCCCAATTGGTTGAGATATGAGGTCGAAATTGACCCATCTGTAAATAAACCATTCTACCTTCATTCCAAATCCATATATTCCCAATTGGTTTATTACATGATTTTGAGTTCTTAGTTTTTTCAATGTCAGTATCATGAGCTGTGAGATGGGTTATAGAGACAGAAGCAATTATAGAATCACAGAGGCGACATCCAATATACTCTCCCTCGCTGCTGTATCTCAGCAAACCTACATGTTCCAGATCTTCGCCATTGTAATGGTTGTTATTTACCTATTCGGCTTACATTATCACTCTTTCAGGTTCCCTATCTCTTCTTTCCCTACACCATGAATTATTCATGTACTTTTGATAATTGAACAATCTTTAATAGTTGTTGACTTTTCTATCTCAAAAACATGATGATGCCAGGCAATTCATGAAGTTTCTCCACCATGAACTCGAAATTAAGTACTATTTTTGGAATTGAAATCTCTTTATACGATGATAGATCTAATAGTTTCTCTTTTCAAAATTTACTATTCCTATAGAGTTCTCTCCTTTCGCAAAACTTCTTGAAGGATCATATGGTGATTATCACACAAACAAATTTAAGAATCTTTTATATATGGTATCTTCTTAACAACGTTTTCTTTTCCTTCCGCATTTGATTCTTAGGGATTGCATTTTCTCATGGGCTTCTCACATTTTGCTGAAACCATGTAATCATCTGAAGACTTTTTTTTATTTGGTTATATTTTGTAGGACATAATATTTGATGAGTTTGTGTTGGCTCATATCTTTGGATGGTGGAGAAAAGCTATTCTGATACATAATCACCCTCCGCTGTGGATGCTTTCGATTGAATGTGAGTTTGTCTCAATAATCTTATCTTTTTCTTTTTCAAATTTATAAATATAGGCTAAGTTGCTCACTTCATCTGTGATTGATTTAGTAGTATCCATATTCTCAAGTTCACCTTTTGGCACATGTTACCGAATTTCAATGACTGCTAGTGGGACAGTTCGTTTTTTATATTTTGATATGCAATTGGTTCAGTGATGTACAACAATTCTCAGCTATTTTGTGGGCATTTTATGGTTGTTATAGGTCCGAAGCAACAAATGTTCATCGCATATGCTGCTTGTGATCACCGTGGAATCACTAATCATCATATCATGCTTCTGTTGTGACTGTTTTTTATGTTGTTCGTGGTGATGCTTGATTAGTACGGACAATGCTTTAGTGAACTGCTAGACGAGTCGTTCTGTACAGTCATTGTAGGGGGAAGAGTTCGAGGAGAAGAGGGTAAGCCGCCAAGAAGTTGGACTGAGCCTTTCGGCAGCTCTGAAGAGGAGACAGTGGAGGGTTCTAATAGTGGCAACCATATTTACGACGGAGGGAGATCAATGTCAATTTCAATGGAATTATCGTCATGGTGCAAAGAGGAGCTTGAGGTTTTAAGGGAGTGAAACATTTGAAAAGATCCGATGAATATATATTAACGTTTGAACCAACCACAGTGAATGAAAAATCAATGTGTTAGATTTGTATACGTGATAACATGCATATGAAGGAATCTGATATCACCTTACTGGGATTCCGAAGCCCCGAAACTCTATCGTGAATTATATCAAGATTTGAGAAAACTCGAAACAAAAGATTGAGATAAATATTTGGATTTATGGTATACGACATGCAACAGAATAGATCTTTTGGCTCTTCGTGTAAAACCGAAACTTGATACTGATAGGATGTATCAAGATGAGATTCTCTCTGAACATCTCTTTGAAGTTTTCTGTAAAAACTTAGGTGATAATAATGAATCCCCTTTTAGAAACCAAATGAATCTCATTTATATAGGCATAGACACGTGAACCAGAGACCATAAATCGATAGATAACCGGTTAATTTCGATTCTCAATTGTATCGTTTAATTTCGTCCATCATGAAATATAAATGATACTACCAAAGATCTCTATGCATATAATCCTCCTCATTCAATTTAATACCGAAGTCCAATCAATTAAACTTTAATCCGATCACATTTAATTTGGACTAAACGAATGCCAACACTTATTCCAAAATTATTCACATATATAGGTCCATAAATATAAGATTAAACCCAAAAATCTTATAATCTCCCACTTGGACCATATATGTGACCATCAAATCATGGAATAACCTTAAGAGCGCTCATAATTGTTGTCATCCAACCGGTATTGACACCAATCTTTTCCATCGACCATATCAACGTAGAACCAAAGAGATTTAACCGCAATATCAACGTAGTTAGACCCACATTTGATTACTAACGTAATATAGAAGAATAACATAGATCTGAATGTGGATGCATAGCATGAAGATTACACGTGAAGTGATCGATACGTGTCTATCTCCAACTGGTCCTACCTTATCGAAATCAACTTAAACCGAATGATACAGAGTGAATACCTTAAGCTTAAAACTCAATAGTTTCAGAACATAAACTAAAACCCAATAAGCATGCATCATCATAATCCAAGAGCAAAGTGGAATAGATACAATACTCCCACTAAACCGTAATATTGTCACAAAGGACAATACCCATACGGGCAATATGCTCCGAAAGCCTTTAGGTATAATACCCTTATTCAGCAGATCCGCAATCATGGATTTTGTACCTATATGCTCTATCGAGATTATCCCACTCTATATCCTTTCACGAAAAACAAGATACTTAATTTCGATGTGTTTTGACTTTGAAGTACTCTTGTTATTGTTCGAGTATAATACCGCAGAACGATTGTCACAATAAATCTTTAGAGGCCTATCCACACCAATCATAATGTGCAATCCAATGACAATATTCTGCAACCATAAAGCCTCATTGGATGCCTCATAACATGCTACATACTCTGCCTCCATTGTGGACGATGCCACAAGCTTTTGCTTAGCACTACGCCAAGAAATAACCCCACCAATGAGGAGAAATATATAACCTGAAGTGGACCGAAGACTATCGAGACACCCAACATAATCCGAATCTGAATAACCAGTGATCTCGAGCTGGTTAGATCGTCTATATACAAGCATATAATCTTTTGTTTTCCGAAGATATAACATCACCCGTTTGGACGCTTTCCAATGATCAATCCTAGGGTTACTTAAGTATCTTCCCAAAACGCCAAAATTGTATGCAAAATCAGGTTGTGTTCAAACTTGTGCATACATTAGACTCCCTATACTCGAAGCATAAAGAATCTTCCTCATTTCCAGAATCTCCGTTTCAGTCTGTGGACAATGTCTAAGGCTTAATTTATCACCCTTATAAGAAATAGAGGTATCTATACCTTTACATCCTTTCATGCCAAACCGCTTAAGAACTTTATCGATGTAACTCTTTTGTGATAAACCTAATATACCACGAGAGCGATCTCGGTGCATTTTTATACCCAATACAAAAGAGGCATCACCAAGATCTTTCATCTCGAATTGCTTCGAAAGAAATTTCTTAGTTTTGCACATAAAGCTTACATCATTTGCATCAATAAGGTTATCATCCATGTAAAGGATTATCAAAATAAATTTTCTCCCTCTGATCTTGTGATATACACAATCATCTACCTGATTCACCTGAAAACCATATGAGATGATTATACGATGAAACTTGTGATACCATTGACGAGACATTTGCTTCAAACCATAGATGGATTTCCTTAATTTGCAAACCATTTTCTTTGGATCTCCGACCACAAAGTGTTATGGTTGCACCATATAGATAGTCTCTTCAATGTCACCATTGAGAAAGACTGTCTTAACATCCATCTGATACAGCTCTAAATCATAATGACATCCATAGATTTAATCTCTTCTATCATGGCATCATTCCATTTTTGAGAGTTAACACTTTGAATGGTTTGACGGACGTTAATTGGATCATGTTCCGTCAATCCAATGCCATCCTCATGTTCTTGAAGAAATACTATATAGTCATCAGAAATAGCACTTCTCCTCTATCGAGTAGACCTACGTGGCATAATTTCCTGATGTAACTGTTCTTGAGGTTCATGAACTTGTTCCTCATGGATTTCAGGAACGATATTTGGAGTATCTTGATTTATAGCTCGAGCAGTATGTTCTAAATCATTGCCAGCTACAATAATTGGAATAGTAATCATTATCTTTTGTGAAACAAAAGTTTCATCCTTATCCTCTCCAAAATAAAATTCATTATCCCTTCTCCCAGGTTCGATGTCCTCAAATAACTTCGCTACTCCCGTCTCAAAGATCGTTTTTTTGTGGGATCATAAAACTTATACCCCTTAGATCTTTCTGAGTATCCAACAAAGTAACAACTCACAGTTTCGGAATCCAGTTTATTTTCATCGGGTTGATAGGATCGAGCTTCTGCTGGACCTCCTCAAATGTGAAAATGCCTTAAGCTAGGACGTCTACCCGTCCATAACTCATAAGGCGTCTTAATTGTTGCTTTAGTTGGTACTCTGTTTAGGATATAAACTGTTGTCTTTAATGCCTCACCCCACTAGGATTTTGGTAGAGTAGAGAACGATATCATACTTCTCACATTCGTCTCTCTGCAATACCATTCATGCTAGGTGTACCCGGCATTGTGTATTAGGGAACGATTCCACACTCCTCGAGGTACTAGGCAAATGATCCTAGACGTTGTTCACCTGATTCGTCATTTCTACCGTAGTATTCATCACCACGATCAGAACGAACGACCTTGATGCATTTATTAAGTTGAAGTTCAACTTCAGCCTTAAACATTTTGAAAACATCCAAAATCTCTGACTTCTCATGAATAAGATAAAGATAACCATATCGACTGTAATCATCTATGAATGATACAAAATAATGTTGACCATTCCAAGAAGCAATAGGAAACGGTTCGCATACATCTGTATGTATCAATTCCAAAGTCTTTGAAGTTCGATATGTACCTTTACCTACTTTGTTTGTCTGCTTCCCCTTGATACAATTGACACAATGGTCAAAATCCGAAAAATCAAGAGTTTCAATAATTCCGTCTAGTATCAAACGTTCCATTCTCGGTTTCAAGATATGGCCTAATCGTTTATACCATAAACAACAAAATTTTCATCAATCAATTTACGCTTCACGTCTCCTAAACCAACCTTCATGATTTCATTATAGGAAGGGATGATATCGAGCATATAAAGATTATCCAAAATAGATAAAGAACCAGTTCCATTCATAACTGAATGCAATGAGAGGTTAAACTTAAGCTCTTTGAATGAACACGAATTTCCTAATTTGTCCAAAACAGAAAACCGAAAGTAAATTCCACGTAAAAGGCGATACTATAAAAACACCCTCCAAAACCCAAAATTGGTCAGTCTTCATCAAAAGTCTAAATTGCTCGATAGCTTCCACTTCCTCTCTTTTACCATCACCTACATAGATGTATCTTTCAACATCAATCGATTTTCGGTAATAGAGGCAACCCCGTATAGATATACTTACGTGAGTTGTAGCACCTGAATCAATTCACCAAGTATTACGAGACTCTGAAACTAAATTAACCTCAGAACAAACCAAAGTGAGAGTCAAATCCTTATTTGCATGACAAATATGATACTTCGTATAACATTTTTTGTATGTGACCGGTCTTGTGTCAAAAGAAACAATTTTTTAACCTTATTATGTTTCTTTTCCACATTAATTGATATAGAATCGGCGGTTTCATAACATTTCTTTCTTTTCTCAATAATACCCCTTAAAATCGGAGGAATTCAATGCTTAATGATAATGAAAAACGCGCGGTTTGAGGTTTTCCAGCGTTCAAGTTTGTTACGATTCTCAACAAAACTCGAATCCCTAATCGTTGGACGAACCTCCTAATCGCAAGGTCATGACCCATCAAAGCAAGCACAATCAATAAGTGTTCCTTCCATTCAACAAAGTTCAATCCATTCAACATAGGGATCGAACTAACATTGGCAGAGATACTAGATGTTGATAGCACAACTGTAAACAAAAGATAGCTCGTGTGTTAGACTTATATTCAATAAAACCTTAATTGAATGATAACACGATCCAATCCCATCACAAGGCATCTGCACAACATCAAAATTACTCTTTGGACAATAATTTTGACTTGCATTAGATGACTCAACGCATCAAATAATCAGTGTAAATCAAACATCTCATGTAATGGTTACCTTTGGGTATATCATCACATTTATGTCATACCAAAACATGTACACTAATTATCCATGCACACACAATATAACACTGCCAAACCATGAATGACATTTGGGTTTATCAAAGTTCGCATGAATTATATTATGTAACTTTCTCAATGTAATTGAAATAATTAATTTTCTCAAGATTTCCCACTTTGGTAGGATGTTGAAAAATTTAATTAAATCGCATACATTGATTAAATGATATATCAATAACCATCATAATTTCAGTGAATAACCTTAATTCAATAGTTATAATTTAACAATATAATTACACGATCTAAATCTGTAATTAATCATAATAAATTATATTCACTGAAATTATTATACATGTACATAAATATAACATTTGTGCTAATTTTGATACAATAACGAATTATTCCCATTGTATATACAATAATATCAACAACGCTCCAAATTGTTCTAATGATGCTGTTGGCGCAGCTGACAGAACTTGTCTGTAACAACACAGTGATCACGGGTTCGAACCCGTGTACTGCATTTTTAAACAAAATAAATCTGCGTCCATTTTTAATGTGACGGATCAATCTGTAAAGCCCAAAAATATTGTGCTGCGTCCATTTTTAAAGAAAAACGACCCAATTATTTTTTTATTTAAACAAAATAAAAAAAATCTTCAACCGTCACATTAAATTTTTTAGTGATTTTTTTTAAACAAACGTGCACTTGACAGATCCGACAGCAATTAGACCCGTAACTCCCTTTTTTAAATATTTTTTTAACCCAAACATTATTTTTTAATAATAAAAAAGTACCAGTAGATTTGAGAGGCACATTACCTTTTTTTATTCATTAAAAAAAACTTCACCATCTCTCCTCGAGAGATCTTTTTCTCCTTCAATCCTAAACTAAATTTTACTTCAAAATTGTTTAATTTATTCCAAAATTGTTTAATTCATTAATAATTAAATCCAACTCTGATAAACACAATAGATCGGTTTTGGTACCATTTGAAGGAATTCAATATCACCTGATTCGGATTCCGAAACTCCGAAACTCTATCGTGAATTATATCAAGATTTGAGAAAACTCGAAACACAATATTGAGATAAATACCTGGATTTATGGTATACGATATGCAACGGAATAGATTTTCTGGCTCTTCGTATAAAACCGAAATTTGATACTGATGGGATGTATCAAGATGAGATTCTGTCTGAAGTTTTCTGTAAAACCTTAGGTGATAATAATGAATCCCCTCTCAGAAACCAAATGAATCTCATTTATATAGGCACGTGAACCAGAGACCATAAACCAATAGATAAATGGTTAGTTCTGGTTCTCAATTGTATCGTTTAATTTCGCCCATTATGAAATATAAACGATACTACCAAAGGTCTCTATGCATATAATCCTCCTCATTCAATTCAAATACCGAAGTCCAATCAATTAAACTTTAATCCGATTACATTTAATTTGGACTAGACGAATGACAACACTTATTCCAAAATTATTCACATATATAGATCTACAAATATAAGATTAAACCCAAAAATCTTATAACATACACAAATATTTAGTAGTTAGTAACACTAATAAGCATAAGGTTAGCATTTAAAATTATTTTCTATATAGTAATTATATATTATATATTAGTTAGTTTTAATATGTTGTCACTTGATTGAAAATGCTAGATTTGGATCGTACAAATTTACGTGTATTTTTATACATGTATTGTGGGATGTTGTAATCAACGTTTAATTTTTCACAATCTTTATTTCATTAGAATTAAAAATATTTACCTTTTACAAAAAAAAGTATTAATCTCTTATACAAGAGGACAAATGAACATATTTTAATCTTAAACATTGTAATGTTATCCATTTATATTGTCAATTATACAAAAAATAAAATAAATTATATTTCTGATGTGCGCAGACTTAAGTAATAAATTACCTAGACTAACGCTTCCGCAAGGATACGGATCGTGTAGCAACTAGGGTCGAACACAAGGAATTGATGCGACTTATAAGCTATTAGACTAATGAATAAGACGTGATGAATCTAATGGTGAATGAAATGCAAATGCAAATGCAAACTAAACCTAAGATGGGAATGACTCAGCGACAAATCACCATAGGTATCAAGAGTTGCACAACGATGTATCGAAGTTCTAACGAGATAATTGATCTTAGATACTATCATGAGTTCAGGGAATTAAGGCACTCCTATAGGAACTGACTGGCGTAGACTTGTCCACTATCTACCATGCATATACCAATGTATCCATTGCGCATCTTACATGGATAGACGCATTACGACCGCTATCCTAATCCCTAGATTTAACCAATTGACCTGGCGTAGATTCTAAACCGGCTAAACCCTAAATCATGGCTAAGTTCCAAAGTCTAATGCCCTAGCATTGGTTTATTAGGCTCCTAACATCATTCATTCAAGTGGCGTACAGGTAATGAAAGCATTAAGAACAACCATAAAATCTGAAAACATGATAAAATACCGAATTCATTCATAACGAGTGGCGTACAAGTATGAAAGCATTAAGATCCACCATTCATTAAGCACAAGACTTCACTACATGTTGGCAATACTCTCTAACCTATGGCAATAGATCTACTTGAACATGAACTCAGGAAACGAAACACAAAAGAAATCTAAATTCGACATAGAAAGAGAAAGAGAATGCTCCCTATTCATCGACCAATGTCTTCAATAGATCCTCCATGCTTCGGATCCGTAGATCCGTCCTTCTCGATCCTTCCAAGTGTGTCTCTAATGGCACTGAATTGTCCTTGAGTCCCCCCTTTCAAATCTCCTTCGAATCCCCCTTTTATAGATCTGATTTGGTTGTTATAAATCTTGGGAATTTGTTGAGAAATACAAGGGCCCGAGCGGGCATAGCATCTACCCGCTCGTGCAGGCCTTGTGCCCGACCGTGTACACTCATTTTCACCCGAGCGGGCACTCATGCCCGAGCGTGTTCCTCTTCAGCCCGAGTCGTGCAAAGCTACGGCGCATTTTGATGACCATTAACCCGAGCGAGCACTCCTTGGCCACCCGATCGGGCACACATGCCCGACCATGTTCCTTGAGCACCCGAGTCGTGTAAAGCTACGGGGTTGTCTTGGCATCAATTACCCGAACGGGCACACTTCTGATGCCCGAGCGTGCACGACCTAAAAAGTAGTTTCCGCTCCTTTCGCTCGGTGTTTGCACGTTCTCTTCAATCCACGGCCTTGCACAAGCTGAACCTTGTCATTTTGGGGTTAAATTGCCAATATCTCTCGTGTTTCTTGTCATGTCTTCGTTTCCTACACAAAACACGAAATGTAGATAAAATCCTCGAATAGACTCGATAAATGAATGAAATCTAATAAATCTACCTAAAACTAGACCTAAGAATGACATAAAAACTACTACGGATTACGTGTTATCAATTTCATTAAATAATTAGTAATATAAACTAACGATTGTTAGTTGATATATCTTAAATGATACCCTAAAAACAACAATAAAATTGCAAAATATATGTCGTTCTTGAAATATGTTCTTGAAATACAAACGACAGTATATTAAAATGAATAATTAATTAGTAATATAATATAGATCATGTTAAATTATTGTTAATTTTGTTCTATTCTTTTTTTTTTCTATATTATCTAAATTCATCGCGCATATTCCAATCTAATAAAAACACAACTATTTGTGGTTTTGTAACCAACCAATAATGCAACTTTTAATTGTCATGCAAAACTGCTAAATTTAAAATAATCCAATAAAAACAGAGTACGAGTCAAATTGGCTAGTATAGAGCAATAAATTAAGACCCAAATTAAATAGCAATGAATCGTGATACAAAAGAATTATGGGTGCAATAAATCTAGAGACACCTATCTTTTAGGTTGCATAATGCACGTATATTTTAGGGATAAATTCAAAAAAAACCTTCACAAATAACTTTTTTTAAAAAAAATCTACACTTTAATTCATAAAAAACCATAAAATATATTTTTTAAACAAAAAACACATTTAACAGATATAATAAAACGGACGTTTAACAAAAAAACACATTTAACACACATTTAACCTCATCTGAGAAACCCAGGTTTGAGGGATCAGCATCTGTTTCCTGCTGTTGTTGCCGGTTAGCTGGCAAATTGAAGTCTTCTTCCAGTGCATTATTAACACTAGGAATTTGGGTATTTGGTTCCCGACCAGTTCTTCGGCGGACAGATTCTGAGTTTTTTCCGGAAAAGTAGGTGTAATTTACCCGGAAAGTGTGTGTATATAGTGATTTCCCAGGGTCTTTGCAGTTCAACTGGTGTCTCTTTTTATCTTGTTTGGGCATTTTTGCAGCTTTATCGGTGAGAAAAAGGACTTAGCAGTTGAACTGGTGGTTGGGGTTTCTTGTTGAATTCACAAGAAAGTTTTGGGTTGTCAAACTCTTTCTCGCGGTTTTTCTGCCTCTTTCGATCGAGAGAAAACGCGAGAAAAAGTGGGATAACATTTGTCTCTTTGCCTTTTTCGTCTCGTGACATTCATAGATATAAATATATGTCCGATTGGTTCGTTGATTCACTATGAATCGGTCGCAGCCGTTGCTAATCAGAGACCAATCGTTGATTTTGACAAGGATAAGAGCAGAATCGATCAGATTCTGCTTCGGAATCCCAAAGGCGCTTCTGTAAAGGTGAGAAAATCTTCTTCCCGCCTACTTTTCAGGGTATTAGATAGAATGGAGTTCGTAGGTATGTGTAAGAAATAGCTTAAAGTTTCTTCGATTTAGGATTCTGAATCTGATTCGTGTGTTCTTGAAGTAATCTCTCAGATTGCCATAACATAACAGATAAAAGTATGTCAATTGTGTCATAATCGCACCTTATGAACATACCTCGGCTAGCATCTCTACATCATCCATTTCATGAAGATCCAATAACCCAGCTCCAAAATCACCTCTGAATTCAGGTGAATAAAATCCATCTGAAGAGGATAAAGCAGCTGAGGTTTGCCCAGTTGGAGCATATGGTTCAGAAGCCGACTCCTCATTGAAGTTGAGATTTCTCATTAGTTTAAAAAGTCTCTGCTTCTCTTCAACAGTCTGCGCTCCATAACCCTAGGAGATATTATCGCATACACCAAAAGGGTGTCAAACAATGGAACCCCAATCAAGCAAAAAAAAAGATTATCAGAGTATGCTACAGATATCCTATAAGAAACAAACATAATGCCAACAAAAGAGAATACTACGAACACAAAAGAGAATACTACGAACAACCATGCAGAAAAATTCTAAGTAATAGACTGATGGATGTAACTCAAGGGACATGGAGAACTTGCTACCCAGAATTCAAAGCTACTCATGAAACTTCACCACCCGAGGAAGTAAACAAAATTACCCACATGATCACAGAATAGTTAGAGACACTGTTTAGAAATTGATCCGAAGTTAGGATGCCATCCTACCACACTATCTTCTTCGATAACCCATAGCTCTGTTGCAAACCAAAATCCTGAACAAAATTAGCGTATAAAAACGTTGGCATACTTATCAAAACCCTGTGCTATGTAGACGATATGCAGAAAATAACAAGCATGTAAATATAAAGGTCTATAAATCATAAAGAAATTTGAAACTTAGTACATGCATGAGAAGATTGGGGAGAAGACGTTGGTCGATGGCGGAGGAAGCAACGGGAGAAGCCAGAGGCTGCAAACCAGCAGACTGAAGCCACTGCGCCATAACCGCATCACCTGTGTCATTTGCGGGGCCTGTGGCGCTGTGATCTTCTTTGGGGAGCCAACTTCAGAGATCTGTAAATAAACTTGGGTTTCTCAGATGAGGTTAAATGTGTTAAATGTGTGTTAAATATGCTTTTTGTTAAACGTCCGTTTTATTATTATCTGTTAAATGTATTTTTTGTTTAAAAAAATATAGTTTAGGGTGTTTTTTGAAGTGTTAAAAGTGTAGGGTTCTTTTTTTATTAAAGGTTATTTGTGAAGTTTTTTTTTGAGTTTATCCCTATATTATATCCATTTGACCATGTTACAATATAATGATTGTGCTTTTGTATTAAATACCACAATGCGCAAAATGTGGTTAATGTCTACATTTAGTGGAACAAGATAAAAAAACAAAACACATCAATAACTCGAGAGTTACTTCACTAACAATAACTCAATGGCTACTGCATCCATCCCACTATTACCAATGTTACAAAAGTACAGTTATGGTATTCATTATTTACCGAGGATCTTGAACACGAAATACATAATGCATACAATATTAACAAGTATCTTCCATATATTTTTTGTTACACGAAATACGATATCGTAATTTTTTTATTTTTAATTATAAATCTTGATTTAACAACAAAACATAAGAAGATTTCAACTAATAATGATTTTCTCTTCTTTTTTCGAATAGCATATAAATGGAATTTGATGTAACAATTTTCAAATCAAACAAATACAGTTAAGTAAGAAATCTCATGCTCTTTTGTTTCAATGGAAGCGTTTCTCAGTCCTTTCTTCGAATGTCTGTATATGTATGTTTAGAGAGAGCATTGTTGATTATATCAAAGGGTTTTTGTTTCTTTTGTGATGTCATGCGATCCACCGTATCAATATTACATGTTTTGGATTAAGAGCGAGAATTCTCTAGAGCTGTTCTAATCCACCTCCATCTAAAATGAGAACGTGAGGTATGTCCCTAGGACAATCACGATCATCATACTATCATTCTTTTGTTTAAACCCTTGGTGAAAAGTCCTTTGGCCAACCCAAGATCTCAAATATGAGTTGAGCAGTAATTTGTTGACCACATGCTTGTATCATTTGGTATAAGAGTCTGATTGAAGGACCATTAACAAGAAATCATTGTTATTTTGTTAAAGAAATATATAAAAAATAAACATGGGAGAAAAATTTGTTTTGAGGATAAAACATTCTTAAAAGGGTGAAAATGATGTGAACATTAGAAACATATCATCCATGTAAGATTGAAGAGGATCCCTACATCATAATCTTCCTTATTTAGAACAACAAATCATGCGAATATTTTAGCTAATGAATCACTTCATTTTCTTATTTGAAATATCAAATCTTTTATTATTAGTTTAGCATCTGATTTATGATTTTTTATAATAGCCTATAAACGACCTTTAATGCAGCAACAATTTTCAAACCAAAGAAACATATTGGAATAAGAAGTTTTGTACTCTTTTGTTTCAATAGAAACGTTTATTTGTTCTTCTCTTAAGTGCCTCAGTATGCATGCTTAGAGAGAGCTTTTTTACCAAATCAAAAGATTTCGCTCCTTTTGTGGTGTCATTCAATCCACCATATTAGTATCACATGTTTTGGAGTAAGAGCGAGAATCCCTTAGACATGTTCTAATTCACCTCCATACAAAATGAGAACGTGAGGAGCACCTCTAGGCCGATCAAGATCATCATACTATATTATTTTTTGTTTAAACTCTTACTGAAAAACCATTTGACCTATCGAGGACCTCAAACATGAGTTGAGCAATAATTTATAGATCCGTACTTGTATCATTTGGTATAAAATTCTGATTCATGGAAGACTAGCAAAAGAATCAATGTTATTTGTTTTAAAAATATAAATATAGAAAAAGTAAACATGTGAGGAGAATTTGTTTCGAGGATAAAATATTCTTAAGAGGGTGAGAATGATGTGAACATAAAAAACACATCATCCATGCAAGATTGAAGAGGATCACCCATATCATAATCTTCCTTATTTGGAACAACAAATCATGATAAGATTTCAGCTAAACAGTTGTTTCATGTTCTTTTGTTTAAGCAAAAGTGTTTATCTAGTCGTTAAATGTCTGTGTATGCATGTTTAGAAAGGATATTTGTGATTGTATCAAAGGCTTTCCGCTCCTTTTGTAGTGATATTCGATCCACCATATCACTATAGAATATGATGGAGTAAGATCGAGAAGTACATAGGCCTCTTATACTCCACCTCCATCCAAAATGAGAATGGGAGGAACACCCCTAAGCCAATCACGATCTTCATAATATCCTTTTTTTTTGTTTTAACCCTTCATGAAAAGCTCTTTGGCCTATCGATAACCTCAAACATGAGCTGAGCAATATTTTGTGGACATGTGCTTGTATCATTTTATCTTTCTTTTTGTCACGTGTTCACAATGACCTCTCTACCAATTAAAAAAGGAGACATGTTGCCTCCTCATATCATGTTTGAAGAATTAATTGTTGGAAGTGGTTTGCAACAAATAATTGGTAGAATGTTTGGGGTTCGAGAGGCTCTAAAATTTATGAAAAGAGGAAAACTAACGTGGATTGATTTTCTGCTAATAGATGAAAGGGTTTGCATTTTGTTTTATTATTATGTGAGTTTGTACTTTCTAAGGTTTTGTTACTATTGTGTGGTTTATTGATGTTTTCCTTATGCATTTCAGTCTAATTTGATGACAGTTAGTTGCACTTTATTTAATTGCTTGACATACATGTTGAATGATGAAGTTCTACTTTTCGAAGGAGTTGACGTTGTTTGAAGTAGTTACAACTTCAAATTGGCAGATTTGAAAATATTAATTTGTTTATTACTTTTAACAAAACTGACCAAAATGGTTGAAGACTCAATAACAATTGCAAAAGAAATTTTCAAACACAAGACCTAGAGTTTGTAGCCTTAGCCAACTACAATATTTTCTTACCAGTTTCTGTTGTGTTACTTGTATATGTATGCTTGAATTAACTACAATATTTTCCTACCAGTTTTTGCTGTGTTACTTGTATATGTATGCCTGAATTAGTTTTTTATTGAAATAAATACTAATTTGTCATTTTTAGATGTTTTTGGTTGTTGATGCTATCAAATAGTTCTAAACAGAAACTATATCCTCGATACACATATAATGTTGTTACTACAATTTTCTAGGTGAGTTTTGTAACAACTATTAAGTCTTAATTATATTGTTTTCTTTTCCTAATTAAAAATAGTTTTTTAAAAAATAGGGGGATGAAGATCAATATCACTATTTGATACAATATGGCTATGAATTTGCGGCTCAAATGAGAGAAATTTGAGTCACAACCATATGTTGTTTTGGTAACTAGATTGAATTCTAAATTTGTTGGAATTTCTTAAACTTTTTTGCCTTCGTTCATTGTACTTTGTTATCCTGAGGTGTGGCTCAGGCTATGTTCGACAAGAGCATTCGAAAGGACCTCAATGAGTTTAGGGCCTATTATTTTAAAAAAATAATTAATATTTAGAATAATCGTATATTAAAAGGTACAAAAGGACCTATTTTAATTTTATGGCACATGGCCTCTTTTCTAGTGTTTTTTTAGTTGAGTCGGCCCTTACATATACTTGGACCTCAATAGTTTGGATTTCTATACTCTTAAATAACACCCAAAATTACTACAATTAATCACATTTCAAACAAACACATTTTATGTTATGGAATCTATTTGTTTTGCAGCAAATTTGTTTTTATTTTAGTGATGTTTAAATAATATGGTTTTATATTTATTGTATGTAAAAATTCTATTTTAATTATCGTATTCAATAGGCACACAAATTGTTACATACACATAGGGACATAAAATAAATAGATTATTCGCACATAAAACAAAAACGCATAAGACACAAACAATACAGGAATAAGTTGAGATAGATAATAATTCAGTTGCATAATGATAAATTGGTTATGACATTGAATTTTTTGTCACATATGTATTTGGTTTTACACATTTTTATCATACACCAATGTTTTTAATTTTTAAAACATTGATGTTTTCAATTGCAAGGTCAACTATATTTGAATACAACATCAATCACTCGATGTTGTTTTGAGTAGGGGTTGATACCCGCCGGAATCCCACACGGATAATTGATTTTAGTATCCGTATTCGTACCCGCTTTTCGGATACCCACAAAAAGCTGCAAAAAGTTCCAAAACTCGCGAGTACCCGCCAAAAAAAAACTCACATTCACATTAATCTTTGTTAGTTCTTATTTTTTCAGCAACCAAATAGACTTGAACCAACTTTCAATTTTCAAAACCGCTAAGCAAATGAGACCAAAATTGAATCTACAAAATCAATCACTACAAAAAAAACTCGATGTTTCCAACGGACGGGGCAATGGATCCGTCCGTTGGACGAAAATAGCAACGGATTGTAACGGATTTGTTGATACTTTCAACGGACGTAAATCCGTTGCAATCCGTCAAAAATTTCAACGGAGTTGTAACGGATAATTTCCGTTGCCATATCCATTGCAATCCATCGCAATTTTTAACGGATTTGTAACGGATATAATCCGTTGGCATGTTCAGTTGGAAGACCCGTTAGAAGCCGGAGAAAACATTGCAATAGTCATCCGTTGTATATTGTAACGGATGCCCGTTAAAAATTATAACGGATGCCCGATGATATTGTTAATTTCGAGGTTCACCGGTAGAAATAAATTTCCGTGACCGTGCAACGGGCATCCGTTGCAATTAAAACAACCTTCATAAAATGTTTCACCGCCGGGATCCGGAAAAGGATTCCCGGCGGTGATGCAGTTTATAAGGGTGGTTTTGAATTTGGTAATAGACACAAAGATGCTGGTTTTGACGACGGAGGTGCCAGCGGTGAGGATCCGAGTCGAGTTCAACACTTTGTATATGAGTTGAAGCCATTTCCTAATTTGTTTTCCTTTTCTGTTTATTGTTACAATATGTTATAGCGTATTTGAAAGAGATCTTAATGAAATTGTAGTTTAAAAAGAAAAATAATGTAAGGAAATAAAATTTTGAAATTAACTTTTGATTACATATTTCGCGTCATTTCGGTTTTTGTTCACCGCTTGAGTTCGACAAGAAATCAGTTATAATTATATAATCAAAATCATAATTCATAAGATCTAAATATTGTAATATGCAAAAATAAGGGATTGTAACGGATTTGTAAGCACTTTCAAGGGGCACTAATCCGTTGGATACCATTTCAATGGGCATCCGTTGGAATTTGCAACGGATGCCGTTACGAAGGGCAACGGATGGTAAATTGTTAATTTTGAGGTTCACCGGTTTAAATAAATTCACATGAACCTCTAACGAACATCCGGTTCAATTGCTAATGGATGCCCATTGGAATGTTCACTATTTAGATCAATACCAAAGAGTGCATCATACCATCAATAACAAAAATATTTTCAATAAAATGTCGTCTTCTTCAAATCGAAATATATATAGATCGAGAGAGTGGATGTATAGAAGAAAAGATGCTATAACCAAAGAGAAAGAATTCTTAAAAGATGCTATAACCGAAGAGATTATGCAAGAATTCTTACACGGATTGGAGCAATTCATGAGTTTTGCATCGATGCAGCCTTTGTGTCAAGAATGCGGGGCAATGTTATGTCCATGCAAAAGATGCAAAAAAATGAAGTTTCGAAGTCAAGAAATTGTTTGCAAACATCTTTATAAGGTGGGTTTTGTTGAAAATTACGAAATTTGGTTTTTTCACGGCGAAAATTGCGATGTTAGAGATATTGTGCAAGATGCACAAGTAGAACGAAATGAACAAGTTATTTATGAAGCATCAACGACCGATCCATATGTGGAAATGTTGTCAAATGCTTTCCTGAAGCTGTAAATGAACAAACGCATGAGGAGATGTCGAACATCGATGCGCGTCGATTCTTCAACCTATTGGATTCAGGGAAACAACCTATATATGAAGGTTGTCGTGAAGGTCAGTCTCGCTTATCTTTATCTTCAAGATTGATGAGTATTAAAACGGACTACAATGTGGCTGAATATTGCGTGGATTCATTTTGCAAAACAATGCGGGAATATTTACCGAAAAATAATCAAGCTCCTGAGACATACTACGAAACAAAGAATGTATTAAAAGATTTGGAAATGCCACATGAGAAAATTGATGTTTGTAGAAACAACTGCATGTTTTTTTGGGAAAATGATAAAGACTTGTTGGAATGCAAGTTTTGCGGTGCAAGCATATTTCGGCCTAAAAAACCATCTTGACGTAAATATGTACCATACAAGAAAATATTCTTATATGCATGTAGCAAATAGGTTGAGAAGGTTATATGAATCGAAAAAAACCGTTACGGCAATGAGATGACAGGCAGAACACTCAATGGCCGAAGGTATAATGCAACATCCATCGGATGGTAAGGCTTGAAAGATTTCAATGAAATATTTCCCAAGTTCGTGTATGAAATGAGAAACGTTTATCTTTGCCTATACACGAAATGGTTTTAGTCCTTATGGACAATCTAGAAGTCAATATTCTCTGTGGCCGGTGATTTTGTCTCCCTATAATTTGCCTCCCGAGATCTGTTTGAAAAGAGAGGTAATATTTCTAATGTTGCTGATTCCAGGACCAGAACATCCGAAGAAAAGTTTCGATATCTTTTTGTAGCCCTTAATTCATGAATTAAGACAGTTGTGAAACGAAGGAATCCTTGCTTGTGACGTCAGTTCTAAGCAAAATTTCACATTGAAAGTGGTCTTGTTATGGACAATTAGCGATTTTCCTGCCTATGGAATGTTATCTAGATGGAGGATACAGATTCATTTAGACTAGTACATGGTAGGAAACCATGTTGGTTTGATTGTCATAGAAAATTTCTTCCTTGTGGGCATGCTTTCCGGAAAGATAAAAAACATTTTCGGAAGAACGTGGTACAAAAAGAAGAGGCACCGTGCATGCAAACCGGAACACAAATCCTTTACAAAAGATTGAACACAATGGGTGATTTACAAGAATCGGTTAAATGCGGTGGAGATCGTGGGCATCGTAAACCAAAAGGTCAAGGTGAATGGCATAACTGGTATAAACGTAGTATCTTTTGGGAACTACCATACTGGAAATCATTGATAGTACGTCAGATGTTATGCATATCGAAAAGAACTTTTTCGATAACATCATAAATATTGTTTTGAATATGGCGGGTAAAACCAAGGATAATATACAATCAAGAAAAGTTTGAAGTCAATATATCGCGACCTGAGTTGGAATTAAGAGATGGAAGGTCACCTGTCCCGGTATTCAGATTGTTTGGTCCGTCGAAAACGACATTATTAAACTGGTTAAAAGAGGATTTTAAGTTTCCCGAGGATATCTATCGAATGTTGCTCGGTGTGTGGATATTGTTGGTTCGAGGCTGATCGGATTGAAAAGTCACGATTATCACGTATTCATGCAGCGGCTCATTTCAATTGCATTTGCTGAGCTCTTACCTCAGAATGTTCACGATGTGTTATGCGGAATCAGCATATTTTTTAGAGATATATGTTCGAGGAATTTAAAAAGTGATGACGTGGAATTAATGAAAAACAATATCTCATAAGTATTATGTGCATTGGAAAAAGTTTTTCCGCCTTCATTCTTCGATGTCATGGAGCATTTGCCAATACATTTACCAGATGAAGCAATACTCGGTGGACCAGTTCAATTAAGATGGATGTATCCTTTCGAAAGGTTTTTCTTTCATTTAAAGAAAAAAGCAAAAAACAAAGTAGCGGTCGAAGGCTCTATTGTTAAACAATACTTGCTGGAAGAAATCACATATTTCAGCATATTTTATTTCGAGTCATATATTCAAACGAAAGAACGATGTGCAACGGATTATCACACAAACTATCTGTATAAATTAATATAATCCGTAGTTTGGCACAATTCCTGAAATGTTTACACCGATTGGACGTACAAGAGGTAAATCCGAGGAATATTGGTTAACACCAGAGGAGTATAATCACGTCCACACATATATACTACTAAATTGTCAAGAGTTATTACCATTCGAAAGGTACTGGTACATATTAATTTCAATCTTTTACATATATATGTATATATATATTCAAATTTGACATATTTTCATTATACAAGATACTAGATGAAGAAGTACTTGGTACATATCCTCATCTAAATGCAAATGAACTCACCAGACATGAAAGTTCAACATTATGTCTCGTGGTTGAGAGACTACGTAAATATTAATTTATTATACACATCTATTAAAATTAATTGCATATAAAAGTATTAATTTATTTTTATGCTACGTACATGTGAAATTTTCAGATGAAAGACTTCCTACGATGTTAAAAGATTTGGCTAATGGTCCCGCACGAAATGTCATGTGTTGGCCAATCTTGTTTACTCGCGGCTACACGTTCCACACGTACGAACACGGAAAACATAGAAGCACATACAACTATGGCGTTTGCGTTAATAGTGATATAGAGGGTGATAACTTCTACGACATTTTGCACCAAATAATACAAGTGGAATATCTCGGTCTCGTTGGGTTGAAGGTGATACTTTTTAAATGTTAGTTGTTTGGCCCAACTGTAGGACGTGGAATACGAAAAACCGTTGGGGAGGAATTGACGTCAATCCGGCACGACAATATGGCAAGTATGATCCATTCATCACAATAGATCAAGCAGATCAAGTATGTTACGTGCAATATCCAATAACATTGAAACGCCGAAGAGAGGAGTTGTGGGTCGTAGTAAAGATCAAGCCACAAGGGATCACAAGCTCTGATGATAAAGAAGATCCGTTGCAACCCGATCATCCGCAATCGCTTCATTTAATTGATACAGATTGCGAGGAGATTCTCGTGAGAAATGACATAGACGACGAACTCATACGCAATTATGAAAACATTGAACCAGAAGATCCTGAAGATGAAAACGGCAGTGAATTCAATGAACAACCGAAGGAAGACTCGCCCATCGATGAATCTACTGAAGAAGAAATGTAAATATAATAATGTGTATGATGTGTAATAAATGTAGATGATGTGTAATGTACATGACGTGTAATGTATATGATGTGTAATAATGTAGATGATGTTATATTCGAACAATCGAAATGTTAATACAATCGAACAATTTATATAAACTATGTTTGATGTATTAGAAATTAGAATTATCTAATACCAACGGTCATCCGTTGGAATTATTAATGGATCCCCGTTGACACACGAAATCGCTCCCCACACTTAGAATTTTTTTTAAGTTTTCCACATTTCTAACGGGCATCCGTTGAAAATTTCTAATGGACACCCATTACAGCTTTTGCAACGGGCATCCGTTAAAATGGGCAATGGATGACCGTTATAAATTTGCAACGGACGTCCGTTACAATTTCCAATGGATGCTCGTTGGAAAGTGTAATGATGACTGCAGGTTTTGCAGACTTTTCAACGGTCATCCGTTGGAAATTGTAAAGGATGCCCGTTACAAAGGAAGACGAGCCGCCATTACGTCGTTCGTTGCCTCGAGAACACACATTTTCAACGGGCATCCGTTGGAATTGCCAAAGGATGCCCGTTGGGAATGCAGAACGTCGTGTCAATTGACTGCGTCTGTTGATATGACGTTCTTTCCAACGGTCATCCGTTGGCATTTCTAACGGATGCCCGTTGGAATGTTCTATATATAAACCGTTTGAACAGTTTATTTCAACAAAAATCAAAACAAAACCTCAAAATCCTCTCAAACTTTACATTTCACACACAGACACCTTCACTAACACTAGAATAGGATGAGGACTAGACGATTTATAGGATCGGGAGGAATGTTGGTTGGTTCTACCGGAGCTCCTCCCCCGCCTCCATTACCACCATATTGTCCTCCTTCACCAATATCGGCACCGTCGATAATTGATGAAGATGATGATATGGTAGATATAGATGCCTTGATAGATGATTTTGATGGGCGTCTTGACATTCCGATCATCGATCCGGACCGTTCTGTCGGTACGATATGGTAAAAAAATCATTATTTGTATTTATATTGTTGTAAGTTAAAAATAATATCTAACTTTTTAATTTGATATTGCAAGTTTGACGTGCATGATGTGATCAGACACACAAATAACAACATCATCCAAGGGTCCTTACAAGACCAATTATATTACTCCTGGCAAGTTACGCCAGAAGTCGTGCACCAGCGATGGTGGCGCACATTTATTGTAAGTTTTAAATTACATTCCATTTAAAATTATGAGTTATATATATGTTATGAAACTAAAATTTATCAATTATTTTGCAGCGCGCATTCAGATGGCGGAGAAAGGATACAACGCGTATCTACGCAGCATGGGTGCGCGAAGTGCAACTACTACTCCAGAAATAAGAGACCGACATGGGTAACAGACGCAGTCTTCAGTCAAATGATTCAACATTGGGAGTACCCAGACTTCAAGGCCAAGAGCGAGAAGGCCAAAAAATGTTGTTATAGCGAGAAGGTTCCCGGATATGGTCTGCATCGCCATACGTTGGGATCAAAATCATTCCCAAAGAGAAAACACGAATTGGTAAAATTTATTATTACTTAAGTTTTTCGTTTTTTAAATATTTATATAATTAATTTTATTTTATATTACAGATGCAACGGATAGGAAGAGAACCGACTCTGTTTGAGCTGGTAATTGAAACCCGCGCCAAGAAGAAGCCAGTTGTCGGGAAGAGGTCGACGAACCCGAACTCGTCGATCCTCGAGCGGAGAGAACTGTGAGAGCTGTGACGGAGAAGATTACACAGCAATCACAAGCTTGCGGTTTGACTCCTGACGAGCTGAGTCCTTTACAAAAGGACAAAATTTACTTAGAGGTAATAAATTTTTTCTTTATTTTTTCGATTATTAATAAAAAAATTTGTATAAATCTAACTCTAATTTTGTTTGTCTTGTAATCAGTGAGACCGTATAACGGGCGTCTATATGCTCTCGGGACGTTTCAAAAAGATATCGTCAAGGACGCCACGACGTTACCTCCTGCAGTCCAAGAGAGTGTCACGCAACAATGGAAGATCGAAGATCTCGAATCACAACTTCGAGAATTTAAAGCCAAAGTGTAGCACATGGAGAGCGTCATCGAGTTGTTGTCTGGCCAGGTGAGGGGATCAACACCGCGCCAAGAACCGGCTCCCGATTCGGATGCAACGCCGTCTAGAGGTGGTGGCAATTAGGGAGATGATATCGACCCAGCCGACCTAAATGAAATGTAAATGGTGGCAATTAGGGAGATGATATCGACCCAGCCGACCTAATGTAAATGTAAAAGGATTAGTTTTAGTTTTAAAGGTTTTTGTAAACAATTTTAATATTTAAATTTAAAACTTTTTATTTAAAAATTATTTTTATTATTTTTTTAACCAGCATTCCAACGGATGCCCGTTGCAATTTCTAACGTGCATCCGTTAGTGACTTTTCCCGCCAAATGGAAACGGACGTCCGTTGCCCATTTCCGTCAATTTGCAATGGCCATCCGTAGTTCTTTCCCGCTAGTTTCCAATGGATGTCCATTGGAACTTTGAAAATCCCGCTCATTTTTCTCGCGGGGATGGCAACAGACATCCGTTATCATTTTTCAACGGGCATTCGTTGCCGTTCTTAACGGGCATCCGTTACAACATTGCAACGGGCTTCTGTTGCTAATTTGTAATGGAAATCTGTTACAATCAATTTCAACGGTCATATGTTACAAATTTTCAACGGCATTTTCCGTTGGCCTTTCCGTTGCAACTCCGTTGCGAATTGCAACGGATCCCGATTTGCAACGATCGATTTCCAACGAGCTTGGATCCATTGTCGTCCATTGGGAAACGCATTTTGCAATGGATTTAAGGCGTTTTCCAACGGATAAATCCGTTGGAAATGCCTGCTTTTTTGTAGTGAATGTAAAGACAAACTTTGGAATTAAACCAGCTCAAAAAGGGCAAACGGAACGATATTCACAAACTTGAGAGAAAATGTGTTAAGATTTCAATCAGCAGCATGGAAGAGAAGTTTTCGATCCAGAGCAAGTCGTCGATCGAGCAGAAGGGAGAAGCAGTAGACTAGCGGCTGTTAAATCCCTAAGACAATATCTATCAATTTTTTGTGAATCAGAATACAATGCAATATCTATTGATTCTCGGTGAATCGGGATATGTGAATACTCGTGATCAAATAAATGTTACCTAAGTCAGTTTTGACTAAGGACAAGAGGTTAGATAATTATGCGCTCTTATGAGTTGGCTCCCTCTTACCTGGGAACTACTTAGCTAGCACTTAAGGTTATCACTTGCATCGTAAATAATGGGATCTAATAGTAGTATGTCTCCGGATGTTAGTTCTTTTCCCGATTATGTTTATGTTTTATGAAATATGTTTGATTGTAGTGAAAATCCCTCGTGTAATTAAGTCAAGTTAAATGTCTACCAATGAATAAGCACTCGTCAAGAGGAACAAGGGTTGTTCATCTAACTATCCAAGAATTGCATGAGATGTACTTGACAAAGAGTTGCCTACCTAAATAACCAAGTCTAGGGTGATTTACCAAAGTAAACTCTAGACAAAGTGAAATATGAATCTTAACCCACTAAGAAAGTTATGAATATTACTTTCCGAATTGGTAATGATATTCGTAAAATTTAGTAGGAGAATCATTTAATAAAGTCCATGTTTAAATGATTTTTTTTTCATGATACTCATATTCTATGTATCTGTGTTTTAGGTGACCATGGCACCAAATAAACACGTGTTGTCTTTGCGATCAATCCTTGAGAATGATAAGCCGAATGAGACAAATTTCCTAGATTGATACAGGAACTTGATGATTGTCCTCAAACAAGACAAGAATATGTATGTCCTTGAAGGCCCCTTATCTAAAGTGCCTTCAGCAAATGCTCCAAGGGTTGATAAGGATGCTTATAAGAAGGAACTTAATGATTCCCTTGAGATCAGATGCCTTATGATGTTACTCATGAAATCTGAGCTTCAGAAGCAACATGAGGAGATGGCAGCTTTCGATATGATCGAACGTCTTAAGGAGCTGTATCAAGAGTAGGCTAGGCAAGAGAGGTTTGAAACCTCTAAGGCTTTATTTAGATATGTAATGGCAGAGTTAACTTCTGTAGGTCCTCATGTACTCAAAATGATTGGGTATATTGAGAGCCTTGAGAAGATGGGTTTCCCGATGGGTCTACAGTTGGCCACAGACTTAATTCTGCAATCGTTGGCAGAATCTTATGATCAATTCATCATGAAATATAACATGAACGATTTTGATAAGTCTCTGGTACAATTACTGAACATGTTATGAACTGCTGAAGTAAACATCAAGAAGGCCAAGCCCAAAGCTATTCTGATGGTTCAAAATCACAAGGGCAATGCCAAAGGTAAGAACAAAAGGGGTCAAAAGCCCAAGTTCAAGTCTGGTAAAGCCTTAAAGCCTTAAGGTGGGGTGACTAAGGAAGGTGACTGCTTCCACTGCGGTAAGAACAATCATTGGAAGATGAACTACTCAATGTATTTCGAAGAACTAAAGACCAAGAAGGGAAGTGAGACTTCTGCTTCGGGTATTTATGTTATAGAAGTCAACTTATCGACTTCTATATCATGGGTATTAGATACTGGCTGTGGTTCTCACATTTGTAATAATATGCAGGAACTGAGAAGAAGTAGATCGTTTAAAAAAGGCGAAGTCGACCTGCGAGTTAGAAATGGAGCAAAAATTGTTGCATTAGCTATAGGGACTTATGTATTGATTTTGCCTACTGGGCTTGTTTTAGAACTTGAGAGTTGCTATTATGTGCCTACCATTACTAAGAATATTATTTCTATTTCTTGTTTGGACAAGAAAGATTTTTCATTTATAATAAAAGATAATTTTTGCTCTATTTATTGAATGATATGGTATATGGTGTTGCACATTTGATGAACAACCTTTATGTTCTGAACTTTGATATGCCTATCTATAGCGTGAATACTAAAACGATTAGAACTAATAGTTCTAATCCAACATATCTCTGGCACTGCCGCTTGGACCATATAAACAAGAACCACATCTCTAAACTCCATAAAGATGGAATATTGGATTCATTTGATTTTGAATAATTTGAAACATGTGAATCGTGTTTAATGGGCAAGATAACAAAAGCTCCTTTTAAGGGACAAAATGAAAAGGCAAGTGGTGTATTAGATCTCATACATACAGATGTATGTAGACTTTTAAACACAAGCTAGAGGTGGTTTCTTGTACTTTATTACTTTTACTGATGATTTCAGTAGATATGAATATGTTGTATCTGATGAAACACAAATATGAATCTTTTGAAAAGTTCAAAGAATTCAAAAACAAAGTACAAAACCAACCTGGCAAGAATATCAAGAAACTTCGATCAGATCAGGGAGGTGAATATTTAAGCCAAGAATTTGTTGACTATCTGAAAGAGTAGAATTTGTTCACTATGTGAAAAAAAGTGTGGGATTGTCTCACAACTCACTCTACCATCTACACCATAATGGAATGGTGTTTCTGAAAGGAGAAATCGAACTCTATTAGACATGGTTCGGTCGATGATGAGTCAAACAGTTCTTCCACATTCGTTTGAGGGACATGCATTGGAAACGACTACTTTTATTTTAAACTGTGTTCCATCTAAGTACGTTCAAAAGACACCATATGGGATATGAACTGGGAGACTTCCTAGTATGTCTTTTATGAAGATTTGGAGATGTGAAGTTTATGTTAAACGTCAGACGTCTAACAAATTCAATCCCAAATTAGATAAGTGTATTTTCATGGGATATCTTAAAAGAACTAAGGATACTATTTCTACAAACTGCCAGAGCACAAATTTGTTGCCCGCACAAGTATTTTTCTAGAAAGAGAGTTTGTTTCTAGAAGAACTAGTGGAAGGACTGTAGAACTTGAAGAAATTCAAGAACCACAAGAAAATACTACTGACACCGAAATGGAAACTGAGCAGACACCGGTAGCAGTTGTGGAACCAGAACCATAATTAGTTGAGGAACCGGTACCATAAACTGATGTGGAACCTGCTCATGAGACACAAATTGTCCGTAGGTCTATAAGATCGCATCGTGCGCCACAGAGATATGGATTTCTGGTGACTCAACATGGTGATGTAATGCTCATGGAAGATGACGAGCCTACGACCTACCAAAGGGCCATAACGAGCCCAAATTCTGAGAAATGGTTTGAGGCCATGAAATCCGAGATAGACTCCATGTATACAAACCAAGTATGGGCTTTGGCTGATCTACCTCAAGGGGTTAGAACCATAGGTTGTAAATGGATTTTCAAGAAGAAAACCGACATGGATGGTAATGTTCATACCTATAAAGTGTGAAAGGTAATTCAAATCTGAAAATTGTATTTCTGAATAATGAATTACAATAGCCCTAAGCGGCTATAAATACAATAGGTTAAGAATTAAACCTAATTACGGAATAAGAAATTACAAAAATACCCTTATGTACAATAATGTTCTAATACTCTTTATATAAAGGGCATTTGGTAGCAAAAGTTTTTCAACAAGTTCATGGTATAGACTATGGCGAAACGTTTTCACCAGTTGCGATGATCAAATCTATAAGGATTTTGCTTGTGATAGCTACATACGATGATTATGAAATCTGGAAAATGGATGTCAAAACAGCTTTCCTTAATGGAACGCTTCTTGAGGATGTGTACATGACATAACCTGAAGATTTTATCGATCTAGAAAATGTTGAAAAGGTCTACAAGCTACAACGATCCATTTATGGATTGAAGCAAGCTTCTCGGAGTTGGAATCTTCATTTTGATGAAGCAATCGAAGGGTTTGGTTTCATAAAAAACGAAGATGAACCTTGTGTCTACAAGAAGGTTAGTGGGAGCACCATAGTTTGTCTTGTGTTATATGTAGATGACATATTACTCATAGGAAACGATATCCCTACCCTGCAGTCTGTAAAAAATTGGTTAGGAAATTGTTTTCTGTGAAGGATTTAGGTGAAGCTACCTATACACTGGGTATAAAGATTTTAGAGATAGATTGAGGAAGCTGATTGGCCTAAGTCAAAGTACATACATAGACAAAGTGCTAAAACGTTTTAGCATGCAAGATTCTAAGAAAAGAACTTTGCCTATGGTAAGTGGCAAGTTTCTCTCTAAACAACAATGTCCTATGAAAAATTAAGAGAGAGAACACATGAGTAAGATTCCATACGCATCTGCTATTTGATCTATCATGTATGCTATGATATGTACACGTCCTGATATATCATATACCTTAAGTGTGACTAACAGGCATCAAAATGATCCTGATGAAAGTCACTGGATCACTGTAATGAATATTCTTAAGTACTTGAGAAATACTAAGAATGCATTCTTGGTATTTGGAGGTGAAGAAGAGCTCATTGTAACGGGATACACTGATGCTAGCTTTGAAACCGACAAAGATGATTAACGATCACAATCTGGTTTTGTGTTTTGCCTGAATGGTGGTGCTGTAAGCAGGAAAAGTTCTAAATAAGCTACAGTTGTTGATTCTACTACAGAGACTGAGTACTTAGCTGCATCAGAAGCAACTAAAGAAGTAGTTTGGATCAAGAAGTTCATATCTGAACTTGGGGTGGTTCCTAGCATAAAAGATCCCGTTGAGATCTATTGTGACAACAATGATGCTATAGCACAGGTTTAGGAACCTAGATCGCACCAAAGATCCAAACATATACTCAGACGGTTCCATCTCATTCAAAAAATCGTAGAGAGAGGAGACATTAAGATATGCAGAGTATCGACATATGACGATGTCGCGGACCCTTTGACGAAACCTCTGGCGCAACATAGACATGATCGTCATACTAGATCATTAGGTATTAGAGATATATCCGATTGGTCTGATTGGTCATAGACATGCTCGAAAGACCAATCATTTGGATGATTATTATTTGAATATTTCTGATGTATCATGACATTTTCTATAAAATGGCATTCTATTATTTCATTTGATTTACTGTCTACGTATATAAATAGATGAAATAATATCCTTAGAAATTTAATTTAAGATAGTCTTAAAACATCCATAGTCGATCATAATTGAGAATAAGGATATCAATGTTGCATTAAGACTAGCATGTGTAAATTGATATGAGATATCAATTTAACACATAGATACATGTTAGACAACAATGTACTGGATCGATCCGCCATGAGATTGCTACATGGATTGTTATATGAGTATCATAGCAATTCTCATAGTGATTATGGTATATGTAATCCTATGACTTGAGATCGCCAGAGATCTTAACATAAGAAATTGCATGCTTTGACACCATCAAAAATCACTCATAAATGGGTGGACAAACAAGATAGTGACTGGGTATGCAATTTGCTTATGTAATAAGATGTTGGTTGATCGGGATAAGGATTTATCCCTCCTATATAACAGGAGTGATGTCACGAGCTCACCGAGTGAACTAGATGAGTATGATACATTCCATGTCTCATGTTCAATCTAGACATCAAGGACAAAAGGATTAATATACATAAATCACGAGATTGGTAATGTCGAGTCACATACATTCTCATTGCTTAGGAAATAATGTTGTGTTGCTAGACACCGCTTATTATTTATGATCACCGCAATGAGAACCTATTGGGTCGCACACAATGACGAATGGAGTTGGACATGTAAATGGGTCAATCCTATTATGAATAGGATAGAGAATAATTCGAGTTATTAGGGTTAGTTCTAATTGAATAGAATTGTGAATACAATTTAATTGGGCCTAATTTGGCCCATTTGGATTAACTGGGCGAACCCCTAATTAGGGTTTTAAGTTAGGGTTAAACCTTTTTCCCTATAAATAGAGTGTTTAAGTTATGTTCTCAACAAACAAAAAGAAAAGGCATTTCGTCCAAAGTAACTTAGAGGCCGAAACCCTAATCTAGCAACTAGAGTTTTCGACCTTGTCCAGATCTCCTCCGTCCGTGTGGATACCGACAAAGGCAAGGGCGATTTGCTGCTGCTCGTGACTCACAGATCCGAACTTTACGTTACACCAAGGTATGTCCTAAGAAACCCTAATATGATTTATCTCCAAATCAGATCTCACTAAGGGAAAATCGAGAAAACTTTGTGTTTCCGTTGCGTGTTTTTCCTCTCGGTTTGCCTACATATATATCACATAATGCATAAGTATATATGTATGAAAAAATGCATAAACAATTCAAATTGATGATGCATATATAACACAGTTCGTATTCTACAAAATGGGATAATATACATATATAACACTATGCATTAATACAAAATGGGATATGTAAATGTTTATGACTTGCAACTATATAACAGCTTGAACTACATGCCACATAATGCATTTAAATATACATATTACAAATACTCGTTTGAATTTCAAATGCATATTGTAGACTGTAAATTTTTAATTTTTAAAACTACATTATAAAAAAAATTATTTAATATAACAGTACATTAACTTAGATATACAGATCATATAGAGCATATTGCATATATGAAATTGATTTAAGCATAAACCAATTTTTATATTTATCTATCCCAAATTACTTATATGTAAGAAGACATGGATAAATCAAAATACAATAGCCTGCATATAATTATATATATATATATATATCACAAAATGCATATCTATATGTGTATGTCATATAGACAATGTGAAATGCATATATATACGACAGAATGCGTTTACAATTGAAATTGCATGCATAACATAATGCAAATATAACATAATACATATTTTATAAAATGGGGTAATCAGTAAAAAAAGACAAGAAAACCAACCACCGTAAACCTAGGTCGATAACAATTGGTTTTGCGTCAAAAATCACTATTTCCAACGTTGTAGTAAAGCGAAAACAACATTGGATGGGACACCGTTGGTAAACGGCAAACGTCGATACACTTAATAAGGGTTTATGTGTGATCAATGAGAACGCTTCACAAAGGGTAACGACAATGTTATTGTAAATTTGTCGATGGTTTTAACACGAGTTCGCGTTAACAGTTGTAAGACAATGGCACGCGGGTCGACGTTACAACTGGCTATGCCATTATAACATAAAGTCACGTAGCAAACACCAACGAGAAGGCAACATAAAGGTTGTGTTATATAACGCCATTTGTGTGACATGCGGCAACGTCATTCCAACGCAGATTGTATCGGAAAGTTTTAACATTTTTTTTAAAAAAAAATATTTTTAAAATAAAAAATATTTATAAATTCTAAACTAAAAAAAATAAAAAAACTAATTATCATTCCAAAATTCATGTAACCCAAAAATATCTACTAGCGATGATGAAGGAGACGGAGATCCAGATGACGATGCAAGTCAAAATGCGAGTCCGAACTGGTTAGAGTGCGTGTCAATTGACGAGAAAGTTCTATAACCGATTCAAGATCGTAGAATCTTGACATGAACCCAGTGATCTCCTCATGTTGTGCCTTGAGTTGTGTTTGTTTTGCCTCTACCAGAAAGGTGATATCATCAATGTGTCACACGATGCTCAAGACTTTGTGTATAGGCATCGCCATCCGCTCGCCCATAATATTGGTGGTTTGGACTTCAACGAGCCTAAACCAAATATACGTCTCATACATTTGGCTGAAGGGTTTAAAAAATGATTATTAAATTATTTTAAACGTAATAAAATTTGATTTGTCTTGATACTTGAGGCGTATCATACGTCTCATAATAGATGATTATTAAATTATTAAAATTTTAAATTATTAAATTTAATAGACGTATCATATGTCTCATAATAGATGATTATTAAATTATTAAATTTTAAAGGTAATAAAAATAGATGATTATCAAATATATGTCTTAAAGTAGATGATTATTAAATTATTCCAAATGGTAGTATCAGGTCCCTTAGCTATTGTTCTTGAAAAATGACCAAATTTAGCCCATTCCTTGAAAGAAGTTTTTATCGGATCCTTATCTACCAAAATTTTGACTAATACCTTACCTTCACTAAAGAGGAAGCAAGTAGGGCACAAGCTTTGAGCTTGGAGCCTTGTCCGTGAAGGTATCCCAATAGTAATCCTAATCCAGACTATCTTCTAAAAGGGAAAAGGATTCCCGCGCAACCAAAGATTAAGCCATAATATCATTTACCTGATAAGAGTCAGAGCACCTATTGAAGGAGTCTTCCCTCCCTCGATTTAATGACAAATATTTTTTATTGAGAGGGCCTTTGACAACTGTAGCTCGTTCCTAGTTTTTTATTCCCTCGTCCGTTCTAGTGGCTATACCAGATTTCGTGTCTGATTGAACTTGAAACTAGCCCAATGAGCTTCTTGGGTTTGTCTTCAGTTTGAAGTTCGACATAGTATTTTGTGTCAAGGTTCCAAACCTAAAATAAGAATTCTAAGGATCACACATAATAAAATAGAGTTGGAATGAAAGATGGGAATTCAAGGTGGGATGCTAGCTAGCCTCTTTATCGAAGCACCAACCCCTCTCATACTCCTCCCTTCTCTAATGTGCATATTGAGACTAAGCTTACTTACAGGGGAGAAGTGAATCGCCCTCTCACAAACTATCAATTTTATAAGAGAAGAAAGAATCCCAACATCCGTGTCTCACTACTTCCTCTCACCAACCCGAGTTCAGTAGAAAAACCTGAGCGATAGAGCGTATCAGCTACGGACGGAAAGAACTTTTTTTTATTTAGGTAATACAATATAAAAAGAAAGGAAAGAATAACACGATGAAGGCTATAATTTTGCTTTTAAATAATCTTAAATGTACTTGTGTTTTTTCGATATATAAAATCAATTTAAGAAGAAAATGTGTTTCTAATGTTATTATAATTGGATCGTTTGATTTATAATCAAAATAAGAAAAAATGAGTATAATTGATATGTTATAGTAACTAGATCTAGAAATTCGCACGACGCACGAATTGTTATTAATTTAACATTATCTGATATTTTTTTAAATGTTTATTTTTTATACATAGTATATAATAACTAAATCAATAGGCATATATTAGTTTATCATATGAATTTACGTAATGAAACATAATACTTTTATTTTTTTATTTTCCTATTAATAATTTATTAGTTAGATATTATTTTGTAATTTAATATATTTGATATGTAAAATTGTGATTTACATCAATTAACTATTTGTCTTGTATGAATAAATATTAACTACAAGTTATTCGAAGAGAATTAAAATAAGTACATTTATAGACTATTTTAGGATAAACTACTTATTACTCCTTCGAGAATATTATTTTAATTTGATTTTTTTCTTGATTTTATCCATCATCCGATTCTTCCGTTAGAATTAGCCGCATCCTATTTCCACATCCCTAGAAACTATAAAAATTTCAAAACCCGATTTCAAAATCCTATAAAACCCTAAAAAACTCGATTTCAAACCCCAAAAATAATGGTTTGAAATCTAGTAAACATAATTTCAAACGATTTGAAATTAAATGTTAAAAAAAACAAACATTATCGAATAACATAAATTATCGAATATTGTTTGAGATAATATTAATATTTTATTTAAGGTTTTATTGGTGTAATTTGAATAGTTTGGAAGAAAATAAGATTAAAGATAAATTGTATAGGAGTATCGAATGAAAAACAAAATTTAAGGAAAAAATCAGAATAAATAAATTGATATTTGAATTCAGCAGATTTTTGAAGGGTGAATATGATTAAAAGATAAAATATAGAGAGAATCAGATGTGAGCCAAAGTGAAGTGAAGAATCATATTAAAGTAATATTCCAATGGGTAACATGCAGTTTACTCAATATTTAATGTAAAAATGTATTTGTATGACCATGTCAATATATCATATTCTTCACGGCTCGCAGGTCTCTTCCATATATATATATATATATATATATTAAAAAACAATGTTGTTTGTAAAAACAATTTATTTGAAAATATTTTATGAACCATTGTTAGAAAGGATGGTGTATTAACAATTCTCTTTAGTTTCTCAGGTGTAGTGCAAAAACAATTATTTTTAGTTTCTCATGTATATATATTTTTTGTGGAGGATGAGATATGAAGCGATAAAGGACGTGAATCATAATTCGTTAAAAGAAAATTATTATCAATATTTTTATATGATATATTATTATATATTTATACATCATAATTGATATGCTTTACTAATTACCGTCAATCAAATTGGGTTACTCCGACCACAACCATTATAGTTTTTTTTTTTACAATTGTTTTGTCATGTGCAACCGGATTTAATATCTTTTTTATTTTTTGAAATAAGTTTTAATTTTTTTCTAATTTATATTATAAAGATATTTTACTATTTAAAAATTATTATTAAATAAAATTATTGTATGTGATTATAAATAACTTATGATAACAGTGAATAAGTTTAGTACATGAGTGTGATATAATTGATGGGTATTGGATTTGGACGAATTGTATTTGTTGTACTGAAACCAAAGTGGAAATTGCGACCCAAACGTTCCACACTAACCGGAGATGGCAACCCAAACATTGCATATTTTTTTTTGAACAAACTTTTATTTCCTCTTCATATTTGTCTATTTTGTCTTTTTTTTTTTTTGCCTCATGTTTCGCATTCATCCTATTTCTCATCATGTTTTGGTCAACATCATATTCCCTCATCATATTTAAAAATTCTGCCTATAACCCCTTTCATTTAAAATTCGGTTAAATCTTTTAATTTATACCCGGATTTTACTCAATTTCGATCCGACCCGATCCAAAATTAATTTAGACCCGATTTAGACTCAATTTTGACTCGATTTAGACTCAATTTTGACTAGAACTTGAAACCAAATTTGATCCAGTTTAGACTCAATTTTGACTAGCATTTATGTCCAATTTTGACTTGGTTTATACTTAATCATAATTTGAATGTCCAATTTTGACTTGGTTTATACTTAATTTTGACCATAATTTGAAACCAATTTTAACCAAAATTTGGATGCAATTTTAATTTTTACCTAATTAAAATTTGAATCAATATGAAATTTTAACTGAACTAAACCTTAATTAAATAAAAACCGATTCTTATCGAAATTACACAAAAATAGCAATAAACCCAAATTAATATGAAATTTCATCTGAACTAAACCGATTAATCTGATTAAAACTCGAATGAATATGAAATTTGAACCGAACTAATCCCAAATTTAAACAAAAATATTTTTCGTTTATTATAATTATAACCAAATTTAGTCAAATCGAGTAATAATCTTATTAATTTCGGTTTAAAATTCGAACAAACCGATAAGAATCGATTTTTGTTTAAATTTTGGTTTTTTTTAATTTCATATTGATTCGTGTTTTTAATGGTATGAAAATCAAAATTGGGTCAAATTGTACACAATTCGAGTAAAAGTCATACTAATCTCGGTTTAAAAATCGAACGAACCGATAAGAATCGATTTTTGTTTAATATTGTTGATATTTATATTGATTCGAATTTTTAATGGTATGAAAATCAAACTTGGGTCAAATATTACACAATTCGAGTAAAATCATACTAATTTTGGGTTAAAATTTGAATAAACCGATAAGAATCGGGTTTTGTTTAAATTTCGGTTTAATTTTGTTGAATTTCATATTGATTCGAGTTTTTAATGGTATGAAAATCAAAATTGGGTCAAATTGTACACAATTTGAATAAAAATCATACTAATTTTGGGTTAAAATCGAACAATCCGATAAGAATCGAATTTTGTTTAAATTTCAGTTTAATTTTGTTGAATTTCATATTGACGCGGATTGGATTTGGATAAAAATCAAAATTGGACCCAAATTATGGTCAAAATGGAGTCTAAACCGGGTCAAGATTGAGTCAAAACCGGATCAAATTTGGACCTAAACTCTAGTCAAAATTGATCCTAATCCTGGTCAAAATTAGGTCTAAACCGAGTCAAAATAGATCCTAAACCGGGTAAATTTTGAAATATTTAACGGAGTTTAAACGGAGGGGGATTTAGGCAAAATTTTTAAACATGAGGAGGTGATGTGCGGAAATTCAAGCAATATATTTCCTAGACCACTTCACCGCAAGTATACGGATCGTGTAGTACCAGGGTCGATCTCTAGGGACTAAAGCAGCCAAAAACTAAGAATATCACTAAACTAAGACAAAGGGAAGTAGATGAAGGCGTGGTGCGAAATATCTAAAGAACTAAGCTAAGTGGTGGCAACGATGGTAGGTTGGGGAAAACTTGAATATGACGAACACTACGGGTGTCGGGATACCGAGAATCGTATGGTTGTAACAACTAAAGATCATAAACCTATCGAATTATCTTGATAACGGGAAATTCATGCTCTAAGGTGAGGAGTGATTCTTCCGAGCCTAAACCTCCTAACCATGAGTACGTGCAACCCTACCTTCCAGCAGTGATTAACCCGTACTATGGCAGCTTTACGAACGCAATCCTAATTCCTAAGTCGATTAACCGACCGGTCAGATTCTAATTAATCGAACTTAACCTACAACTCAACGGTTCCGGATTCACGCTTTAACCTTCCAGCAAAGTATGAATTCCTATGTTACTGAGCGGGCAGCACTAGTATAAGAGTGATGATGTTGGTTGTAGAACCGAATATCAAGATAAATGCAATAGATCTAGGCATTAACGCATAAAATTGTACATCCTTTACAATCCGATATCCCTAACCCATAGTTGGGAACCTACTCACTCATGGAGAATACAGACAAAGATGATGACACAACCTTAGACATGATAAACCCTAGGAAACTTGATGCCTCGATCTTCCCTATTGTGTTACCGATGTGAGGATTGATGCTTCTCTCCTTCTCCAGCGTCTCCTGAGCCTTTCCTCATGTTTTCCAAGCCTTTCCTTGCCCTCTACGTCACTCCCCTTGCTCTAGATACCTTCTTATCTATTAATTAGCTCGTTTGAATGCAAGATCTAGGTTGTTGCGAGAAACACGGCCCGCTCGGGTACACATTTTACCCGGTCGGGTAGAGCCTCGCCCGGTTGTGTACTTCGTCTTGCCCGATCGGGCATCAGTACCCGATCGTGTGATTGAACGGCCCGAGTCGTGTAAACTCTCGGGGATTTTTAGGACGAATTAACACCCGAGCGGGTACCTTGTATACGTCTGATCGGGTATGGCTACCCGATCATGTTGCCTCCGTGCCCGGGTCGTGCAAGGTGTGCAAATAAACCCCGTAGGTTTTACCCGAGCGGGTGGACCTTGGTGCCCGAGTGGGCACTCTTCTGCTCTTGATTTTGCTCTTTTCCGCTCGTTGCTCGGGTGTTCCTTTGAGTTATGAGGCTTGATATTTGCTCCGAGTGAATTTATCTTCAATATGTGTGGTTTTGCTCAGGAATTCGCCTTTTTATACTCGTTTAGGCCTTGTCGCCTTAAAACCTGAAAACCAACAAAACGGGCGTATGTAAGGGATAATCGTATCGGAAATGTAAATCTAACTATGAAATATATGCGAAAA
>CM071872.1:13972152-14041153 GCA_036759665.1 Gynandropsis gynandra | reverse complement strand
CCCCAGACCTGAACCTTTGTTTGTCCTCAAACAAAACTAAAGTCAAGTACAAGAAGAATCTAATAACGATGGATACTAGCATAAAAAGTTCGAAGGATTAGTCATTCCGCAAATCAACGCGTCACGTGAACAAAAGCCTAAGCGTACCGAGTATAGCCTTATATCTAGCGAAAGTGCTGAGCCATGAAATCCTACCAAAAATCTAAGTCTACTTCACAACCCTAGACTACGTCCAAGCAATCTCCATACCTATTCCCTAAGCTTTTGATATCATTAAAAATCGCTTCTTCTCGTTCTTATTCATCTTTTTCTTTTGTTTTCTTAGATCCACGCTTTGTTCCTAGGATGTCGAAGTCGAAGAGGGATGGCTTTCTACTTAGACCCAAGTTGCCTATGGCACACTCATAAGGTCGCGTGACCTTAGCGGAGTGAAGAGGTGTGTTATTGAAGATCTTATTTTTTTTCGGTTTTTATTTTTATAATTACGCAACACTCTAACCCTTAGGACGTAGAACAGCGCCTCTACCCACCACTTAGACCCGAACCACATTCATCTTTTCGAGATAAACGACGCTCCGGGTTGCTGGAGGCAGCCCGACCCCGTTTTCGAGCTCAAAACCTTTTATTTAGGTCGATACTCCGAGAAAATATAAAAAGGAAAACGAGTACACCTGGTGTGTGTGGCTCTCTCGAATTGTGATACATCCGGATTGTGTGACACTTTTGCTCTAATGCATGTGTTAGCGTGCAGGACCTGAGATGAAAATCATGCAATGCAAGACATAGAGCAAAGATCATTACATCAATTAGTCTGAAAGAGCATACATAATCGCTAAAACTAAAAAAACAAGAAAAATAAGAAAAATAGGTCCATAAAAGATGAAAAGAAAAAGAAAGAAAAAGGAAAAAGGGAAGAGTGGTCTAATCCTCATCCTCTCCACCGCGGGTGGCTAGAGGGTCTGCTGGCTCCGCGGGTGCCCCTTCTCCAGGTGGGAAGTAAAAAGACTGCAGGTCGTAGGGGATGTGAGGACGGTACGGGATGGCACCAGTATGATAGTCCTGCGGGATCGGCACGTATGACTCCTGGTAATGCTGCATACTGAGCTGCTGAAATCGACGGACGGACTTCGTGAGGTAATACGTATGCTGGATCGACTGCTCTTGGAACTACTGCTGCTTTGCATACCTCGCAGCCTCGATGTCGTGCCTCGTCGCCTCCATGTCGTACCTCTACTCTGTCATAAACGACTGATACTTGGTCTCCTCCGCGACATACCTGAGGACGTCGGAGACTCCTTCCATGGAAGGGAAGTCAGAGCGGTGGTGATGATACTCTGGTCGGGCGCGAGAGTGTGTGGCGCGTCGGCTGCGCTGCCTCGACACGGATGGTCCTGGTGCAGCGGCTGGAGGTGGATCCATCTCACTAGCCTCGGGCCAATGTGTCCGACAGCTGGATCAATCCTGAATCGGGACCCCTCCTCGTCTAGACCCGGCATCTGAATCTCTCGTAAGTCGACTTCCAAGTTACGACCGTGGTCGTCCTTGTAGCTCCAGATGACGTTGTACCTCTCTAACGTAACCGCCCTTCGGTTGCGTAGGTTCTGGAGGTTCAGCTCGGGCTCCTCGTCGATCTTGTCCTAAGTCAGGATGCCTAGGTTGATCCCGACTCTCCGTGCGATCATCGTGACTATGCCACCGCACATGATCTTCGTATCCGTGCTACACTTCTCGGTGGCTATGTCAAGGAAATGCCGCATCACTAGCGACGCCAAGTCGACGTCCAAGATATCCCACTCGTCGGGCTCAAAGCCGGACTACACCACCCGCCTAAGGTATGCCAACTCTGTGTGGTTGACTCCACCTTGCGCTCCCTTTCCTAGTATTGAAGAGACTAGGAAGTAGTGAAAGTACCTTAGGGCGGGGTGGCGTATATGGCTGGCCTTCGACCTCGTCGAGTATTCTCCGTACGCAATCTGAGCCCAAAATTGTGCTTGACGGCTCCGGTTGTGCTCAGGCATCTTCGTGAAGTTGCAATGTGGAGTGCCAAGGATGATTGCAAGCTGTCTCGCGTTAAGCCGGTAGTTCTGTCCCAGCAGACGAAACTCCATGAAGGCTCTCTCCCGATCTCCGGATTCGGGAAAGAATGCTGCGTACGATGCGAGGAACTCCACCGTGAGGTTACGGTAGGTGTATTCCTGCGTGTCCCTCAGCCCCGTCAATCCCAGAGTGTTGAAGATGAAGTCTATGTGCTCCTCGATGTGGAGAGCACTCATCGCTTCGGAGGATAAGAAGCGGGACGGGAAAATCCGCGGCTGAAGTTAAGTGAACCTTGACTTCTGACCGGACAAGAAAGTGGTTGTCCGGTAGTTGTACTGCTGGTGGGATGTGGTGATCGGCATATAGGGCGTCAATTCCGTGATTGCATCCGACCTCGCTGGCCATCCGTATTCTGGGTCATATGCGTCAGATCGGTGCTTCTTCGAGCTCTGAAAGATCTTCGCGACCATCTGCAAAACAATCGAAGGACAAAAATAAGCGATATGCACGGTTTTGCATGATGCCCAATCGGGTACAAGAGGTAGCCCGGTCGGGTACAAAATCGACAAAATACCTCCGTAGGTAGTGCCCGACTCGGGCGAACCAAATGCCCGATCGGGTAAATGTCCAGGACGCCCGACCGGGTACTAAACCTAGCCCGGTCGGGTAGAATCACGAAATCGCGACCTGCAGTTCGCGTTTCATGATTCAATCGGCAAAATTACCCTAAATCTTTCCTAATCAGACCTAGATCTAACCCATAGCTGTCCAAATCTCAAAATATCTCATAGATATACCTGGAATTCGAGAGCAGATTGAGGAATTTTTCGGGATTTTCAAGAGAGGGGAGAGGGGATTTCGAGTAACCGATGGTCTCGACCGGCGACGATGAAACGACGGCGGCGTACGAGCGACTCCGGCGACGAGATTGCGGCGTGAGGGTTCGCGAATAGGGGGAGCACACTCGGGTTGAAATTGTGAAGTGAGGGTGGCCGCTCGAGTTACTCGAAATATAATTTACCTTTCAGATTTTACGGTGCCCGATCGGGTAGTCTGTGTTGTCCGATCGGGCGTCTCCCATGTTGACCTACCCACTCGGGTCCTCTGGTGTTTGCCCGATCGGGTACTGCTGCAAAACAGAAAATTTCATACGCGGAAAACATGCAGCAAAAATTCGATAGACCACTAAATTCCTAAATCCTAGAAAATTGTCCAAATCTAAAAAAATGAAAAGGGAGTTCGAAAATATGGAAATAAAACGAAAACGACTAAAAAAGATATAGGGCTCGGGTTGCCTCCCGAGAAGCGCTTCTTTTCGGTCTTTAGCTCGACCCTAGCGTCTTCATACGCATGTGATGGCGGAGAGAGGAGGTACGCCTCTTCCGTCTTCTATCTGATCGGCGTGATGTGACTCGAATCCTGGTGGGCTTCTCACATGCGATCCTCGATTCTTCTCGTTCGATCCCGCTACTCTTTCGTATCTCTTTCAAACTCGGTTATGGTTGAGTGTTTCTTCTGTATTCCATGCGGGATAGGAGTGTACGTGGGTCGCTGAGGGCGTAGGAGATGATGTGCGTGACCGTAGAACCGTTGCCCGCGTTGAAGTATCGATCAAAACGTGCTGCTCTTGGTTCCTCTCTGGTGCCCGATCGGGCTCCTTCTGTGTCCCAGTCGGGTAGCCTAAAATGCAATTTACCCCCGTGGGGTGTGCACGCGTCGGGCTGTCTGGTCGCCCGGGCGGGTTCTCATTAAATTCCTCTACCCGATCGGGCTCTCGCACCCACCGGTCGGGTGGGTTAATTGAGGAATTTACCCCCGTGAGTCCTACCCGAGTCGGGCTATGAAACTGCCCGACCGGGTCTACTAAATTCGGCTCTGCCCGCGCGGGTGGAATATGCTGCCCGCTCGGGTCACTTCCCTGCTGAGGGAATTTCGACTTCTCCTCGAGCTGCGTGAGTGCGGCCGATCTTGCTGGTGACTGGAATTGTCTCCCGGTGCACTCAGATAATGGTATCTCCTCGGGGTGGATGTCTCGATGTACATGTTCAACCTCCGTCATCGGTGCATCCATCGTGGTAACGTTCATTACGGGTTCGGTCATGTATAGCTTCTTCAACGCCTCGTCGAGTTTGAACTCGATAGACTCGTCCTCGAACTTCATCACTAGCCTTCCTTCCGCACAATAGATGACCATGTTTGTCGTGTTGAGGAATGGTCGTCCCAAAATGATGGGGATCTTCGGATTGATCTCCATGTCCACAACGACAAAATCCGCGGGGAACCAGAATTCTCCCACTTGAACGGCAACGTTCGCCAATATACCCACTGGACTCCGTACAGATTGATCAGCCAAGGTGATTTGCATCCGCGTGGATTGAAGATCTCCTACTCTATTGAGCTTTTCGACAAGGGATAGTGGTAGCAAGCTCACACTCGCTCCGATATCTATTAGTGCATGCTCAATTTCATAGTCATAAATCTTACAAGGAATGACGAAGTTACCTGGATCGGGCATCTTCTCGACCATGGTAGGAGGCTGTATAAGTGAGTTCGTTACCATTACCATCTCGTTTTCCACGGTCCTATTCCTCATTATGATGTCTTTAAGGAATTTCGCATATGATGGGATCTTTGTGAGTGCGTCGTAGAACGGAATAGTGACTTATAGCTTCCGCAAGAGTTCCACGAATTGAGAGAATTGGGATTCGTCACTTTGCTTCCTTAAAATGTGACGCTGCGGAAAGGGCAATGGTGGTACCCTCGGGGGAGGTGCTACATAGGGTAACTCCCTCTCCTCTTCCTCGGTCACCTTCTCTTCCACGGCTGGAGTGATGGGTTGTTCGATCTTATCACTCAAAGGCTCTTCTCTTGCAGCCGTGGGAGGCATTGGTTGCCCTACCGTGTTCCCGCTCCTTAGGAAGATGGCATTTACTTTCTCGCGGGGGTTCGCCTCAGGTTTCTCGGGAAGCTGTCCGGGTTGTCGTTTTGAACCTTGGGCTAGCTGAGCCACTTGCGTTTCGAGGAGTCTCAAATGCGTCTGAAATCCATCCTTCCTCTTCTTCATGTCCTCTTGCTCAACCCTAATCCCTCCAAACGCGTTTTTATGCTCTTGGTGCATCAATTGGAGCATCGAAAGAATCTCAGAATCACCTGAAGATTGCGCGCGCAGCTGATATCCGTAATCTTGGCCACTTCCTCTCGGTTGGAAACCTTGATTCTGGTTTCTCGCCATTATCCGCGGTTGGAAGTCTTGCGGATTCGCTACATTGCTCGTGTTTCCATATGAGAGGTTGGGATGGCTCTTGATATAATTTTGCTGGTAGCCCCGATTGGAAACGTAGTTCACTTCCTCCATCCCTTCGCCTACGGATGTATCATGTCGGTCCACATGAAATCCAGCTATCATCCGATGTATCTCGCCAACTTTGCTGCTTCAAGTCCGTCAATTCCGGGTTGGCGATGCCAAGCTCGTTCACTGCAGCTTTAAATGGGTAATCGCGATTGTACTCCCCTACCTTCTTGCCTCCTTCCCTCGTCATGCTCTCGATCAAGTTCTCGAGCTGATTGAACATAAGGTTGCTGAGAATCTTGAAATCCGTAAGGTGGGAGTTCGGATCTTCGTTCTCCATTCCTCTAAAGGCCAAGTTGTTGAGCATTTGTATGAAGGCCGGTTGTAGCTCAACTTGATTATCGATCGTGCGGGCCATGCACGAAAATAATTGCGTGTGCTTCGAAGCGGTGTATGCTCCGTAAGTCTCATCGGCAGCAGCCATGTCGGGGTTACTTGCGTTGTCCTCTCTGCTGCTTGCACTATGGGTTTCTTCCTCCTCAGAGGTGTATGACTCGTGATTGCTCGTTCTTTCTACCTCGGACTCCGAATCCGCTGTTCCAATCCTTCTCTTCTTGCGCAAGCTCCTTAAAGTGCGTTCGACCTCGGGATCGTAAATGAGGAGCTTCTGAGTAGAGCTTCTCATACAAGGCTCCTGCAAAACAAGAAACAAAACACCAAAGTGTAAATCCGCGGTAGATAGAATAGACTCGATAAAAGGGAAAAACGAAAAGAAAAATGCGAAAAAAATAAGAAAGACTCCGGAAAGTACTAGATCTTAATCTAGCTAATTCCTAGTCTAGGCCGTTATTAGTCCCCGGCAACGGCGCCAAAAACTTGATATGCGGAAACTCAAGCAATATATTTCCTAGACCACTTCACCGCAAGTATACTGATCGTGTAGTACCAGGGTCGATCTCTAGGGACTAAAGCAACCAAAAACTAAGAATATCACTAAACTAAGACAAAGAGAAGTAGATGAAGGCGTGGTGCGAAATATCTAAAGAACTAAGCTAAATGGTGGCAACGATGGTAGGTTGGGGAAAACTTGAATATGACGAACACTACGGGTGTCAGAATACCGGGAATCGTATGGATGTAACAACTAAAGATCATAAACCTATCGAATTATCTTGAGCCTTTCCTGATGTTTTCCAAGCCTTTCCTTGCCCTCTACGCCGCTCCCCTTGCTCTAGATCCCTTCTGGTCTATTAATTAGCTCGTTTGAATGCAAGATCTAGGTTGTTGCGAGAAACGCGGCCCGCTCGGGTACACTTTTTACCCGGTCGGATAGAGCCTCGCCCGGTCGTGTACTCTGTCTTGCCTGATCGGGCATGCACCCGATTGTGTGATTGAACGGCTCGAGTCGTGTAAACTCTCGGGGATTTTCAGGACGAATTAACGCCCGAGCGGGTACCTTGTATGCGCCCGATCGGGTATAGCTACCCGATCATGTTGCCTCCGTGCTCGGGTCGTGCAAGGTGGGGTGTTCCTTTGAGTTCTGAGGCTTGATATTTGCTCCGAGTGAATTTATCTTCAATATGTGTGGTTTTGCTCAGGAATTCGCCTTTTTATACTCGTTTAGGCCTTGTCGCCTTAAAACCTGAAAACCAACAAAACGGGCGTATGTAAAGGATAATCGTATCGGAAATGTAAATCTAACTATGAAATATATGCGAAAATGACACTAAAACCTAACCTAAAATCGATACACTTTACGTGTTATCAGGAGGGAATAGGATGTTGGCCAAAACATGAGGGGGAATAGGATGAATGCAAAACACGAGGGGAGAATATGCAAAGTAGGCAAACATGAGGGGGAAATAAGAGTTTTATCCTTTTTTTAGATCTTATTTAATAAACTCGATAATAATTATTAATTTAACATCATAATGAGTATTGTTCTTAAGCATTTCACCGTTTTGAATTCTAGAGAGTTTATTTTGGAACCTACCCAAGTCTCCCCAATTAAATTAAAGTATTTTGTTTCATTTACATTATATATATATATATATGTAAAATATTTTTATACTTTAGATAATTTATTCAAAATATTTTTTAATTTCTACAACCTGACTAGAGAATCTCGTACTCAGCAAATGACACCTTAACACTCATGATCTAGGGTTGATAAGTCCGTGAACAATCCGAAATCTCTCTAAGAGTTCGATAGCTAAATTTTTAAGATTAGCATGAAAAAGACAATCTTTATTAATCAGAACTTTTGGTTATAATATCATACAATAGATATTGTAATTGTAGGAACCAAATAATAGGGGAAACTAAATACACCAAACTCGTCACGAATGCTCGCTCGAGCGGTGTAACTATTCGGTCGAGCATCGTTAAGTCTTAAACCCTAATTCCTAAAAAATTAAAGTACATTCGATCGAACAACAACTATGTCCGATCGATTCTTCTAACGCTCAATCGCATCTTATCGTGTTCAAGTTGAGCGGTCAATATTTCTAAAGGATTCGATCAAGTTGAGGGAACCTCTTATCGGAATGAGTGCATCATCCCTCTTTTGTCTAGCGGGTCCGCTCAGGTCGAGCGAACCTTTTCTCGGGTTGAGTGCATCAGCCCTCTTCTATTCAACGGGTTTACTTACCTTGAGCGGAACTTTGCTCGGACCAAACGCCTCTGGCTCTCCTAGCTTCTTGCTCCTTTCGACCTCTTCCACTTGTAGGTATGTCACATAAGCTTTTCTTGATGTCTCTTGATGCCCTTGTGGTGCCTTGGCTAGTTTATCTAACACTAATCAAGCGAACACGTTCTGCATCCTCTTAGCTTTAGCTTTTGTGACTGGTCCTTGTGTTGTCGGTGTCTCGGGCGGAGTCTCATCCTTTTCAATGTGTGAAGTTTTTGTGCCTCTAATGCCATGACTTTTAAAGTAAGTGTTGAATTTGATGGTTACAAAACTCAAGACCTTTGTTTATTATTAGACGTTTTACCTTCCTCTCTTTTTGAGTTTCAACAAGATTCCTTAATTCTACAAATATTTCATGTGTGTTTAAAAAGTATATCAGCACTATTATGGAATAATCATCTACCAAATACAAGATGTATTGTATCTTTGATAATGATTGTGTTATAGTGGATGGGTTCCAAAGATCTGAGTGAACACAATTCAATGTATTTTTAGATTTATTAAAGCTTACCCCGTATGATTTTACTAAAATTCAATTTTCACAAAACTTTAACTCGATAGTACATTTCCGTTTATGTGCACCTTCTTTGTTGAATTTCAACTCCGTTCTGACTCATATGCCCAAAGTCTTTTGTGTCATTACTTTAAGTCATTATATTTTCCCAACTTTCTAAACTTCACCACACATTAGTGGTTCCTTGTAGAATGTATAAACCATTAGTTCTCTTCTCAGTCACTAAAGATCCTACGCACATTGTTAGCTTTTCATTCTTTGATTTGTAAGATGGACCTCGATTTTACAAATAACCAAATAAAAGCAGGTTCCCTTTTAACTCACGAATATATCTCACTTTTCTTGAGAGTTTTTATGAAACCATTATGAGTCCTGATCATGACATTCCTAATGCCCATTATCAAACTATGTCATATTGATTTCCCATCAAGACCTTTTCTTTTGTGAATTATTTTAGATCCTTGTATCATTCCTTTCTAGGTGACACATGAAAAGTGCGCCCTCAGTCTAAGATCGATCCATCATGTGGATCTTGATCAGATATAGTTAGAACTTTTGTTTCCACTACATTTTGTGCGAGTGCTGCAATTTCAGACTTGTTACCTATGGAATTTTGTTCGAGATCTTTCTTGCTATTTTTGCAATTCCTTTTAAGGTGCCCCTTTTTCCCACAATTTTGTCATCCAGATGTTGATATTTTCTTTAACTTGGATTTTGAATTCTTCATTTGCTAACCTTTAGAGTTTCTCATCTTTTTTTGTATTCCTTTTACATTCAAACCTTCAACATTTTTTTTGTTGTTCCTTTCTATTGTATTTGAGAGTATCCGTTAGCTGATCATGTGATCCTCTATGGTTTTTCTGGTATCCATTTTAAGTCCAAATAACTTATGTTTTAGGTACATTTTTTGATAGGCACTTATGCAAGAACTCATCTTTAATGTTTCCATATACTTGAAGCACTTTGCTCATGTCGCACCTTTCTCATGATCTGATTAGATAGACATAAAAGGGTAAGATTCTTCACCTTTCTTCTTCTTCTTTCATATCGAATTTCTAGTCCTAAAGTTTGACTAAATTTAATTTGGGTTAACTTTTCTTGTTTTGGTTTAACGTCATCCATCTTCTCCATTTCAGGTTTGAAGATCATATGATTGATTCAGAACATCATGAAGCCCTATAATCCCTAAACTTCCAATAATCTTGTCTTTCCACAATGTGATATCACCTTTTCCATCATACTTCTCCATCTCAATCTTGCATGTCATCATAATAAAATTCTTGTGATGTTTCTTGATTGGTTTATTCATATTGAAAAACTTTTATCCACAATCTACCTGATTTGAAAGTTTCTTGAAAATCTGCGAATTCACTTAGTCTAGCAAGAACGATAAATTATTATAACTATCCTTCAGATAATTCTTCTTTGCTTTTTTCAATTTCTTGATCACATTTTCCGAAGATCATTCTACCTTGTGTTTCAACCGAACTCTAATACCAACAATGAGTTTTACACCCTATTTTCTTACCAAACAAACACTTTCTTTGTTCTATAACTTGAATTTATGAAATCAAGAAATGGAAAACACACACATAAGACACAAAAGAGAGGGAAGTTGAACACAAAGTATTTACCAGTTCCCGCATTCAATCTGAAGATGACACACATTGGTCTAAGATCAAAATGATATGATTCTAGAATGATCCTCTATTGTTAGATTAAATAGAATTTGAATAAAAATCGTGAACCTAGAACTTATTATTTTGAAGAAGAATGTCTCAACCCTCCTACAACTCAACTTGAAAATGTGTGACACAACGAATGATTCCATAACACTTGTGATCTAGCGCTGATAACTTAGATGAACATTCAAAATCTCTCCAATATTTTGGCAGCTAAATCTTTCAAGAATCAACAAGAAAACATTACTCTCAATAAATAAATTTTGGTTAAGATGTCTTACGATAAATCCTTTATTTAGAAAAACCAAACCATAAAAGAAAACAAGATAAAATAGGTGAAATAAGCAAACAAAGGGGAATATTTCACGTTCGAGTGGTGTAGCCACTTTGTTGAGCACTATATAAGTTTCTAATCTAAAACATGTCATGTTAAGTAAGCCTAGTCCGACAACTCCTCTGTTTGATCGAGTCAACTGGGTGGACGCTCGGTCTAGTTATGTATGCTATGACTGAGTGGTATGTGTCTTCGAATGCTCTTTTAGTGTCGAGAATTAGCTCGATTCGAGCACACCATCATTTGAGTCGAGTGACAGATGTTTTTAAACGTGCATTAGTCCAGAAAATTTGCTCGAATCGAGCGATTCTTTATTTACACTGAACACCTTTAGTTCCTCCAATCTTATGCTCTTCTCAACCTCCTCTATTTGTTGATAACTCGTGTGTTCTTATCATGATGCCTCTTGATGCCCTCAGTAACGTCAATGCAAGATCTTTTGTAACCATTCGAGCATAAATGTTATGGATCTTGGCTCTAGCCTTTATGACTGGTCCATGCGTACTTTGTCTCTTTTTCAGAGTCTCGCCTTCATAAAAATGCCAAGGGAACTTGACAATACTATCTTGAAGACAATAAAATCAAAACACTTAACATATAGACTCTGAAACTTGGAAACAAAAGATGTAAAGTGATGAGGACCAAGTCATGGTTCCACTACGAATCATACAAGGACCGATCACTAGGGTTAAAGCAAAGAAACTTAGGAATGTGCTCACTCAAATGGATTTCAAAGGACAGCCAATAGATGGATGCAAACATCAAGAAGTTTGGAATCAAGACCCCAAGGTTCAACTACAAGGAGAGAAGGCCAAGAGGAGCAAGAAGATGGAGGAGCAAAAACGCTCGGCTAGAACAAAAAATTGCTTGATGATGTGATTGCTCTATACCATTGTAAAAATGAAGGACTCGATTAAGCATATGAGCTACTCGTCCAAGCATACTCTAGTTTTTTGGATTTTAGGGTTAAGAGTATGCGGTGCTCGACCGAGTGGTTACATCATTTGATCGAATGATTTTATCTAATTTTGTTAAGTTACTTCATTTTATTCAATTTTCCATTATTTTTTGGTCTTTATAAATATAAAACCTATTGTATGATATTTCAACGAAATTTTAATCAATTGAGAGTGTCTATTCGTTGCTATTCTTGAGATTTAACTATGAAAATTTTGGAGAGATTATGAGTTTCGCCAACTTGTCAACACTAGATCAGAAATTTTGTTGCATTGTTCACTTCGCCAACTTGTCAACACCAAGTCACATATGTTGTGACATTGTTCGCTAAGTCTAGAATTTTTTAATCGGGTTGTAGTTGGGATTTAAGGCATCCTTTCTTAGGGGAAAATAAGTTTAAGATTCAATTGTCGAGTTGCTAGGGAGTTTTAGTACTATTCCATCCTTATATCAATAGAACATATGATGCAAACCTCGCTGGAACGACACTCTAAAAAGAAAGTATGATGGATAACCCTTGTTGCAGCCAAGACGGAAGACTCCTCTACACAAGGCGTGTGGAACGATAGGTCACACGAGAGTTGCGGAAGGCTCTAGATTTACCGAGATTGTCTTCGAGGATATGACACACCTCTGAAGAACGAACTAGTGTTGGATATTGCGCATTAACAATTACTGGATATGACACACCAACAATGGAGAAATTCTCAAAGAGAAATTCAAAATTCAAATTGAAGCAAAATGTGAGTTCTACAAGGGCATGGTCGGCCATATGAAGAAGAATAAGTCATGCAAGACTTCAATGCTACAATAAATACATGCAAGTCATGCAAGGCTTGTAATTTAAATGAACAAAAAAATTCAAAATTCAAAATAAACGCAAGATAAAATACTTTGATACGATCAACGTATGAAGTCTTGGGTCAACAACTAGGAAAACGGAAGCGAGTCGTGGCCTTGTTAAAACCGCCGTTGGAAACCACGTGGGACAAAACCAACGGTGGAAAAGATCACACACGGAACACTTACCCTAATTGTTGATCGTTGCGAGATGTGCTTCGGTTTGTAGTATGACTCGGATGTTAGAGCTTCCTTGTGGACTCGAGCACTTGTCTTGAACTTGCACGGCCGTGAGAATTCCTACGATAGCTTCCTTGAGCGCCCTAGCTTTATCTCGGGTCACGAGACCTGCTGGTATGGTTAAGGCATCCTCCTCTCTAGCCCTACTAGGGATCACGAGATCAGCGTCCTTCTTTCTCTCCTTAGGACGGGTCACGTCCTCCTTTCTTGCTTTAGCTTGGGTCACGGGATCTTCTTGTAATATTGAGGCATCCTCTTCATGCTCGGATCCTCGATGTTGTCCATGATCATATCAACATCAGTATAGATTCATATCAAGTGGTATTAGAGCCCCGTTTTATGTTATTATATCTTTCTATCAATTTTTATTTGATTGTTTTTTATTTTTTTTATTCAATTTAGTTTGGTTTAATTTTGTTTTTTCAATTTAGAAAATAAAAGAAAAAACAAAAAAGAACAGTGAAAAGGAAGAAAAACGCAAAACATATAAAAAAGGAAATATAAATAAAAGGAGAAAAAAGAACCACTGGAAGAAAGAGAAAAGGAAGAAAAGCAGAAAAAAAAAAGAAAAAAGTGAAAAAGGAAAAAGGACAAAACCGAAAATAGGAATACATCAAATACGAAAAAGTCTTAGAAAGAAAATAGAAGTGTCATAGGAAATCATATTAGGAATCTTTGATACAATAGCGACATTATATATTTGTAGCGTTAATATTTAAATTGAACTTTTTGGGAATTAATTTCAAGTCGTTCTTGAGTTTTAAACTTTATCGAAAAAGAGAAAATAAGTAAAATGCAGGAGAGTGAGTGAAAAAATCGAGCAAAACACTTTTTTAAAGAGATTTTGAGTTTCGTTCATCTTCTCTTTCATTCATATTTTATGCTTTTATATTTCCAATGTATAGTTTCATAAATCATCCTGTTGAACCAATGCTTCATATTTTATGCTTTTATATTTCCAATGTATAGTTTCATAAATCATCCTGATGAACCAATGCAAGATGAGGGAACTGCTCTGTTACAAACACAATTGCAATTGATGATGGATGAGTTCTGACACATGATGCAAGAATTCACTAATGACAACCAACGACATGGTCGGGTAGAAGCAATAGCATGTGGAGGGCCATAATAGAGGAGATCAAACATAAGTCATAATCCATATTGACAAGTTCCTCGCTGAATTGACTAGAACGAAGGTAGTAACGGGAAAATCCTTGCTACAGCTGAGCCGGGAGACTCCTCTACACAAGGCGTGTGGAATGATGGGTCACATGAGAGTTGCGGAAGAGTCTCGATATACCAAAGATCGTCTTCGTTGGATATGACACACCAAGAAGAACGAACTGAGTTGTTGCATATTACATACCAACAAGGTAGATTTCTTAAAGAGAAAGGGTTTGAAATTCAAAATGAAAGATTGATTGTCTACAAGGGGGAGCGACCATATGAAGAGAAAGAAGCCATGCAAGACTTCAATGCGGCAATTAATTTTCAGCATGCATGCAAGCCATACAAGACTTGTGGATTAAATGAATAGAAATTTAAAATAAAAGAAATGTAACGGTAATGCGCTTTGATATGATCGGCGTATGAAGCCTCGGATCAACAATTAGAAAGACGTAAATGATTCGTGGCCTCGTTAAAAATCCGCCGTTAGAAAACTACGTGGGACAAAACCAATGGTGTTAAAAGAGCACACACGAAACACTTTCCCTAATTGTTGATCATCGTAAGTTAATCTTCGGCGTGAAGTACGACTCAGATTTTGAAGTTTTCTTATGGAGTCGAGCACTCGTCATGAACCGCACGACTGCTAGTAGTCCTCTGACGGCTTCCTTGAGTTTCCTAGCCTTATCACAGGTCACAGGACCCTCTTGTAGTGTTAAGTCGTCCTCGTCATGTTCGGGTTCCTCGAGCTTCGTAGCCTTAGCACAGGTCATGGGACCTTCTTGTATTATTAAGGCGTCCTCTTCATGCTCGGGTTCCTCGATACTATCCATGCTCGTATCACACCCTATAGACATAGCTGGGATAAGTATGTTGAGGTTGTAGACGAGGAGTATGATTGTCCCATGAAGCATAACCAACACGCGAGGGATCAATCGATTATGACATAAGCAGTATCAAGATAGAAGTTCCTATGTTCATTTGTCGAAGTGGTGAAGAAGCTTATTTAGAGTGGGAGCGAAAGATAGAGAATGTTTTTGACTGCCATCAATACTCCAAACTCTAAAAGGTAAAACTGGTATCAGCAAAGTTTAGCGGCTATGCATTGGCATGGTGAGCGTAGCTTACTCGTTCACATCGGAGGTACAGAGAGAAACCAATAGTGACATGGTATAAAATGAGTGCAGCGATAATACATCGATTTGTACCTTTTCATTATCATAAAAGGGGAAAATCAATGCCCATGAAGATTGGTGAATGGAGGTCAAAGTATAAAAGACTCCTACAAAGATATATCCCGACAGATAATACAAGGTACCATAACCGCAACAGTATATGTCTCGAATGTCAAGGTCAAGGTCACTACACCAAAAGTATGTACAAACCAGCATATAATGTTGGTATATGCGGATAGTGAACATGTGATAGAAACAGACGACGACGTGATATAAGGGGTTCATAATAAGTCTCACAACATAGAGGAGAGTTATAAAGAACATGAGATACGTCATAGAGGATACCGACGAGGGATGAGAGGTGTGAGTGACCATGAGGTAGATCACTACAAAAATAATGAGGTCTTGAGAGAAAACCAGACAAAAGTTTGTGATAGCACACCTGTGAAGATAACGTTTCTTTTTATGAGTGTGAGAGAGAACACGAACTTTTAATCTCAACTGATGAATGTGCTTATGCACAAAGATGTCTTGTTTCCTAACAAATTAATTCATCTTGTTTCCAGTTTGATTCTAATTCATTTTAGGGTTCTTGAAACGGTTTTCGGAAGAAAGAACCATCGGAGAAAGAGATGGGGTTAGATGTGGTGTGGAAAATCTTCCAACGGAAAGAAATGGTTTCGGTGCATGTGCACCAAAAGGCTCCTACAAAGGCACAAATCGCAGCTTCTAATGCAGGGAGATGGATCTTTTAAAGTCCACAAATGCATCAACCCTAACACCTACAAAAGCGAGTTACTAGGTGAGTATAATGTATCTTCAATTTTCATATTACTGACTTAGCCCATTTTCATGCAGTTGAATGACTAAAATTGAGGCCAAATACTTTTAAAGGAGGAGGGGATGATGAGGACTTAGTTGTGGTTCCACCATAAATCATACAATGAACGATTATGAGGGCATGGCGAAGGAGCTTAGGAATATTCTCACTCAAATAGAAGTGGAAGTACAACCAACGGATGGACGAGAACGTCAAAAAGCATCGATTCAAGACCACAAGGTTCACCTATAAGGAGAGGAGATCGAGAGGAGAAAGAAGCTGTAGGAGCAAAGATGCTCAGCCGGAACAGAAAATCGCTCGACCTGAGTGATTTCTCTGGACCATTGTACGCATGAGACCAATCATAGGACGGGATCGCTTGGTCTGAGCATTACACAGTTCGACCTAGCGATGTAGGTCCCGACCGAGCATAGGAACTTCTGGCCGAATATACTTTAGTTTTGTTGATTTTAGGATTAAGTTATGCGGTGTTCAACCAAGCGATTATACTGTTCGACAGAGTGATTTATCGGGTTTTGTTATTTTATTTATTTTATTCAATTGTTCATTATTTTTTGTCTTTATAAACTACAGATCCATTGTATGACATTCTAACGAAGTTTTAATCAATTGAGAATGCCTTTTATTTGCTAGTTCTTGAGGTTTAGCTATCTAACTCTTAAATAGATTTTGAACATTTATCGACTTATCAACATTTGATCATAAGTGTTGTGACGTCGTTTGCTATCGAATTTTTAGGAGGTTTCAATTTGATTACATCCTTCTAACAATAGAACGTCGGTCGATCTAAACTCATATGATAAAAAAATCTTGTGCAAAGAAGTTAATCAATTTGATTACATCCTTCGTATTGTTCTTCTTTCCTGTAATAATTGTGAAAACCAATCTGAATCTTTCTATTAGTCATGTGTAAATATATATACATCACTCGTCCGAGAGAATTGGAAAGTTTCCTAAAGACAAAGACCACAAGGTTCACCTATAAGGAGAGGAGATCGAGAGGAGAAAGAAGCTGTAGGAGCAAAGATGCTCAGCCGGAACAGAAAATCGCTCGACCTGAGTGATTTCTCTGGACCATTGTACGCATGAGACCAATCATAGGACGGGATCGCTTGGTCTGAGCATTACACAGTTCGACCTAGCGATGTAGGTCCCGACCGAGCATAGGAACTTCTGGCCGAATATACTTTAGTTTTGTTGATTTTAGGATTAAGTTATGCGGTGTTCAACCAAGCGATTATACTGTTCGACAGAGTGATTTATCGGGTTTTGTTATTTTATTTATTTTATTCAATTGTTCATTATTTTTTGTCTTTATAAACTACAGATCCATTGTATGACATTCTAACGAAGTTTTAATCAATTGAGAATGCCTTTTATTTGCTAGTTCTTGAGGTTTAGCTATCTAACTCTTAAATAGATTTTGAACATTTATCGACTTATCAACATTTGATCATAAGTGTTGTGACGTCGTTTGCTATCGAATTTTTAGGAGGTTTCAATTTGATTACATCCTTCTAACAATAGAACGTCGGTCGATCTAAACTCATATGATAAAAAAATCTTGTGCAAAGAAGTTAATCAATTTGATTACATCCTTCGTATTGTTCTTCTTTCCTGTAATAATTGTGAAAACCAATCTGAATCTTTCTATTAGTCATGTGTAAATATATATACATCACTCGTCCGAGAGAATTGGAAAGTTTCCTAAAGACAATAGGAAACCCAAACACAACAGGAAACCTTAAAGATATGTAAATATATGTACATCCCGTAATATTTCCTTCAATTCTGTTTCCTTCTGAATTTTATGAAACGATTTTAATAAACCATTGGATATGAATTCGTTAAATCCTTATGTCGTCATTGTGATGTTTTCTTTTTTAACTTTCTCCGGTTCAAAGAAGAGATCAAAGTCTATGGGTTTCTTAGCTGAAAACGATCACTACAATCAAGGAAACAAGTTTGATTCAAAGGCAAGTTACTTCAATAATAAAACAAATATTAGCAAATTTCGTAGTTGACATATGTAGATCTTAGCAAAACCTTTCACCACTCAATTCTTAAAATTCATGTCTATTAAAATATATACATTATTAATGTAAATAAATATTAAAATATTAAAAAACATCATTATTAATGTAAATAAATTTATTTAGTTTAGCAAGATTATGCCTCTTATATATAAAATCAATAACCTAATAATTAGTTTGGGCAACTTTCTTTCATTTGAATTTGTTTACAATAACAAAAAATGGATATGAAAATTAAAATTTTATATTTAATTATTATTATGTTTACAATAATTATTTTTACACGTGAAATTTTAAAAATTAACTCATCAAAAAAAATTTTATGGATCAAATAAATAGAAATTATTAAATTTATATTTTTCTATCGCATATCAAATCAATATTTATGATTTTTTTATAAAACATAATATTATTTAATTTATAAAAATGTATATATGGATGTTTGATTTTGCAACTAATTTATAGCTAATAATTTGATAAAATTAAATCCTTTAAATAAAAATAAATCAATAAAAATACTAAAATATTATATATACTAAATAATGGATGTAAACATTAAAATAAACTAATACATAATACATTACCCCAACTCAATCTCCTCCCTATAGTCGGTGCTCTATCTAGCAAGATTGCCAATTTATTCGCATAATCCGAAATCTAATTCGAATTCATTTAAAAAATTAAAATATTCAGTAATCGGATTAAAATATTAAAATTAGGATGTTTACAATGTTGTCTTCGGATTTTGATTCGTTCAGATATTGATTTACGTCCACCCCTAGCTATCCTTTTCGTCTGACATGGTTAAAACAGCTTTAACGACAGTGAAAGAACCAGTTAGATGAATCTTCGATGTTACATGATCAAACCCATGTTCGATCTAAGCCCCACGAAGACTTTCCCTTGTTGCGAGACTGTAATCAATGAATCTGATTGGTCGCAGGATGTTCTAGCATATGCTCTGCGTTCGTCAGGACTCCGATGTGCTCTAGAGAACAGTACTGTTCATCAATTCTTTTAAGTGCTTCTTCGCCGATTTCAATTCGTCTGACAAAACTTGGTAAATCTTTGCTCTTCTCAGATGCATTATCGCGTGAAATTTCAATAGAAACCGCAGGGCGTCGATTGTATAACTTTGATTTCATCTCTGTGCAAGACTTGAGATCCTCTTCTGTTCTTGCTTTGTTCAACTTATCAATAATTTCACTCAAAGCTGAAGCTCTCTCTTCTGATTTTACCCTTTTGATGCGTCTTTCCGGTTGTTCATCTTCATCATTCGTGTTATCATCTAACTCAGGATTTTGAAGTTTCCCCAAACCTTGGTTGACAATCTCACGGATTCGTGCTCTATAGCTTTCGGCTCTTGAAGGATTAGCTCTCAATCTCAGTTTCAGCTCCGAAATGATTCCCTCATCAACTTTTTGCTCAATAGATGTCAAAGAAAACACCTCTTCCAGTAAATTTACATTCTTCATGTACTGCTCAAATGCTTCATTTTCTGCTTCAATGTTCTTGTCTCTGTATTCTTTCAGTTTGGAGAACCTCCATTCATTTAATGCTAAGGCATCCTGGAGAAAATACCACGAGCAGATATGGGAAACTCTCAAATAAGACCCAAACAAGTGCATGGAGCAGCAATCTTAAAATAGTTAAATAAGTACACCTTTATGGTCAATGGCTTTCTCGGACGGAGAGGGGAATTGAGGTTATTAAACTGAGCAAAGTTGCTAGAGAGTTTCCGGATCGATGCAAATCTACTTGTAGACCTGGAGTTAGTCCCACGAGAAGATTACATAAATCAGCATCAAATGAACGCAGTAACGACTAAGAACACTTAGATACAACGTCCGCATCATCACATTAACTTTACATGCATGATTGTCACACGAATAGTGTTTGAATCACAGACTTAATGAAAATCACTAACAAACACAAGAAAAGAGCATCTGGGTGTCGAGTGGACTATGCGCAGTCAAACATCAAGAGTATATTTTTACTTTTTTGTGACTCAGACACACAATCAGATGCCCACCGGTCAAATTTTCAGTCCAGCAAGTTTGCATCACTGCATCCTTTTGAATGTATGATTAATGCGATTGAATCGTATTTTAAATTCTTTTTTTCTATCCATCTTCGATGACCGCCCTTAACCAAACATCTGTGTAAGGAATATACTGGATAACATATGAAAAGGAGGGGTGTGTCCTTATAAAATCAGATAAACCAATGCGATTTTCTTTCAGACTTGTCCAGGTGGTCCAAACACAATCAACTTGGTGCAGTTTCACAAGCAAAACATAACACAAGATAAAACTATGCAAGTGAGTTGTACCCGGAAGTTCCTTCGGATAATTTCTGGTCTGATGCTGGAGTACTTTGTCCCTGTGTCTTATCGGCACACCCTGTCGCCGCTTTCAGGACTGCAGTAGTAAAAACGCATAAGCCAACATAACTAGCTAGCTTTTACAGCTACATTACGATCCAGTTAATCCTATTCGGTGACAGATGACTACTGATACATCTACCACAAAATACCAAGTAGACGAGGAATGAAAGTTTGACAAATACTCTTTCTGTTTCTGATTTCCTTAAGTTAGTGATAACAAATTTCAAATAGGGAATGTGGGGAAGGAATCTTTTTTCATGTGATCAATTCTTTTGACAAGTACTGAAAGTTTCACTCTTTAAATTCAAAGTGAAAGACACTAAATTATGACAGGAAGATTACGTGAATTCGATATATCATCTTAACAAAGAAAAGAATACCGTGAATCGGACAGGGATTTTCTGCTCTTGAACAACAACCTTTACAAGATTGAAACGGGCACCTGCATTGGTCATCCAAGCAGACAATTAAGAAAACCGATCTGAACCCAAATTATCCCTCAAATCCATCCTTTGACAATGAACCAGGGAAAGGAAACTCGATCACAAAAAACTTATACATGGGCAGTAATCTATAACAAGCTCGATAGCTACTGCATGAACAAGTTCCTAAAGTTCCAATTTGATCTTAAAAGGAGAAACTTTCAGCCCCAAAATCAAGAGACAAACACCATAATCCTAAATCAATGGCCAAAAGCGACAGAGAGAGAGAGAGAGAGGTGAAGATATGCCTGGAGCGAGCGACGTTGCCGCACTGGATACACTTGGGTTTGTTGAGGCCGCGGAGGGTCTTGGGAGGCGTAGCGGCGGCGGATAGGCCGTTGCTACTTAGAGACGGCGACGATGCCGCCATATTCTCCGGTGAGGTTATCAAAAAGACGGGCACGGAATGCTAAAGACTCGATTTTTATCCCCCAAGCCTCTCTTTTCCATCTCTCGATGAAATCTCGAGGGGCCGTCTAGAGGTACATGCTTCATGGGCATCCATCAAAGCCCAAAACTGTATTCATATGGTATTTTCTGTTTTAAATCATTTTGTACTTTTTACAATTTGAAAACTTTATGGGAAAAAAAAAGTACACGAAACGATAAGTGATAGTGTATGTGAAAATTTATATTCCCCTTTTCTTTATTATCCTCCATGTTTTGCATTCTTTATATTTCTTCTTATCTATAAAATTATTTCTTTGATAAAACTCCTATTCTCACCTAAAATTTCGATATTTTGCATATTCCCTCGTATATCACATTCATTCTATTCCTCCTCATGTATCACCTCTAATCCTATTCCTCCTCAAGTTTTCTAATTCAACCTATTTTTTCATACCGTTTAAAATTCTATTAAATAATCAGAATTTTGATCCAAACCCTAAAAAACCATCAATTTTGACCCGATTTCATATCCAATTTTGACCCGACCGACCAGACCAAAATTAAAATTGAATTAAATCCGGTTTACCCCATTATTAACCCGGTCCGGTTTAATATAATTTTGACCGGTTTACTGAATTTTGACTCAACCTAATTTATTATAATTTTGATTCGGTTTACTGAAATTCTGATCCGGTTTTATTGAAATTGACCCGGTTTTTTCCCGGTTTTGTTGGAATTTTTATCCGGTTTGCTGAAATTGATCCGGTTTTGACCCGGTTTTGTTGAAATTGACCCGGTTTTCCCGGTTTTGTTGGAATTTTTATCCGGTTTGCTGAAATTGATCCGGTTTTGACCCGGTTTTGTTAAAATTGACCCGATTTTGTCCCGGTTTTGCTGAAATTTTTTAACTTATCCAATTTTAATATAAATTTCATCCAAAATTATCCATTATAAAAAACTCATTGTAAAATGTAAGAACAAAGGCATAGTAATCTACTCAACAAAATATCTTCAAATTAAAGTAAATACTAACGTATTTACTTTAATTTTTTTAATTTTGTTTAATTTTGTTCTCACATTTTACAATGAGTTTTTTATAATGGATAATTTTGGGTGAAATTTACATTAAAATCGGATAAGTTAAAAAAATTCAGCAAAACCGGGACAAAATCGGGTCAATTTCAACAAAATCGGGTCAAAACCGGATCAATTTCAGCAAACCGGATAAAAATTCCAGCAAAACCGAGAAAACCGGGTCAATTTCAACAAAACCGGGTCAAAACCGGATCAATTTCAGCAAACCGGATAAAAATTCCAGCAAAACCGGGAAAAACCGGGTCAATTTCAACAAAACCAGGTCAAAATTTAAGTAAACCGGGTCAAAATTTTAATAAATTGAATTGGGTCAAAATTCAGAAAACCGGTCAAAATTATATTAAACCGGATCGGGTTAATAATTGGGTAAACCAGATTTAATTCAATTTTAATTTTGATCGGGTCGGGTCGGTCAAAATTGGGTATGAAATCGGGTCAAAATTGATGGTTTTTTACGGTTTGGGTCAAAATTCTGGTTATTTAACAAAATTTTAAACGGTGTAGAGAAATAGGCTGAATTAGAAAACTTGAGGGGGGAATAGGATTAGGGGTGATACATAAGGGGGGAATAGGATGAGTGTAATACATGAGGGGGAATAGGCAAAGTACCCAAACTTTGGGTGAAAATAGGAGTTTTACCCTTATTTTTTCTTCGTATTTAATATTCCTGCATATAACCCTTCGGTTAAATACTGTTAAATCCATTGTTAAAATTGAAAAAATCTAAATATTGAAATTTTAATTTTTATCCAATTATAATCCAAATCAATCTGAAATTTTAATCAAACCAATTAAACTGAACTGAATCGAAATTTAAAGAAAAATCGATTAAACCAACCTTAATTTTTCTTCACTTTAATCACTCTCTCGAACAGTTCTTATTAACCCACGCCTTCACCGATCGTTTTTACTAATCACTCTGACAGACGAGCAGTTCGTTTTCACTGACTGTCTTCCTTGATCATCTTCACCGTTCATCTTCATCGGACATCTTCATTGTTTGTTTTCACGGTTCGTGTTTGTTGTTCCTCTTGGCGGTTCGTGTTCATCGTTCTCTTTGCTTCTCGTGTTAACCGCTCGTCTTTGGCATCTATGGATTGTCTGTCTTCATTAAAGTATCCCTTGAATTCTGTTTATCGTCAGTTCTCTTTCTCGGTCTCTGCCTGGAGTTAGTTTTAAATTATGTCAGTGTTGCTTGGTCTTGGTGTGGACTTGGTCAATATGGGGGCATGATTTGGGGAGCAATGGTGGGGGCATGGATATAGGCACGACCGAACAGTTTAGTGGGCGCGGTTTGGACCATGGTCGGATAATTTAGTAGGGCACAATTAGGTTGTTCAGTGGGGCATCATTTGGGGGCATAGTAGGGTGCAGATTGGGGTACAGTTGAGTAGTTTAATGGGGCATTATTTAGAGCATGATTGGTCCGTTCAATGGGCGCGATTTGGAGGCATGGTCAGGCAGTTCATTATCGAGATTGGATAATGTCAGGATGGTCAGTATCTTGATTGGTCGGTGTCGTGATTGATCAATGATTTATGTATTTAAAATGGTCGTTTCTTCCTCAGGTTATGATTTTTGTATTTGAAATGATACAGTGTGTAGGTTGATGATAAAGTTTATGCATAAAAATGTGATATACGTGTTCCGATGGAATTAATAAATTTCTGTGATGAAGTATGTTGTGGTAGCCATGAAGAACTGAATGTAAAATTGTTTTACAATGATGATGAAATGGAATTGGTCAATTCCACTATTATAGAAAGAAATTTGGTTATTGGAAGATTTGAGCCAAATTTAGGGAAAATATTCAAAACGGGTGAAGACTTTAAGATTGTTGTGATAGACTTAGTTTTGAATACGATATGTTTTAATCGATTGAACAATGATACAATTAGTGTTATATGTTGTGAGCTAGGATGTAAATGAAGAGTTTATTATTTCATGGGTAAATATACTTTGATTATAAAGTCATATGTTTTGGAACATACATGAAAACCAAAAGGAGAATGTAATTTATTAAAAACCCCGTTGTTTGTGAAGATATTTGAAGATGATTTACGAAAGAATCCAAATATGAAACCAAAAAAGATGCAACAAACAATTAAAAAGAAATAGAATTTGGTTGATCAATGAATAAGTGTAAAAAAAATTAAAGAAACAAGTTTTAGAGAATATTAAGTTGCAAAATGATGGACAATTTGTTAGACTTCGAAATTATGAGTATGAAATTAAAAATTCAAATCTAGGTTCATCTATTGAGATGAAAACCATTAGAGATGGTATAGGGAATGAGATATTTAATCGTTTCTATGTATGCTTTGGTGTTTTGCGAATATCTTAGAAATTGAATTGTGAACCTATAATAAGAACTCAATTATTAATTTTTAAATTAAAATTCTTTAATTTAAAATTTAAATTTTAATGAATTTTTTGCACGCGCGTTACGCGCGCCCGCTCGGGCTCGCGTGATGCGCCCGCTCGGGTTCGCGTGATGCACCCGCTCGGGTTGATGTACGGTTATGGTTAGGGTTTCGAAAACCCAACCGTCGCCACCCACGTCTGGTTACCCGTTCGTGCTCACCAACCGCCGATCGGGTGCCTGTGAACCGTCGGCTCGGGCAAAGGAGCAGTTAGTGTTCGTCTAGGGTTCCTGAACCCATCCCACACCGCCTGCCCTCTCGCTCGACATCCGCTGCGATTCGCCCTGGCGTCGACCGTCGCAGCTCTTGCGCGTGCCGGCTCAATTCTCCCCATAGTTCGCTCCAGACCGTCGCGATTCCTCCCAGTCGCACGCTCGACTCAGCCACACGATGAATTCACGAAAAACCGCTTCTCCTTCGTCGTGCCGGTCCAGGAGGTGTCGCGCCGGTTTCCCTAGGATGCACCGACCCTTCGCCGTCGACCGCCGACCCTCATGCGGTCGGCTAGGGTTTCAGCCGCCGCCCAATTTGAGTTTCACGCAATCTGGGTTTTCTGCACGCGCGGCTTTCGCGTTTTTCGATCCGATTTTTCAAAAAAAAAATCCAGAAAACTAATCCTAAATAGACGACCAGACGTTCTGATACCACTGTTGGGTTAATTTGGGGTGCGGAAGCGTGTTTTATCAACCCGAATATAAGATCTAGTCATGTTTAAGATTGGTTTTTCGGGGTTCAACGACGAAAAAATTTAGAAACGATTTCGTAATACCTTTTGCGTTGAACGTGTGATTGTCGGATGTGATAGACTTGATAGCACAAGGCCTCTACGCGTATCCATGCCGAGATCAGATCTGCTTTTAACGTTTGATATGGAATTCGGTAAGAACGAAAACTGTTTTCGTTCTTCTTTTTCTTTTGACGACTATTAGGGTTTTGATTTTGCTAATGTAAAATCTGATGACGAAAACTCGTTTTTCATTTATTATATAATTATTAACCTTTTAATAATTACACTTAAACCCACGACTTTAAGAATATTACATAAGAGGCATATTACTTTCAATTAGAAGACAAGATATAATTAAGATAGATAAAATGACTTCAATTGTAGAGAAATACACATGTATACACACTCCAAAAACGATTCGGTCATTGGAAAAAGATAAGATGATGAGTGAGATTTTTGTGACATATCCTAGTTCATATGAGAGATTTGAAGTTGATGATGTTGGAACTGCTTATGTGTTTAACTTGCAGCAATGCACATGCAGAAGATGAGATTTGACTAATATTATTTGCCAACATGCATATTGTGTGATGATAGATAGAAAAATAGATGTTTAGCCTTATATTAATAATTACTATTTGGTGTGTAAATGGAAGAAGGCATATAAGAGAAATATTTCTCCGCTTTGTGGTGTAAATTTTAGAAGAAATCTTATTGAGATCTTCTTATCATGTCACCAACAATACAAAATATGCGTGTAGGGCTGGTCATTACGGTTCGGATTTTAAAAAACGAACCGAACCGAACCGAATTTTTGTATTTCGGTTCGGTTTGGATATATTTAAATTATCCGATTGTATATGATTATATAAAACTCGTTGGGTACGGTTTGGTTCGAGTAATAACTGAAAAATATCGGTTACTCGGTCGGGTATTAAAATATATTCACAAAACAAATCTAGCCCCCAAATTTTTCTGTCTTCACGCAAGTCATCTTCTCCCTCACGTTGTTCATCTCTCTTCATGCTCTTCTTCTTCTCTCTTTAGGTTGTTCTTCTTCTTTCCTTTAGTCTCACCCGGTGATTTCGCCCACTTATCGATTTCACTCGGAGATTTCATCCATCCATCGATTTCCCCAGCGATTTCATATTTAATTAGGTTCTTTATTTGGTTATATCTAACCTTTTTTACACAAGAGTGGTTTCATCTTAAATTTTGAAGAAACCGAACTAATATCTAAATAATAACCGAATTAATATCCAAATAATAACCGAATCAAACCGAACTAATTAGAGTTATGATTATTTTGGTTATCATTTTTTTATATATAACCGAACCGAACCGTTATAAAACCGAACCGAACTGAACCGATTTTAATGTGGTTATAATATGATTATTATTTATAGAAATCCGAATAAACCGTACTCATCGTAACCGAACCGAAACCTAAACCGAAAACCGATTTGGCCATACCTAAGAAATACCATAGAAATAGGGATTTAAATGAGTCTCCATGAAAGAAAGGATCTAGGATGAGCAAACATGGCATCAACGGTCATTGCAGACGATGTCGTACATTCGTGCATAATATAAGATCGGTAAACAACTACAATCCTAGATAATTTTGGTTTTTACACATTCCATATTATATTTTGAGCAAATATACATTATTTCATTGATTTATTATTTTCAGCAAAACTATGATGTAGAATCATCTCATCCTCATGAGTGCGATTCTCAATTACATAATCTCTGTTTTGACCAGACCTTTAGATAATGTGTATTTCACCAATTATGTGTTGTATTAATTTTATTGTTTTCTAATATATTTTATATTGTTTTTTTTTACTTCTGAAAAATATTGATGTTGAGATAATCAATTTGAAGATATTTGTTATGTTTTTTTCTTATTGAATAGATTAGTATTTATTGTAATTTGAAGATATTTTGTTACATTTTTTTTGTTTAATAGATTAGTAGTTTATTGCTGTGTTTATCGTAATTTGAATATATTTACTATGTTTTTTCTTGTTGAAATGGATTAATATGGAGTGAAATCTACATTGAACTCGACAAAAAAATGATCAAAATAGGACACAATTGGGTTGAAAATTGAATAAAATTGAGTTAAATTCGATAAAATCAAGTTAATAGAATAAGCGTATAATTTTGGGCCCAAATTGGATTAGAATTAGATTCAAATTGGGTAAAACTAGATCCAAATTGGATAAAATTGGACCGTAATCGGGTCAAAATTAGACTCAATCGATTCAAAATTCAATATAAATCGTGTCAAAGTCAGGCGTAATTCGGTTGGATAGAAATTGGATTGAAAATTGGGTTAAAATGGGTGGGTTTTTAGGTTTGAATTAAAAAATAATAGAATTAATGAAAATTTAAATAGAAAGGATTATAAATAGAATTGTTAAATATGAAAGTAAAATAAAATTAGAACTAAAATGTAGTAGGGGTAATGGGGAATAAAATGAGTTCAAATATATAAGGGGAATAAACAAAACGTGACGGAGAAATAAATTTTGTTTCTGCAAAACATGTAAATTTTGAGAATTCCGTAATTTTTTTAATTTCTATAAGAATATATGATTTATAATAATAGTTGTATATCGATTCTAAATATTTCATGTTTTTTGTATGGCATTGGAGTGAAAAAATGGAACAAAAGTTGGAGAAAAATGACAAAGAAAAAAGAGTGCGTTAAATGAGAAGTAAAGAGAGAGGAACTTAGCAAAGGCCCAAAAGGTCTCAAAGTCGGGAAACAGTGCAACCTAATCCTCCAGAAACCGTCGCCGCCGCCGCAAAATGTTCCGGCAAACCGCTCGCCTCCTGGCTCGCCGCACCGCCTCGTTGAGATCGTTCTCTAGCGATGTTCCCGCCAATCCGGCTGTCGATTCCAGCTTCAGTCAGGCATGGAAGAAAGTGGCGCCGAATCTGGATCCACCGCATACTCCTCTCTCGTTCATGAAGCCCCGTCCCGCGACTCCGTCGGCTTTACCGACCAAGATCACCGTCAATTTTGTCCTTCCCTACTCATCGGAGCTCTCCGGAACAGAGGTTCGCTCTCTCGCATTTATCTGATCTGAATTTAGGTTTTGTCTTCTTGTTGATTTGATTTATCTCTGTTGACATGTTTTGTTGCTTGTCTGTGCAATCCAACGATTAGGTATCGTTGAAGTATTTAGCAAATGAGAGCTTGTTTGATTATGCACATCAGTTTTATGCTATCTGATGTTTGTATATTAACTTCTTCTTCTTCTTTTTTTGTCGATGAAATTTAGTAAGGATAAAGGATCCTAAATGATAAAACTTAAGGATTTTTTTGCATCGAATGTCCAATCATTGACGTGAATCAAAATGTACACTTTTGATGGCTTGAATTGTACCTATTATGCTGAAAAGCTGAAGGACTCAAATATGATCCAGTCTACGCATATGGTTTAAGTGGACCTCAAGGTCTCTTGGTCGATAGGTTTTTAATGTCGCCAAGACAAAGGTGTTAATGACCTAGGCTTATGGTATATAAGTGACAGTTAGCAAAAGTGAATGATACATGTTTGTAGCATACACGGGTCAGTCTTTCTCTTGTTCTGGTTCATCCAGTGCATTGCTTTTGTCTTGTTTTTTTCCCTCTCCAACTTCTGCCAAGCCTTTTGGCTCGGTACATGTTGATTTTGCAGCACACCCTTTCGTATGTTGTGCTTTGCTTTCATTTGGTTTTCTTCCTTCAACCGTTTTTTATTTTCATTTCTCAAATACTTAATTTGGGCTAATGTTGTTACGTTTTTCCTTAATTTTAATTGTGTAGAGCCAATGAATGTTCTGTAGGAAAAAGTCTTTCAGACTCATTGTTTTCCTACCCATTCTATAAGTTCACTCCCCCAGATAGACCCTATATGACATTCGTCCTGTCTCTATTTCTTTGTAATACACATTTGCACTAACTAATGTTAAAGATAATGATTTCATGCGCCCTTTTGCGTAGGTGGACATGGTCATCATCCCAACAACCACCGGGCAGATGGGTGTCTTGCCCGGACATGTGCCCACAATTGCAGAACTCAAGCCTGGGGTCTTGTCTGTGCACGAGGGCAGTGATGTGAAGAAGTACTTTCTCAGCAGCGGATTCGCTTTCATCCATGCCAACTCTGTGGCTGACATCATTGCAGTCGAGGCTGTTCCACTCGACCACATTGACCCAGCACTTGTCCAACAAGGCCTCACAGAGTTCACCCAGAAGCTCAGCTCAGCCACCACAGAATTAGAAAAAGCTGAGGCCCAGATCGGAGTTGAGGTTCACAGCGCCCTTAATGCTGCTCTCACCGGCTAATAAAGGTAGTTATCATCTTCATCCTCATTGATCGATTTCTTTATCTGCGTCTGATTCATTGATCTGACCAAGTAAACGCATCTATTTTGCTTCAAGAGGGAAAATAAAAGTTTTTGGTTGAATAGAGACAAAGTACTCGGATCTGTCAACACATCTGTTCTGTTTTGTTTTCTTTTATCAGACAAAGAAAAACATATATATCCTTTTCGTTTTGTAAACTTTAGTAATCGGTGATTTATTGAGAGACCCGTTGTTTCGGCCTTCAACTGGTCCGCGAAGTACTCCGCAACCTGTTGTGGTGGTCATGAGTGGTGTTTAACGAGTTAATAATATATTGTAGGCCCAACCAGTATTTGATTCAAATCTAGTTTTTTTAGTTTTTCTTCCATTGGTTTGTGATCTTATAGATGACGACAAGTATAGCTTCATGATCTATTTTTTCACAAGATTTTTGTTAAACTAAAACACCATAATATGGTTCGGATTGTGAGCACATGGATCGATGATCTATTTATCATAAAATAATACAGATGAAATTAAAGATTCAAACCATAAAATGATACTTAACAGGAAATATTGTTAATATTATAAATATTTTTCGAGAATGATAATAATAAAAAATAATTAGAGTTAGAAAATAATGTACTTTTTAATTCTATAGTCTCATTAGTTCGGAATCTTTTGGATCACAAATTCTAGCTCAGTTCACGATCCATTCTTTTTAAATAAAAATTTCTTATATCAAACTACTATTATGTGGTTTTGGTCATGAATACATCGATCGGTGATCCATTCATCATAAAATAATATAGATGTCATTACAAATTCAAACAAAATATAAAATAATATTTGGACTTTGAAAATAAAATAAAATTTGAGGTTATTAAAAAAGGATAATAATAAATATAATATAATAGAGTTATTATTTTTATTTACAGTAGACTTTTTGTTTACACAACTCATCATTCATTTTTTCCAAATTAAAACTTGTTTAAAACCAGACAACCATTGTATGGTTTGGGCGATGGCTACATATATTCGTAAACCAGTTATTATTTTTATTTACAATACACTTTTTGTTTACACATATTTTACAATGCCTTTTAAAGTTTTAGTGTTTTTTTACAAACTTCTATTTTCCTTCGAAGTTTATTTGCTTTGTTTATTTTCTTTTCATCATTCGCATTTATATTTCTTCTTGATTTTTCCCTCGTGTTTTGGTCTTATTTCTATTTTCCTCATGTTTAACGATTTTGTCTATAATCTTTTCCGTTAAAACTTCCTATTAATCTTCCAATTTTATTTCAAACCCTCAAACCTCATCAATTTTAACCCGATCTGCGATCTAATTTTGATCTGATCCAATCCAGAGTTAATTGTGACACAATTTAGATTCAATTTTGACCTAATTTAAGTGTAAATTTGACTCGATTTATACTCAATTTTGATTCGGTTTAGACTCAATTTTGATTAGAATTTGAGTCCAATTTTGATCCGGTTTAGACTCAATTTTGATCAGAATTTGGGTCCAATTTTGATCGATTTAGACTAAATTTTAGCTAGAATTTGGGTCCGATTTTTACCGGGTTTATGCTCAATTTTCACCAGAATTTGGTTCCAATTTTGACCAGATTTAGGCTCAATTTTACTAAGAATTTAGATCCAATTTTTATTTTCACCCGATTAAGACCCGAATCAATATGAAATTTCAACCAACCGCACTAAACCTTAATTTAAACAAAAATAGATTCTTATTCGTTTGTTCAATTTTGACCCGATTTTGGTCCAATTTTGCCTCGAATTGGGTGCATTTTGAGATAATTTCGGTGACATTTTGATTGACTCTGGTTTTAATCGAGTGAAAATTAATAGCAAATCAAAATTGCACCTAAATAGCAATCAAAATTGTACCCGATTAAAACTCGAATCAATATGAAATTTCAATCGAACTAAACTGAAATTTAAACAAAAACAGATTCTTATTTGTTTTTTTATTTTGACCCAAATTTGGTTGAATTTTGACTCGAATTTCGGTGTAGTATTGAGTTATTCAGTTTTTAATCGAGTTAAAATAAAAAATGGATCAAAATTCCACCGAATTCGAGTCAAAATTCCATCCAATTTTGATTCTCATTCGGTTAAAACCCAAATCACTCAAAATTACATCGAAATTGGGTCAAAATTGCATTCATTCGAGTCAAAATTAGACCAATTTCTGGTCAAAATCGAACAAACCGATAAAAAATGATATTTGTTTATATTTCGATTTAATTTTGTTGGAATTTCATATTGATTCGGGTTTAATTGGATGAAAATCAAAATTAGACCCAAATTATGGTCAAAATTGGACCGACATTATTGTCAAAATTGAGTCTAAACCAAATTAAAATGGACGTAAATTCTAGTCAACGACATTGGTCCTAAACCGTGTTAAAATTGGTCTAAGCCGAGTCAAAATTGAATCTAAATCGAGTCAATATATAAAGATTTAACGGAGTTTAAACGAAAGGGGTCACAAACAGAATTGCGAAAGATGAAGAAAAATATGATTAAGATAAAAAACATGAGAGAAAATAAAATAAATACGAAACATATGAGGAAAAAAATAGACAAAGCAATTAAACCTCATCATCGGGTAAATAAGAGTTTGTTCCAAACCATTTATTATTTTTATATACAATACACTTTTTGTTTACTCATATTTTACAATGCCTTTTAAAGTTTTAGTATTTTTTTTATTTCTATTCAAATTCCAGTTTGATTATACGGATTAGGATAAAGGGGTTGATATTTTAAGTTCTGTAGTTATTGTATAAACAAAAATGTGGAGGCGTGCATTACGGTTTTAAAATAATGAGAACTATGTAAGGTTTCAAAATGAAGATATATTGGAGATGGGTAAGGAAGTGAAAAGGCAGGTGATATTGGTCACCCAGTTTCCTAATTAACCAATCAAATCGATATTTAATCACATCCCACGTACCCACTTACCTTAATAATAATCATGACTTTGAGAATAATTGACAATGACTACCTTATTATTTACAATAATTAATGTTGGACAATCGGGTCAAACAATTTTATGTGGTATGTGTGTGTGGGTTTGGCATCATCATCACACATACTTCTACCACAATCTCTTTAAGTTCTTTTTTTCATGTTTTTCTATATTATATATATATATATATACATATATGTTTCAACTATATGTATTGACGATTTTTTTCATGAATTACTCAAAGAATTGGATTCTAATCAAATCCTTAATCTGGATCGGATATTCAAGTAATTCATATCGGATTCAAACAGTAGAATATGTTATACGTAGATAGTTACCATAGACACAGTCCTCTCCTTGATCGTTTCTCAAAATCCAACCTAAATTACTATGTTCCTCTCTTTCTTTCCATGTTGCATCTACATTTAATTTCCACAAACAGGTAGTTGGACTTTTCAATTTATCCTCCCGATAGTTATCATGATCAATCATGTATGGTCTCCTCTGAAGACCATGGCCTTTTGTTGAAGACGCAAGCTGTTCCTCCCAATCTAGTTTTGTCCTTTTGAGAATCTCCTCCGCATCAACAAGCTCCACTTTTTGTACACAACAATATTTCTTATTTTCCATATCCTCCAAAGAATATCCATAGCCAAATGTATTTATAAGCAAGGTCAATCCTTCTAATAGAGCATTACGAAAGACATTGTGGGTACATAAATAGAATGATTAATTGTATCATTGTCCATCTTACATCGATAAGAACCTGGAGCATCCACAATATTTTTTATATCCTTCTTGCGTTGCAAGAGTCTTTGTCAAAGTTATCCATTAGAAAATCTGAATTCTTGGAGCTATTCAAATGATGTGAACGAGATATTGGAATAGCCACAAGTTGCACAAGGACAAAAAACGAGAGACAAAGTAAATGAGCTTCAAGACGTATTCGTACGAGGACACACAACGAGGAGAAAGGCAAAGGGGTTCCGAGACGTATTCGAACAATTGGGCATAAAACTCAAGAATGCTTAAGAAAGACTACAAGAGGTCCATACAAGGAGAGGAAGCCTAAAGGACAAGAAAGAGGAGCCTCAATCAATGTCTGGCTAGTGCAAATCTTTGTTTGGCAAGAGCAAGAAATATTCGACCCTTGCGTTTCCTCTGGTCCAATTTTCTTTATTTTTCAAATTTTAGGGTTAAAATTTATGCGACGTTTCGACGGAACGATCTGATCGCTCGATTGATCAATTTTACCGAGGTTTTTAAGTTAGCTTATTTTATTTTGTTTTCTATTATTGGTTGGTCCTTGTCAATAAAGGATCCATTTTATGGCACTGAAAATTAAGTTATGATTATTTTAGAGTGTCTTTTCTTGGCTAATCCTTGAGTTTTAGCTACCAGAATCTTAAATAGATTTTGTTGTTCACCGACTTAAAAACACTAGATCACAAGTGTTATGGCGTCATTCGCGACGTTTGAGGTTCTCTAGTCAGGTTGTAGTATTAGTTTAGGACGTCATTTCTTCGTAAAGACAAATTCTAGGTTCTACTATCAGATTGTTAGTGAGTTTCATTCTAATTCCATCTTCCTAACAATAGAACGCCGATCTAGAATTATATCATGAAATCTTCCAATTTTCTACCACAAGCATGACAATTTGGATTAGTATAACATGACTTATACTCGTCTTGCTCACAACAACCCAATAGCCGGATTTGATAGTATATTTTCTGATGCATTCCTCGCTGAATCGACACTCTAGATCGTAGGTATTCACGGGATAATCCTTGCTGCAACTGAGCCGAGAGACTCCCTTACACAAGGCGTGTGGAATGATTGGTCGCACGAAAGTTGCGGAAGACTCTCGATATACCTAAGATCGACTTCGTTGGATATGACACACCACATAAAATCAAAATGTATTTGTCGGATATTACATGCCAACAATATAGGTTTCTCAAGAGAGAAAATTTTGAAAATACAAATTGAGGGATCATGTTCTACACGAAACACTTGCCTATTTGTTGATCGTTTTCAAATGATCTTCGGCATGAAGTACGACTCGGATGTTGAAATTTTCTTGTGGAGTCGAGCACTCGTCATGAACCCGCACCGCTGCAAGTAGTCCTCCGATGGTTTGCTTGAGCTTCCTAGCCTTAGCACGGGTCACATGACCTTCTTGTATTGTTAAGGCGTCCTCTTCATGCTCGGGTTCCTCGATGCTGTCCATTCTCGTATCATCCCATCCCTCTTGAAAAAGATTTGTCCTCAAATCTGGTTGATCTGCAACAAAATGCATCAAATCAGTAACATTAAAACTAGAACTCACATTATACTTACCTTGCAAGTCGAGTTGATAAGCGTTGTTGCTGATTCTCTTGGTTACTGTGAAGGTTCCATCGATCCGAGGCATCAACTTTGATTTTCTCTCATTCGGGAATCGCTCCTTTCGCAAATGAATCCACACTTGGTCGCTGGGTTCGAAAATCATTTACCTCTGTCCCTTGTTTGCTTGTTTTGCATAGAGTTTTGTTTTCTCCTCTATGTTCTTCCTAGCCTTCTCGTGGATCTGCTGTACCATTTTAGTTTTCTTTCTCCATCCAAACTAATATGTTCACTCAAAGGTAATGGCATTAGATCCAAAGGTGAGGTGGGGTTGAACCCGTAAATGATTTCAAATGGGGAATACTTAGAAGCAGAATGTACAACATGATTATATGCAAATTCAGCATGCAGTAAACATTCTTCCCATGTTCCAAAGTTCTTCTTAACTAATGCACGCAAAAGAGTTCCTAAGGTTCGATTAACTACCTCGGTTTGCCCATCAGTTTGCGAATGACACGTCGTGGAAAACAATAACTTAGTTCCTAGCTTAGACCATAGAGTCTTCCAAAATGACTAAGGAACTTCGTATCTCTATCCGAAACTATCGTCCTAGACATCCCATGCAACCTGACTACTTCCTTAAAGAAAATATTTGCTACGTGCAATGCATCATCCATTTTGTGGCATGGTATGAGATGTGACATCTTAGAGAATCTATCAACAACCACAAAAATAGAATCATTTCTAGTCTTAGTTCTAGACAAGCCAAAAACAAAATCCATAGATATGTCATTCCAAGGATGATTCGGGATAGGTAGAGGAGTATACAAACCGTGAGGTTGAACTTAAGACTTAGCTTGTTTGCACATGACGCACCTTCTGCAAATTCGTCCAATGTCCATCTTCATATGCGACCAATAGAAGTTATCATGTAATACTTTAAGCATCTTTGCAATTCCAAAATGACCCATAACACCACTGCCATGAGCTTCTCTAACAAACAGATCTCGCATAGAGCAATTAGGCATGCACAAACAATTATCGTAAAACAAAATCCATCTTGCCTAAAGTAATGATCCGATGCAAACTTCTCACATGTTTTTTATACTTCTCCAAAATCCAAATAAGATGCAGTTAGCATAGCATACCTTCGGGATAGAGCGCCCGCTACAATGTTTTCTTTACTTTGCTTATACTTGATGACATAAGAGAACGTCTCAATGAATTCGACCCACCTTGCATGTCTCTTGGTGAGTTTATTCTACCCTTTTAAATACTTTAGTGATTCGTGGTCTGTATGTATAAAGAACTCATTCGGCCATAGGTAATACTGCCACGTTTGCAATTCTCTAACAAGCGCGTAAAGCTCCTTATCGTAAGTGGCATAATTTAGGGTTGTGCCTCCAAGCTTCTTGCTAAAATAAGCAATTGGTTTCCTTTCCTACATGAAAACTGTACCAATTTCTACACCTGATGCATCACATTCGATTTCAAACGTCTTAAGAAAATCCAGTATAATTAAAAGAGGTGCATGCGTAAGCTTCTCTTTAGCGTTTGGAACGCCTCTTCTTGTGCCTCTCCCCACTTGAATCCAACGTTTTTCTTGATAACTTCAGTGAGTGGAGCTGCCAAGGTGCTAAAGTCCTTTACAAATCGACGATTGAACCGCGTGAGTCCATTGAAGCTTCGGACTTCCTCGACAGTCTTTGGACTCGGTCATTCCCGAATGGCTTTAACATTCTCTTCGTCCACTTTAACTCCATCTGCATTTACCATAAATCCTAGAAACACAACGTTATCCATACAAAAGGTACACTTCTTAAGATTAGCATAGAGCTCTTCCTTTCTAAGTACCTTTAAAACCGATTCTAAGTGACCAATGTGTTCTTCTAAGCATTTACTATAGACTAATATCTCATCAAAATAGACCACAAAAAATCAACCTATAAATGCTCTAAGAACGTGATTCATTAGGCGCATGAAAGTACTAGGTGCATTTGTTAACCCGAAAGGCATCACTTACCATTCATATAAACCGTGCTTAGTCTTAAATACAGGTTTCCATTCATCACCCTGTTTCATTCTAATTTGATGATATCCGCTCTTAAGATCAATTTTAGAGAGTACCCTAGACCCATGCAATTCTTAAATCATATCATCTAATCTAGAAATGGGGTGTCGATACTTCATCGTGATACTGTTGATTGCTCGACAATCAACACACATACGCCAACTTGCATCTTCTTTGGCATGAGTAAGATGAGAACGGTGCACAGACTCATGCTCTCTCGAGTGTGTTCCTTTGTCAATGAGTTCCTCCACTTGTCTTTGAAACTCTTTAGTCTCAACTGGGTTGGTACGATAAGCTTGCCTATTGCCTCCTTCGGGGGAAGGATTAGGACTGAGGGTGAAAAAACAGGAAGTGTGGCTCCGGGGACGAAGTCTATTTGGTGTTCGATGCCGCGTATAGGAGGTAATCCCGTAGGATTGTCTTTGGGAAAAACATCTTCATAATTCTGAAACAAAGATGTGATCTCACTCGGTAGCACCGTGCAAGGTTAGTCAAGCTCGAAAGAGATTCCTTAAACAAGAATAACAAAACCCATTGACTAGAGTGAAGAGATTTCTTGATCTCATCCGATTTAGCGTAGAAGTTCGATGACTTTAGTACGTGTGCTTCTTTCTGTTTGAGACACATTTGATCTTGTTGGACTTCTCTTGACATCAAAGGAATAAGGACCGTTTTCCTGCCATTAAACTCAAACAAATGTTTATTAGTAAAACCGTCATGTAATACCTTACGATCCGATTGCCACGGTTTACCGAGAAGGATATGGCTCGCTTCCATGGGAAGAACGTCACACAAGATCTCGTCCTCCTATTTTGTCAATGGTTATAGGCACATTCATTTGTTTGGTCATGTTTATTTCGCCGTTCTCATTGAGCCACTGTAGTTTATAAGGATTCAGGTGCTTCATAACCTTTAAACCGAGTTTTCGGACCATGGTAGCACTTGCTACATTAGTGCAACTTCCTCCGTCTATAAGCAAGCTACAAACCTTCCCTTAAACAAGGCAACGGGTATGGAACAAGTTCTCTCGTTGTTCTTGTTCATCAGATTTAGTTTGCACACTCAAAGACCTTCTTGCTACCAACAAATGCCATTTAACCGGTTCTTTTTCATACTCTTCGATCGAAAATTCTGATTCATCGTCCTGGGATTCAATCTCGTCATCCTCACGAATAATCATAACCCTCTTGTTTGTACATTCATTTGCATAATGGCCCCTTCCTTGACTCTTAAAGCACTTCATTCTCGAGCTCTCGATGTAGTGGCCTCGGCTTTTCCTTTTTCTCTTTGAACCGTTAGAACCACTTTTACCTCTTCTTTGGCTGTTGGGACATGCTTGTTACTTCTATGATAATTCAGGTTTTCATCTCGTTAAAAACTGAATTTTCCAGCCCCAAAGTTAGAATGAGTGTTTCTTTTCCTTTTGAGTTGTTGCTCGATTAGAATCGTTTTGTGTAACATCTCTTCTATTTCAAAATAATGTTGTATCTCCAAATTATTCTGAATTTCTTGATTTAATCCCCCAAAGAATCGAGACATGAGAGCTTCCCTATCCTCCAAAATGTCAGTCCTCAACATACACAACTTCATTTCTTGATAGTACTCTTCTACAGTTCGATTCCTTTGAGTGAGTTTTCTTAATTTCCTATGCAGCTCTCGATGACAATGATTCAAAAAAAAACCGTCTACGCATTATAGCTTTCATTTCCAGTCCCGTTTCTATAGGTTCCTCTCCATTACAACGCCTAGAAGTTACTAACTGATTCCACCAACTCAATGCGTAATCATAGAACTCTATTGCAGTAACTCTAACCTTCTTGATCTCAACGTAATGCTGGCAACTAAACACAAGCTCAAATTTCTTCTCCCATTCCAAATACGCATCCGGATAAGCCTTGCCATGGAATAGAGGGTTCTTGAGCTTAAGACCAGCAATCATTCTAATTCAATCATTCTAACATGTCCATTTATAGTAATTTTAACCTAGTCAACATATTTGTGACCCATATGATGGACTTGTACCAATCCTTCCTTGTAAAATTTACTCAATGAGGAAGTATCGACCCTTGAATAACTTGTTATACAAGAAAAATGGCTTCTGAAGAATTTTTCGTACTTCCTTAGCTAATAACGCATCATTAAACCGTTCAATATATCTAAACTCCAAATCCCATTCTTTCTTTGGCACATATAACTTTATTCTAGATACCCAATGAAATCCAATTTCGTTTCCTCCGTTTGTCCACCAAAATCTTCCCATAGAGAATATTTGGTAGATAGCTCTTGGAATCTTAAAGCAATACATAGCAAACATTGGCATATTGATGGCCACCAACAACTGATTTCGCAAAATTTCCAAAATTTATGCATTGCTCAGATGTTCTACTATATATTCGCAAGATTTTTAGAACTTATTCCATTTCATAATGTTCTTTTTAACATAGAATAAACTATCATCAAGATATATTATGTGTGTTTACCATAAGCCTTCTTGAGCTATTTTTATCCCATGAATATTCCTCAATCATTCTTCTTTATTCAAAAGATGAGATAACACTTCCGTGCATAAAATGAATAGATAAGGGGATATAGGATCACCTTGTCGGAGGCCTCTTTATGGAGTAAAAGTTATGACACAGGTCACAACCCAAGTAATCTCCATACTCTCAAAACCCATTTGTTGCATTGGTTTCTTCAGAAAATCTCACTCAGTTGTAAGCTTTGTTCATATCTATCTTAATAGACATGGAATCATTTTTGCATTGTTCTTTAGATTTTAAAGAATGAGATAAATATTGAGTAACAATTATATTATTTGAGATCATCCGCCGCGAAATAAAATGATGAGGACCAGGCCATGGTTCCACAACAAGTCAAACAAGGACCGATCATGAGGGCAGGAGCAAATGAGTTTAGGACTTCGCTCACTCAAATGAATATGGAAGGATGACCAATGGGTGGACTATGACAACAAGAAGCCTGAGACATGGCCACAGATCTATTTACAAGTTTAAGAGGTTGAGAGGAGCAAGAATCTAGAGAGCTAAAAGCACTCGACTAGAAGCACTCTACAAAATCGTCACAACAAATCCGTTCAACCCGAGTGAATTCTATAGACCAACGTACTTTATTCGATTTTTAGGTTGATACTTATTGGACACTCGATCAAGAAGTCATACAACTCGACCGATCATTTTTTACCGAGTTTTGTTAACTTAGTTTATTTTTTTTCACTTTTCCATTATTGTTTGGTCCTTATAAATAAAAACCCATTGTATGAGTTTTTAACTAACTTTTAATCAGTTAAGATCTTGGAGAGATTCTGAGTGTTCACCAAATTATAAACACTAGATCACAAATGTTATGGTGTCTTTCACTAAGTCTAGAGTTTTTTAGTCGGATTGTAGTAGGGATTTATGATATTTTTTCCTTAGAGGAGACAATTTTAGGTTTGTTAGTGAGTTGTTAGAGGATTTCGGTCCACTTATATCCTTTATACAATATAATGTCAGTTTAGGTTCTTATCATAAAATTTATATAATTTCCATTATAAAATTCAAAAGAATTGATTAAATTTGTCTTAAGATCTTTGATATGATCTTATAAACCACATTGCATAATTGATCGGTCTAAGTTCTTGCATCCTTTTTGGTTCTAAATTTTAGGGATTAAAAAAATATGAGTTTCATTAATCCTTAGATCCAAAATTATAGTGCTGAAGAAACACTTCACTTCTAAGACTATGTTTCCACCCACAACATCCCAATAAGTTTGATAAAAAGGTGTTGTCATACCATCTGTGTCTAGGGTTTTTTCCAAGGTCGTCTTAAACATAGTTCTTTTGCCTCCATCACATGTGTGGTTGATGTGTCTTCTATGTGTGACCTAATGCATCTCCTGGTTAAATATTTATACATAGACTAGACATTTCACAAGGATAAAAATCATGTATTACTAGGATCGAACACAAGGATTGAGAAATTTAGACTATAAATTTCGCAAAAAACTATGACCCTGAACAATAAAAAGTATAGGTATACCTAACAGTATAATTGTTTTCCGAATACAATAATTGCGTATAGAATCTTATTGACTATTCCAATTACTGTTGCTTTTGCAGAAAGAAATTTTTCGAAGCTCAAATTATTGAAGTCGTACTTGCGAACCACTATGCCACAAGAAATGTTGAATGAGTTAGCTTTAATGATAATTGAAAGTAGTCTCCTAGAGAATTTAGATGTGGAAAGCTTGATCGAATATTTCGTTTCAAAACATGCAAATAGAATAGCTCTTTTCAAATGAATGTTATAAATATTTATTGTATATAAAAGAAATTTTTTGTATCGAATATTTCGTTTCGAAAAGCCTATTTTAATTTTATGGCACAGGGCCTCTTCTCTAGTTGAGCCGGCCCTGCTAATATAGTCGGGTAAAATAAATTACAATTATAATTATATAAAACAAGACAATGGTTTTAGATTTGAGAAGTGTTCTCACGTACATGAACTCATTAAAAATTTTGGAAAATGTCACTTTGTTGTTATAGGGGAATTCGATCATCTTATATGAACCTACCTTCTTTTGAAGTTTATATCATATTCAAGTATCTTAATCATTGATGTCTCCATCTAATGAACTACACATTGAATATAATATTAATAGATTTTCCTTCTCTTGAAGTCTAAATCCCTATTGAAACATTTCACCCATTAATGTTCTCATACAGTGACCTACATATTGAATGCATTATCATCGAATATTATCACCCCTACACTGATTCATCTATATCTCGAAATGATTATTTTTTTCTAATTTAGTGCATATGATCTAGTGTAATCTGATGGCTCTATGTAAATTAAACCATGTGACAAGCAATTCAAGGGACCCATCAAGAATCGAAAGAATAAAATATGCATCAAATCGTAAAAATCGAAGAATAACAAAACCGGTATGAAGTACATTGAGTTCAAATACACAAAAATTCTAGTCTAAAGCATGAATCAAACCTATGGATCTACATCTTAGGAAATAACTACAACTATAAATAAGTAAAGAGAAAATAATTAGGGAATTTTTCAATCAATTGTTGCCATGATATTTCCTTTGACTTGCCTCCATTGATAGTTCGATTCTTAGATGAAGCCCAATAGCATTACCACCTTTTTACACAATCCCAAAAGTCTCGTCTCAATACTCTCTGTAATTTCGTATTCTCCTCTCTATCCTTTTTCTCAAATTTTTGGGCTCTAATTTATGAGAAACCTCTCTAGCACTTCAATAATTAAAATCTTAATTATTAAATGAATTTGGTAAAAAGTTAGGCTGAGTTAGTGCAAACTCAAGCTGAGCGGTTGGTTCTACGTGTTTCCCATGGAAAATGAACCCAACTTTCACTTGATTAGGTCCACTGCTCGATCAAGTCCAAAAATGCTCGGGTCAAAGGATCCTACGAGTGTGAAAAGCTTTCCCATTTGGTTTATTGCTCGACCAAGTAAGTCACCGCTCGAGTCGAGCGAATATACTAGTATGACTTTAGTGCTTGGTAATGGCCGAGTAGTTAATCATTTTTCCTAATTGAATCTACGGGATATTTTGTGCATTTCATTCATGAAAGATCGATCGAGTGATTTGGTACTTGATCCGATTAATTTCTCTGTTTTTTCCTCGATGCTTGTTTCATGTTGAAACTTGTCATATTGTTCCATTAGGTGTTCCTTAGTCCTTGATGCCTACATGGTCATAAAATGAACCATAGAAGGTGTAAAAAAGAAATCAATAAACTAAAACAATCTAAACCAAAATAGACTCATACAACTAATCATGGAGTGAAAATAGTGTGATCAAACTTCCCAACTTAACTTTTTACTCGTCCTCGATCAAATATAATCATTAACACTGGAAATGGAGCACAAGACAAATCAAGATCATAAAGGATTTCAAGAAAATTCATATCCAATTAAACTACGTTGGTCGTGAACGAAATTGAATTAATTTCCTATAGAGTTCTCAAGCTTCAGAAAGATTCTAATAGATGGGATTTATATTAACATCAGAAATCTTTAGAGAACGAATTAAAAATCCTACCAAACATATGTCTCGATTCTATTGATCACTTTCCTAAAGGGTAAGTTGGTCCAAATGGTTACGGGAAGACTCAATGAAGGTGATAAAATTTCACAGATTTTCTTCTTTCTGAGACTTGTAATATTCACCCCCTTATTATTTTTATTCTTATTCTTTTTTTATTTGGAAATTTGGATTTTTTTGGCCTTTTTTTGTCTCTTTTCCTTTTTCTTCAAATGGAATTATTATCATATAAAAAAGGTAAATGAAACGGGTAATCTGGGCAAACACTCATGCTTGATGAAGATTGTCACCCCCCGACGAGATGACTAGTTTTTGTTCAAATGAAAGATATATGACTATAAACATGATAAATTCGATCAAGATGAAAATGACCTAGTACTCCAAATAATGGGGAACAAATCTTAGAGAAATATATGAACTTGGAAACTATGATTGTAAGCGAACCTAAGGTGACTAAGTTTTAATTTACCCCAAAGAATAATAAAATCAACATAAGCTCGCGTTGTCTAATTCGACTAAATTCAGCAATCCATTCAAAATAGTTAGTTGATCTAAGTTGGGTATACATAGCTATCGGGGCAAGAAAGATTCTCTAATCTCTTATTTGTCATCATCGTTCAAATATCTCGTGGTTAAGCTAGAGTATGTATGCTCATATTTGATAGATTCTAAAAAAATACTTATCTAAAATGTAACCTAAATGCAACCTAAAATGTAACCTAAATAGTGTCTAAGATGTCAATCAATGCCTCCCCAGACTTAGACTTGGCACCGTCCTCGGTGTAAAATTAACAAGAGAAACATAACTATAACGGATAAGAAAAATATTTGAACACGTAACTCCGGTATCACTAAATACATTGATATATTTATGTACTTATTTTTGCTAGACGTTGTTTCCTGGTGTTCCATCTTATATTCCGTCATTTTAGCTTGTGATCATTTGATGTTTTATTCACTTGTATAGGAATCTAAAAATCACAATGATATAAAGTACCATGCATTTAAATATAAAGATAAACATTATAACCTAATACAATCTACGAAACAACGAAAAAAATAAAAGGATGTAAGAAATGTCACTAGTGCAAGCGTCAATGCTCCATGGTTCAGAGCATCTCAGTGTGTTATCAAAGCATCTCAGGGTGCGTCTGATGCGTGTATGTTTCGTCATCTACAAAATGTTTAATCAGAAGATATACTCTATGTAATATAAGTATATACATCGAAATATAGAATATATAAACTCAATCATGCAGAAAAACATAGAATTTCGTTAAGGCCTGAGAAATTGTTCGACCTGAGTTAATATGGTAAAGCAACTGGGAAGAACCCCGATCCTACCTAAGCACTCGTTCACTAACTATTTTGAATGATCGATCATCTTTCTTTCTAGAAAAAATGATCGATCATTCAATGCGGGACCGAACGATTTTTTTGTTTCTTTCCTTGATGCTTATTTCGTGTAAAAAGCTTTTTATGTTTCTTCGTAATGTATTTTTCAACATTTGTTGCTTATAATATCATAAAAGAAATGAAAGAAGGAGTTAAAAGGAATTATAGAGACTAATCCAAAAAGAAATAAAAACATGAAACTAGTAATAGAGTGAAAATAATGTGATGAATGGTTAAACAAGTATTCATTCTCCTTCCTGAGAAAGCCTTCAAATACTTCAATAGGGAAATCTCACTTTTATATTTGAATGACTCTTAAAAATACTTAACTGCAATTATACCCATAGCTTTTTCTTCGGGTTAAGTTTTGTAATTTCTATTACCAATAATATACGAATTTCCAAATATATTTTTAAGTGTTAATCATTACTTTAAATTTCCATTACGTTTATGGTTATTTCTTTCATCTTTATTGCAACATCATAAGAAATTATTTGCTCTTTAAAACATATTCAATTTATTGTAGTCTCTTCTTCATAGCACTACAAAAAACATATAAAACCACCATAATATTGCGTTGGTAACCGTTTTTTTGCTTAAAAATTATTGTTTCCAACGCTAATTTAATGCAAACATTGTGTTGCCTACGACACCATTGGTAAAAAATAAGTATCAATCTGGCATTAGACAGAGCAATACTATTGCAATACCAAACGATGTCACAAAGGCTTATGCATGGTCAAAGAGAGCGCATCACAAAAGGCAACGGCGTTGTGGTTGCCAATAGTGTTGAAAATTTTGTTGATTGAGTTAATGGGGGTTTATGTTAATAATGGTAAAACCATAGCACCATTGTATGATGTTACACATTGTTACTATGTTGTAATGGTGATCCGCGTAGCCAACCCGAATGCCAATGAAACATAAGAGTGTTAGTGATGCGTGTTCAAGTTAAATAAACCTAAATCTATTCTGTAAGTGCACGGAACGTGTATAGCGTGGAATCTAGGTGTCGATCCCACAGGGACCAGCAACACGATATAATTAAAACAATCGAATCAATGCTTTAAAAACAAATAAAGAGTGATGAAATTAAACTAAACTAATGACGAATAATAAATTGATGCGTAAACCAATCAAACAAACATCCTAGGATACGATTTCACAACTAAGATCCCAAAACCATCCATATCAATCGGCTACTCATGCTTTTCCTATCCAATTTGAAGGCAAACGATCCTAATCTATCAACTATCATCTTTCAAGGTCTAGAGACGTGCATAAACTATCAAACCTCCTACTTTCTTGGCTGATAAGCTAGTCTACACCCATTAAACTTCATGATTCGTTTGTTAGTCCTCAATCTAGGTTTTTCTACTCTCGTGGCTTAACCTAAACTGTCCTAAACCTATATGTCCGATATCAAGTTTCTTTTGGTACTTCACTCTAATCCCTAATATCATGCAACTATTTGGCATTCACAATCAAATGACGATTAAGCGCATAGACAAAGGATCAAACGGGGATAGAAATTGAAATCGTAGATAGAAATCAATGCAAGGGTTCCGGGATAGCCTAGGCCTACTCCATTCTCCTAGAACAATCTTACTACTCAGACATGAGCTCGAATAACAACATGAATGAAATAGAAGGATAGAGATAGAGAAAGCTTAATGATGTATCCGTGTGCTCTCCGACGTCGTGGGATTTCTCCTTCTCCGCTTCTTCTCTCTCTCTCTATCTGTGATGAATGGTTTCTTAGGCTTCTGCCTCTGCTCCACATCTGCCTCTATCGTTTTGCTTCTCTCCCTTTTAAAATAAAACCAAGAAGCTTGTTTGTTCTAGGCATACAAATAACCCGGTTGTGCGCATGTCTTCAAAGGAGTGATCGTTCGAGCAGTTGACATGCCCGGGCCGTGCAAGACATTCTGGGAACAAATTGGTTAAAGAGCCCGATCGAGCATTGTTGGGAGCTCGGTCGTGCGCATGGAATTCACATAAGGAGCTCGGTCGTGCTGCATTCTTAGCTCGGTCGTGGTTTGTGTTTTGTTTGGGTGCTCGGTCGCGCTGTTGCACATGCTCGGCCGGGCTGTGTTCTTCAAATGGTTGCTCGATCGTGCTATCGCACATGCTCGGCCGGACTGTGTTCTTCACTTGGATGGTCGGTCGTGTTGTGTTGTGTGCTCGGTCGGGCTGTGTTCTTCTCCAATTCAATTGCTTTAACCGAGTCATTCATTCATTGTATCTTGTCCCATTTAGCCTCTCTTCCAATCGCGATTGATATATGTGGCCTTTTACTCTATATAATCTTCATTTCTACGTCTAAATCACAAAAGGCACTTGCAAGGAATATATCGCGAAAATATGCACACAATCGCATACAAAACATCAAAATATCCTCAAAACGTGATAAAAAAATATGCAATTGCTATGCAATTGCTATGCAATATAAACCTATGCGATTGCTATGCAATATAAACACACAATGCTTAGAAAAGTTTTGAAAAAAAAATACATAAAATATTTCTCGTTTAAAAAAATTTCTAATCATGATGAAGAAAAAGACGATGATCGCGATGATGATGCAGGTCAAGATGCGAGTGCAGATCTATAAGGGCAGGGTGTGACATCGACGCAAAAATGCTAACATTAATTCGAGATTGACCACCTTTTCTTTGTATCCCGTGAGCTCGGCCTATTGTGCCTCCACTAGTGTCATAGATCATTAAAGACCTCGTACATACCCTTGGGCATCTTGTCCCCTGAAGTCCCGATTATTTTGGACTGAAATGAGTCTAATGGAATATACATCCCTATCGGTTTAGATGATTGATCTGAAAAAACAAAAATATGATTATAGAATAATATTAAATTGTTTAAAGGCTTAGGTGATCTCTAGTGGTCTTGACCTTTTTCCCTAAGTCAACGATCTTTCTTGGGATGATGTTACTCTTCTCACTGTTTAAAAATTTAAGTATAATTATATGTATCTTTAAATATCAACGTTTATAATTTGAAGTTTATGTACCTTTTTTTCAACCTCCTTGGCTATGTCTTTAGCCTCGCTGTGGATCCATGTTTTCTCTTGTTTCTTAATGGGTCTTCTGTATAAGCTTGAAAATACTTGGAGATCGATTGTATTCTTACTGCTGCAAAAGAATACGTGCATAAAATTTTCTATATTGAAAAATGAAATAAAAATTCTACTATTATTATTTTACTTATAAAGTTGTAAAAGATTTACGCAAACAGTTATGCACTAGATGTATGCGTCAATGATGTCAAATCTGATGCAACATGTATCATCTAGCTTCTCTTTGTTGCCTCGCTCCGCTTGAGAAATTCTTAACTTAACCACTGCTAACAAGTACCTCCCAAATCTTCAAACATGTGAAATCCAGAAGGAACTTTTCAAAGTGTGGTGGATCATCAAGCCAATTCTCCTTCTAGCTCGTTATCGTGACTTTAGGCATTTTGTAACTAGATTATTCTACCAATCATATACCATATTTTGGTATTAGGGTTCTCAATAATTATAAATATGAATTAATAAATTTAAAATTATCACTTACCATAAGATAATTCCCCAATTGTCTTTGGTGGCCTTTGGAGTCTAAGAGTCAAAGTAGTTGGTTTCTTACTTACCATAAAGACAATCCCCCAATAATCGTTGGTTTACCATTTTGGTTTGGAAATTTCTTTTGATGTTACCAATGTGTCACGTGCGTTCAAGAATACATAACTTCTTGACGTTCAAAATTTTTGAGACATATAAATAATCATTCATAATAGCTCATCGACGCTGCAAAAATGATGTCGTCGACTGTCACTCCAACCATGTTGGTGGAAGCGGTGGGAAAGATTAGATTGACGATGACCTACGTGACTGTGAGCCCTTACTCTGTGTGTTTGGAGTCCCTCTTAGACTCGGAATCCTTGAAGAGAATGCACTCATCGAACTACATCTATATGATCATCGAGACATATTGCAAGACAAAAAAAAAATAATTCGAGTCCAATTTTCAACCCTAAACCAACCTAATTTCAAACTCTTATTGCAACTCTGAATTAACCCAATTTCTAGCTCTATTCCAACCCCAGACAAACTAAAATTTATCCTATCTAAATCAAATTAAACCAATCTAATCCAAATTGCACCTAAACCAAACTCGAACCGCTTCTGAATCGAAACCCACCTGAATCGCCCTTAACCCACCTAAATTGCCTTAAATGACCTAAACCGATGCAACCGAAATTCGTACCTAAACCAAAATTCCTAATATGACCAAACCTAAATCTTCAAAATATATCAATCTAACAATAGAACATCTTTTCTCAAGGAAGACAAACTCCAGGTTCCGCTACCGAGTTGGTAGGAGATTTCAGTTTGTTTTTATATAGAACGCCAATCTAGATTCATATCAAGTGGTATCAAAGTCTCGTTCTTTCATTAGACTACCAAATTTTAATTTTTTCTATTAATTCAGCTTAGTTTAATTTAGTTTAATTTGTGTCGTTTTACAAGGAAAAGAAAAATAAAATAAAGGAAAAAATGCACAAAAGGAAAATCCATAACATGGAAGAAAACATAAAAAAGGAAATAGAGAAAAGGAAGAAGCAAAAAAAAGAAAGGGATACAAAAAAAAAAATAGAAAGAGTCTTCGATATAAAATAGAAGTTGCGTAGATTAGAAATCTAAGATATAATATCGATTTATACACTTATTGCATCAAGATTTATTTTGAATTTTTTTCAAAAATTCACTTTGAGTCGTTCTTGAATTCTAAACTTAATAAAAAAATAAGAAGCCAATGGAAATACAGGAAAGTGAGTGAAAAATTGAGCGATTTTTTTAGAGATTGCGAGCTTCGACCAACTTTCCTTCTGTCATCATTTATGTTATTCTTTAATCTTTTTAATGTCCAGATCTTGAAAACATTGCGATGAACCACTACAAGATGAGGGAGCTGCTCAGTTGCAAACACATTTCCAACTAATGATGGGCGAGTTCATAAGAATAATTCATGAATTCATTATTGCCCCCAGATGATGCTTTCGGGTGAAAGAATCAGCATGTGGGTTCACCAAGAACAACCACGGAAGATACCAAATAAAATTTGTAATCGGTATCCCATAGATATGGATGAAGATGAATATGCAGAGGTTCTAGATGAAGATTATTTATGTCTGCAGAGGCCTAACCAATGAGCATAAAACAAAATCAACAACGACATTTGTAGCATTAAGATACAAATTCCTGCGTTCATTGGCCAAAGCGATACAAAGCATACTTGGAGTAGGAACGGAAGATTGAGATGGCTTTTGATTTCCATTACTACTCCGAGTAGGTGAAATTGACATTTGCAAGATTCAATGCCATTAGCACTTGGGATGAGATGTGTACAACCATGTGACATCGATTTGTACCTTCTCACTATCATCGAGAGGTTGGTCAATGTTTAAGGTGATTGGTACAAAGTATTAAGTGCGTGGAAGAATACTATAAGGAGATGGATTTCCTCATTATACGTGCCAATATAAATGAGATTCGCGAGGCCACAATGTATCGCTTTATTGGAGTTCTTAATCCCGATATTCAAGAATGCGTGGAAACTCATCTTTACATGGATATAGAGGATCATCTTCACTTGGCCACTACGATCAAGAAACAACTCAAACACAGATGAAAGGAAACTTAAGAGCACGAGAAGTCATACACTAGCATCAAGATCGATCTAAAACCCGATACATCATTACAAAAAACGTGAAGTACCCATGAAATCTCAACACCTAACTATGACATTACATGCTTCAAATGCCAAGGTCATGGACATTACATCAAAGATTGTCCGGACAAGAGGACTATCCTAATACATGCAGACGAGGTTATGGGACGGTATCGGATGAAGACTTGGAACGTAAGGCTAAAAAATCATGAAAGTGTTGAGGAATATGAGTCCTTAACCCATATGCTAGAGATGATGCAACAGAGTAGGGGAAAACATCTTCTACAAACGGAGAGTAACCAAAGAAAAAGTGTATAACATCATGATAAATGGTGGGATCGTGTTACAATAATATGCTACTCGGTCGACATGACATTCGGGGCGACCATGGCGACAAGTGCAAGGAGGACCACGAAACACATCAAGCGGATAACAATAGCTTTAGTTAAATTACAGATCCGAAATGTTTAAATAGTTAAACATGTATAACTACACTATAAACATGTATTTAGAATAAGTATAATAAAAGCTTTAGTTAAGTTGAAAAATCAACTATCAGAAATTAAAATAAAACATATAAACCATAATACATTAATATGAACATATACAAAGTATACATATATTTTGTAGTATATATATGATCAATATGTATTTATAAAACATATTATGAACGTGTAAATTAAAAGTAAACATATAATAAAAACAAAAGTATACATTGGGAATATTTAATAGTTTAATATATATAAGTTTAAAAAATGTTCAAAATTATTATTAACAATGTAAAGAAACAACAATACCATAATGTTAAAACATAATATTAATATGCATTCGAAATGTTTGATTATTCGTATAAATAGTATTAGGAGTTGTAAGATATATAATGATGCATATTCAAAGTTAAACAATTATTAACCTAAACTATCCGCAAGTGCACGACACATGTGTAGTATTGTAGGTGTCGATCCCACATGGACTACACAACACAACCTAAACTCAAACTACGAATCAAACTTGCAAACGAATGAATATTGGTTTTAAGATTGAAATACTAAAACAAAAATAAACTACGAGTTCTTAACAGTGAGACTAACGTTTTAGGAATCCGGTTTCACCACAAGACTACCGAAACCAACAATCAACATACCTAATCATGCAATCCCAATTAAGTTATCTAAGACAGACGATCCTAATATGATATCTACCCTCTCTCAAGGCATAGACACGTGATCTAGTCAAGTTATCCCCTACTTTTGTGGCTGACACCTTAAGCTAAACCCATAAGATCTGTGATTCGTTCGTTTTACCCTCAACCGCTGCTACCCTACTTTCATGGTCTAACCTCGATTGTTCTAAACCTGATTATCCAGAATTAGAATTCTCCTTTTGGTCCTTCTCCTAAGTTTCTAAAACATGCATCTAACGTGCCAGATAAAGAATAGATAAACCAAAACGGAAAATTGATTTCAAAGATAAATCTAAGTGGTTCCGGGATAGCCAAGGGCTATTCCCTTCTCCTAGAACAAAACGACTATTCGCCCATGCGTTCAAAAGCAAACAACATAATCGAAGTAGAAAGTCTAAAGAACATAAAAACCAAACGAAACCGAAGTCTTGAATTGATCTCCAATGCCCCATGAATGTCTCCTCCGCAAGAACTCACGAACATCTCCTCTCTCTACTCTCTCCCTGCAACTCTCCTGCTGCAACTCTGTTTTTCTGCAACTCTCCCTCTCATGGATGTTCTTTCTCTCCTCAACTTAAGTGAACGAACCCTAGCTCTCCTCCTTGTCTTTCCTCTTTTCTTTCTTTCCTTTTCTCTTCTTTTTCCTCTTTGGTTGTTCACTTCGGTTCCTCTTCTTTCCTCTTTGTTTCAGCTTGCTGTTTTTGTGAGTTTTCCATTCTTCTTTGCATTGATTTCTATTCTTGAGTAAGGGCACGTTTCCATTCTATTTTCCAGCCATATAACTCTCGTTCCTCTTCTCTAATAATGTTTCCTTTTTGTGTAGGCAACTAACCACTTTCTTTTCCTCTTTCATGCAAGTTTCCTTTTCTTGTTTCTGCAGGTGACTGACGCGTCCCGCGCGGGCTGGAGTGTGTGCCCCGCGCGGGCGTCCTTGCTAGTGCTCGATCCACTCGGGCTGATGCACAGCCCGAGCTGTGCTGTGTCTGCTAGAACAAGTGCCCCGCACGGGCTGAGGTGTGACCCGCGCGGGCTGAGGTTTGACCCGCGTGGGCTGATGTTTCTGTGCCCCGTATGGACTATGATAGTGCTTCAAGGTCCGTACGGGCTGAAGTCCTCCCTGATCCTGTGTTTTTTCTTGTCCCGTTTGTTCCGTCATTATCCTCGAATCTAATACTTTTTCCCTTGTACGTTCTTTAGCTCCAAAACGAACAAAATATGCATTATAACCCGTAAGAACATGAAAACACGAAAATGAGTAAAACAGATACAAAATCACACGTAAACATCACATCTATCATCATAAACATCTCTAAAATCATGCGAGAAATACGTATTAAAACGAAATGATCAAAATCCCCCAAAATTGAATGTTTGCTTGTCCCTAAGCAAACGTAAACGTGGAACATGTGGGGTATACATAATCCGAGAATTCCCCTTTCTCTTTGAAATACCGCTAAAGCGAATCTAATCGATCAACTAGCAAGCCGAGAGCAAATTCGGCCTAATTAAATTTTCAGCCTTCATCCTAGGTTCACTAAGGCTACCTACAAGAAAGTAAATCGAAGGCAAACTAAACAAGTCACCGTAACTCTCTCCACCAAACAAGATTTCAGACTAATGCTAAACCTAGAACAATCGAGGATACTTGTTTCTTTTTGAGCTTCTTTCTTTATTTTTTCTTTTTTTCTTTTTCTTATTTCTTTTTTTATGTCTTATTTTTCTCTTCTTCTTTTTTTTTATGTTGTGCAGACACACTAGGGTTCTAGGACGTCGGATTTGAAGGGATCCAGCCTCTACTTAGATCCAAACTACCGACGATGGTATACTCATGCATCTCGTTCAAGTGTGCAGCAGAGTGTTAGTGTGCGCTCTTAATCTGTAAATAAGCTCGATATCATACGATCTAATAATCCTCATCAAAAGAAGTAAAGCATCGTCTATACGAAGTATGACCATCTGGATAGAGAAAATAAACGATAAACTAGTCTAGAAACCTCGTCTAAACCTCCCACAAGCAACACTAGGATTCCCAAATAATTACGACCTATAGTTTTTCAGCCGACTAATAGGCTCTAACGCTTAGGGAAAACCCAGATCAAACATGCAAAATCTCACAGAAAAGACCAATTTCTTAAGTATCCTAGGTTTAGGGTTCATCTCAAAACGTGGCACCATACAAGTGCCTAGGACGACTTTGACTCACGAAGGAAAAACAAACTAAAGACTACGAAATCAAAGAGAAAATAAAAGAAAATGAAACGAAGTCAACTGACAAACGTGAGCTGCTCCCCCAGACTTGAATTGAACGGCGTCCTCGACGTGAAGCTCTGATGGAGGATAAGAGAAGCGAAGTCACGTTTGTGGTGGTATTTTAGTGTGTTTTTTTGTGTTTTTTTTAAATTAACCAAGTCTTAAACTAAACAACTAAGGAAAATAGAAAACAAACAACTGGGTTACCTCCCATAAAGCGCTTATTTAACGTCTTTAAGCTTTGACGTCTCCCTTCTTCATGCGTGTGCGATGGATGAATCAGAAAGGGAGATGGAGTTTCCACTTTTGATCGGTTAAGCGGCTTGGTAGAGCTTTAGTCATTGTCCATTAGCTTTGAACGTTCCGCTCGAATCACTCCATAGTTCCACTTCTCCATGTATAAAGACTTCTCGTATCTGGAAAGGACCAGACCAACGAGATCCTATGTTGCCCAAGAAAAGCTTAGGATGAGAATGAAAAAGTAGAACTAAGTCACCTAGTTGGAAGTCAGGAGGTAGGGTCTTTTTGTCGTGCCATCTCTTAGTCACGGCTTCTTTCTTTGGCACGTCATGCACGAGATTCACTCGTTCGCTGCCCAAGATTGGATAAATGGTATATGCATTTAAAAATTCTATGATGTCTTTTTCCATTACCTCTTTCAAGTGCGGGTGCAGCCTCCTTTTATTTTCGGTGGAAGATTCGTTGCTATCTTCTGTAGAACTTCCGTGCGTACATATCGAAGAGCGAACTCTCCTACGCTTCTTTACGCGAGTGGGTTATTTCCTCATCTCATCTACACTCAAGTTAGCATTCATAACAACATGACATATTTTATCGCATTCAACGTACTCATACCGAAAAGAAGAAAGAGGAGGGTCGGGCTCAAGTTCGGGCGTCTTCTCGACTGCGAAAGCAACGTGCATTTTGTGTGGTATCTCCTCACATGGGGCGTCTCTAGCGCTCCAATAGCACTCATGAATTTCGTGTACAGCTTGGCTCCTTCGTCTGTAAATCCTACATCTTCGAAAACTCGTGTTAAGCATCGCAAGAGGATCAGAAACACTTACTTGATCTTGCGTGTCTTTTGCTAACTCGTCCAGCGAATCAACTGTAAAGCAAGGCTCCTTGAAGGAAGGTCTGTTCATACTGCTGGACAAGTTAAAATCTATCGTCTCATCTCCGACACGCAAAGAAAGCTTTCTTTGTTATACGTCTATCATGGCACCTGCAGTAACTAGGAACGGTCTACCAAGAATAATAGGTATCCTAGCATCTTCCTTTATTCAAGTAAAAAAAAATCAGTGGGAATGAAAAGATCACCTACCTTGGTGGGAACTTTTTCAACAATTTCCACCGGATATCTCACCGAATGATCCGCGAGGCGTAGACACATCTTTGTAGATTTGAGATTCTCGAAGTCCATCCGCTTGAAGACCGAGTGTGGCATGATGCTCACGCTTGCTCCTAAATCACACAAAGCATTGTCAATGTCAATATTACCTATTGTGCATGGAATGGAGAAGCTTCCGGGTCCTTCAACTTTGGGGGCAGTTTGTTTTGAAGGACAGCGCTGCATTCCTCGGTGAGTGCTAACCGAGTGTGGCATGATGCTCACGCTTGCTCCTAAATCACACAAAGCATTGTCAATGTCAATATTACCTATTGTGCATGGAATGGAGAAGCTTCCGGGTCCTTCAACTTTGGTGGCAGTTTGTTTTGAAGGATAGCGTTGCATTCCTCGGTGAGTGCTACCGTATCGTTCTCTTCGATATGCCTCTCTTTGGAAAGAACCTCTTTGATGAGTTTGGCGTGATTAGGCATTTTTTGGAGGACTTCCACGAATGTGATGTTGATGTCAAGCTTCTTGAGACCCTCTAAAAATCTGTCCACTCTCTCTTCGTTCTTGCTGCTCACTAACCGTTGAGGAAACAATATAGGAGGTTTGTACGCCGGTGGAACAACATATGGTTTATCCAAATCTGGTTCGACTCCTTCCATAATTTCGATGGTACATTTGCCTTTTCTCATGGAGGTACCAGCAGCTTGCTCTCGCCTTTCGAGGGCAAATGCTCGATCATATCAGTGCTACACACGGAAATAGCGTGAACGTATTCTCTCGGGTTTAATTCGGGTTTACCAGAAAGCTGTCCAGGATTTTGAGAGGATGAGGCAGCTTGCTGTGCTACGGAGTTCTCTAAACTCTTTACATGGTTGCTCAAGGATTCCATCAGAGTTTTGAGCTTGTTGATCGCTGTCCCCATATCCGCATTGAATTTGGCTTGAGTTGAATGTTGCTGCCTTTGCTCCTTGATAAATTCGAGCATTACCGCCTCAAGGTTCGACGAAAGGGCTTGAGGAGGTTGAGGAGCTTGCGGAACTTGCTGAGCATGCTGAAATTGCTGGTTATCTTGCTGGTACATTTGCTGTCTTTGCTGAAATCCCGAATACTTCACCAGTTGAGTCGTTCGATACGAAAGATTCGGGTGGTTCCTCCAATTCAGGTTGTAGGTATTCCCAAATTGCGTGTTTCCTTGCTGCTGGGCATAATTCATGTATTCCACGTTCTCTTACAGCGTACATTGATAAGCCACGTGTTCTGTATCTCCACAATTCACGCAGTACATGGCGTTTGCTGCATTACCCGTTGCTCTGCCCTAATTCAGCTTATATAAACCTCGAGTTCTGTTAGGCATACCTCTCAGTGTGGACCACATGGTGTGGTTCATGGCTAGGTTATCTATCAGCTCGTATGCCTCCTCGACGCTTAGATCCATAAACGATCCTCTAGCAGCATTATCCAATGTCGTTCGGTGTTCGTCTGAAATTCCATTGTAAAAGTTTGGATAAGATACCACTGCTCGAGACCATTGTGTGGACACATTTGTAGAAGATCCTTAAATCTACCCCACACTTTAAACAACGTTTCTCCATCTTTGCATCTAAACATCGTGATTTCTCGCCTCATCTGAATCGTCTTGTTCGGAGGAAAGAACCGTGAGAGGAACAATGTGCAGAGCTGGTCCTAAGTCATGATTGAACCAGTGGAAAGCGATTGCAGCCATGTTTTTCGCTCGTCCCCCAACTGAGAAGGGGAAAAGACGCAGTAATATCGCGTCCTCTGAGACTCCGTGTATTTTGAACGTACCGGAAAGCTCTAGGAAGTCTCTGAGATGCTGATGGGGATCCTCGTGATTTCCACCCATGAATTGCTTCTGATAAAGCATGTTGATCATTGCCGGCTTAATTTTGAACTGTTCTTTCGCAACTGCAGGCATCCGTATGGTTGTTTGCACGTTGTTCATGTTTGGCACCACATAATCTCTGAGGCGACGTGGTGGAGGAACCTGTGGTTCTCGCGGTGCGAGTTGCTGTTGCTGCATATGTCCATGGTCGTTCTGATTATCCATCTCTCGTTGATCTGATGGCTCTGTGTTACCTTCTTCCTTGCCCTTTCTTAGTTGTCTGCTAGTGCGCTTGATCTCAGGGTCGATTTGTTCGTTGTGATCATAGTGTAGTGACCTAATGTGATTCAAAGTTAAACAAATATTAACCTAAACTACCGCAAGTGCACGACACGTGTGTAGTACTCTAGGTGTGGATCCCACAGGGATTACGCAACACAACCTAAACTCAAACTACGAATCAAACTTACAAACGAACGAATATTGATTTTAAGATTAAGATACTAAAAACAAATAAACTACGAGTTCTTAACAGTGAGACAAACGTTCTAGGAATCCGGTTTCACCACAAGACTATCGAAACCAACAATCAACCTATCTAATCATGCAATCTCAATTAAGTTATCTAAGGCAGACGATCCTAATATGATATATACCCTATCTCAAGGCATAGACACGTGATCTAGTCAAGTAATCCCCTACTTTCGTGGCTGACACCTTAAGCTAAACCCATAAGATCTATGATTCATCCGTTTTACCCTCAACCGCTCCTATCATACTTTCATGGTCTAACCTCGATTGTTCTAAACCCGATTATCCGGAATTAGAATTTTCCTTTCGGTTCTTCTCCTGAGTTCCTAAAACATGCATCTACGTGGCCATCACAAACACAAGTCAATGAAGCACTCAGATAAAGAATAGATAAACGAAAAACGGGAAATTGCATTCAAAGATAAATCAAAGTGGTTCTGGGATAGCCAAGGGCTAATCCCTTCTCCTAGAACAAAACGACTACTCGCTCATGTGTTCAAAAGCAAACAACATAATCGAAGTAGAAAGTCTAAAGAACATAAAATCAAATGAAACCGAAGTCTTGAATTGATCTGCGATGCCCCTTAATGTCTCCTTCGCAAGAACTCACGAACAACTCCTTTCTCTACTCTCTCCCTACAATTCTCCTGCTACAACTCTCCCTCTCACGGCTGTTCTTTCTCTCCTCAACTTAAATGAACGAACCCTAGCTCTCCTCCTTGTCTTTCCTCTTTTCTTTCTTTCCCTTTCTCTTCTTTTTCCTCTTTGGCCATTCACTTCCGTTCCTCTTCTTTCCTCTTTGTTGCAGCTTGCTGTTTTTGTAAGTTTTCTATTCTTCTTTGCATTGATTTCTATTACTGAGTAAGGACACGTTTCCATTCTATTTTCTAGCCATATAACTCTCATTCTTCTTCTCTAACAATGTTTCCTTTTTGTGTAGGCAACTAACCACTTTATTTTCCTCTTTCCCGCAAGTTTCCTTTTCTTGTTTCTGCAGGTGACGGACGCAACCCGCGCGGGCTGGAGTGTGTGCCGCGCGCGGGCTCCCTTGCTAGTGCTCGATCCACTCGGGCTGATGCACAGCCCGAGCTGTGCTGTGTCTGCTGGAACTAGTGCCCCGCGCGGGCTGAGGTATGACCCGCACGGGCTGATGTTTCCGTGCCCCGCGTGGGCTGTGATGGTGCTTCAAGGTCCGTGCGGGCTGAAGTCCTCCCTGATCCCGTGTTGTTTCTCGTCCCGTTTGTTCCGTTATTATCCTCGAGTCTAATACTTTGTCCTGTGCACGTTCTTTAGCTCCAAACGAACCAAATATGCATTATAGCCTATAAGAACATGAAAACACGAAAATGAGTAAAACGGATATAAAATCACACGTAAACATCGCATCAATCATCACAAACATCTCTAAAATCATGCGGGAAATACGTATTAAAACAAAATGATCATATAACTAGTGGTTTCGTGATGTTGATTCAATTAGTATACTATATAATAAAAATGTATTTAGAATACGTCTAATAAAACCTTTAGTTAATTTTTTTTTGGGTTGCAAAATGTAAGGTATAATATATGTAATTTGGTAGATTGTTGAAAGTGGTGGTTATGATTTATATAAAGGAAAAAAATGGATAATAAAGCACAAAAAATCAATTGTTGGGTTGGAATAATTTAATAGGTAGAAGATACCGATTAGTATCATTTGATTGTAAAAATAAGTATTAGAATTAAAAAGCAATAATCTAATGCTATATAGAAAAAATACAAGTTTGAATTTTTTTGGCATGACTCACTCCAAGATGCAATTTATCCAACTTAGATTTCATGCAAAATTCAACCATAGAACTGTGAAAGGTAATTCAAATCTGAAAATTGTATTTCTGAATAATGAATTACAATAGCCCTAAGTGGCTATAAGTACAATAGGTTAAGAATTAAACCTAATTACGGAATAAGAAATTACAAAAATACCCTTATGTACAATAATGTTCTAATACTCTTTATAAGAACATGAGTACAAATGACAAACCGATATACATTTGGTCTAGAAATAAAAGCCCAAAATGATCAAAAGCCCAAAATGTTTTAAAGCCCAAAATAGAACCCGTTATATTTTCCTGGAATAATTTTGCCCAAAGCATCATAATTCCGCTCGTGCTGAAGCAACCTTAGCTAGAAACTAAAACCCGTTCATAAGAAACATCCATGACAGCTCGATTTTTCCCTGAGAAAACACGCATCCTCGAAAATCCTCCTTCAATGGCCGAAACCCACCAATAATTCTGCTTCTTTCTCCCCTATTGAAGACCTGATTCTGTCTCTACCAACGAAAGAGGTAAAAGAAAAAGGATCTTCTCGTTTTTGTTGCATTCCTCCTTACTTCATCAGACGGGTTCTCTGATGTAATAAAGTGTGAAATGTTTGTAGAGTAGCATAAAGATTCCATTTTCTTGGAAAATTTTCCCTCACGTTCATTTGACCGTTTCCGGGGTTCTTTTAGTTTTGTGGATTTTGTAGTGTATTTATATCTTTTGGAGAGCATCTTCATAATGTAGTTGATTTATGAGATATGCAACTGGTCGTCTATATACGCAGTCTTCTTGATGGTTCTGTTGAAGAAAAGCATGGATGTCTCGCTTTTGATTCTATACACACGTGTACACTGCGTTTGTGTGTTCATAATTTCGTAGAATAGCACAAGTGATCGTTAGTCTTTAGCTAATATATGCATGTTCTTCACGGTGCTGCAGAATTTAATGGCGACTATATCAACGACCTGGTTCTACGGAGGTATCGGCAACTGAAACTTTGTACTGTGTTGGACTCTTTCTTCTGTTCGTCTCTTGCTTTTTTGGGTATCCAGAGTTAAATGTGGCATCTTTCATTTGGCAGGTCTAGCTTTTGTAGAGGCTGGAAAGCCTGGTTATTGCGTTTTGCAGGTTGGTTGAGAATTCTTAGGCATCTGAATGCTCATGGTTGTGTTGTCCTGTATCAATTTTTAAGAGTTTTAAATGGTTTGTTGAAATCCATTTGAAATTCACAAGAACTGAGTTGTATTTCCAATCCAAGATTGTTCCTCGCATGAAACATTGTGCATTGTGTTGTATTTCCATCAGGTGCAACAATTCTTAGGGACCAGTGTCATCTCTCGATAATATTTATAAAAACAATTGTTCTTTCGGCTTGCATGAAACGACTTCCTTAATGTAGGCTAAGTTTTATGGTGAAAGTACCGTTCTTGTTTGAGCAAATGATGTGTTTTCCGTTCTTGTTTGAGCTACTGATGTCTTTTCCATAAGCCTTGCAGACACAAAGCGCATGCACCTTCCCGATCAGGACTTTAAGTGTTGGAATTACCTCTAGTAATCCTCCAAGCCACTGTATGAAATGCAAGAAGGAGGATGGTGATGAAGGCTACAAGAACAATGAAGAAGGCTATGAATATGTGTCTGTTGAGAGGCATCCGTATCATAGTTACATGGACTCAACTTCTGGAAGACTTGAACCCGCATCTGGAGCACGGGCGAGCATTCCAGGGGAGGATTACTGGCCAGAAGGGACCTCTAGTCGGGTTAGGGCTGCTAGGGCCCCTGAACCAGCTGGTGACTCTCTAAGTTCACCTTCGTTTGGCAAAAGTCCTGGGAGTCGGAGAAAGAAGAACAGAAAATTATCCGAGACGTCTGTAGCAAGTGTTGAATCAGAGGAAAATTTGTCTGTTGAATCAAATGAAGTGCTGGATTCAGATGATAGTGGGGATGCTACTGAAGAGGAAAATGGTTCTGCTAATGACTTTGTTGTCTTTCAGACTCAAAACCAGGAAGAGGAGGAAGAAAGTGGGTACGAATTAGACAAGAAGCTTGGACGCCCGCACCCTTTTATTGATCCCCAAAAAAAGAAAGCGATAGAGCAGACCCTCACAAGTGATGAACTGTGGTGGAACTGGAGAAAGCCAGAGAAGGAACAATGGTCAAGATGGCAGAGAAGGCGTCCTGATGTTGAAACGGTTGGAACTGTGATTCAGGATTTGACATTGGGATATCATTGCACTTACATACAGTGATCATCATATTAACAAAATATTCTGTATCCTGTGGATTTGCTTTACAATACGCTGATTCTATTCCGAATTTTAACATCTTGCGCTAATCTTTTTATCTTATGATATTTTATTGTTGCAGGTTTTTCTCAAGGCAATGGCGGAAACAGGGCAAATTAAGCTCTATGGAAAAGAACCGACTCTCACAGAAACCTCTCTCTATAGAGCTAGACGGCATATTTTCAAGGAAGAGAGGTACATATGGACTTTCCAATCAATCCTGTCTGTTAGTTTCTTTAATTTTCCTTTCCAACACTTTGCCATGTTTCTAAGGCTGCAAGCCGAGCGGGATAGATTAGAAAAAGAAGGTCCGATAGCTTATTATTCTGAATGGGTGAAATCGTGGAAAAGAGACACATCACGTGAATCCATACAGAAACATTACGAAGAGACAGGTGAAGATGAGAACACACAACTGATCGAGATGTTCTGTCAACAAACTGATCGAGAATACCGCATAATGATGGGAACAGATGTTCGGATCAAAAGAGACCCTTTGGCAATGCGGATGAGGGAGGACCAAATAAAGCAAAGTACACCAGTTTACAATAGCTGATTATGTTGTGATTGTATGAACCCACATCTCACGTCTCTATCTCGTTCTGATAAAAATTTCTGGTTAATGCAGTATGGGGTGGGGATCCAGTTTACCCGACAGTCAACTACATTCAGGATCCAAATGAGATAATTGACTACAGGGGACCTGATTTTCATGAACCGACACCGAATATGCTGTCTTACCTGAAGGAGGTTGGTGTGCTTTAATGAACATTTCTTTTTCAGAGGGTTTTCTGGTTCTGATGAAGTAGTCGTATAAAAAAATGTCTACTTTGTGTTAAACTGGATTGACCTTTTTGCTTCTTTTGTTTGATTGTTTAGCATGGAAAAATCATCTCAAGAGAGGAGCATGAAATGCTTCTAGTGAAAGAGAAAACCGAGCAGGTCGAGGTAATGACTTGTTTTCTTAGAGCATCAAGATTCCGCTCTTGTGGGTAGGATGATATTCACATTCCTACTTACAAAAAATCTCAGGTTTTGTCGTAAGTTTCGAGTGTATCTGTGTTTTGATTGTGTTTTTATTGAAGCAGATGACGGACATTGATGAAGCTATGGCCAAAGCTGTTGATATTGGTGAAAACGATGTCAGTATCGTCATTGTCATCATAATTCTGACTCCTTATCTTCCTGATGATATGTTAAATTTCCTCGAATTTCATGATGTTATTATGATCTTTGGTAGCTTCCACGTTTTACAGGACAATGAAGATGAAAGTGATGGCGATGAGATAGAGGAAGAAGATGAGAAAGTCCCACGGAATTGGAGTGTTCTGAAAAGTACACCCGAGCTTCGGAAAACCAAGGTAAAGTCCTTCACTTTCACACATAACTACATACACACATATATACACACACATACATTCATACCTACCTACATACACACATACATACATACCTACTGGGGTTTTCGTTGGAGCCAGCCTAAGCCGAAGAAGGAAGGTCGTATGTCTTTGGAAGAGGCCGTAGATGATTCGGAGAACTTGACCGATTTCCTCATGGACTTTGAAGAGGAAGAATGAATGAACCGGAAGCGGGTCGGTGCAATGAGAAGCGTGGCTCTCTGTTCGGATACATGGTTTATGCGATATAAATTCAGTTTAATATCTCCATACGCATTGCCCATTGGCTGAATTTGGTAAAATGTTAAACCACATCAATCTAATTTTGGTTCGTTTTTGAGTCAACTGGTTAGAGGTTTCAGTTTATTTCGGATTCTAAAAAACCTACTCTTCAATTACTTTTCCACTGCTATTTTCTTTCAGTAACAGAAACCTGTGGTAAGTAAGTACAATTAAAGTTAATTTTTTTTTGTAAGATATTGTCATTTTGATATTTAATTAAATTCTTTTTTTATATCTATTTTTTCTTATATTTTGAAAAAACCGAATTAATATCTGAATAATAATCAACCAAATTGAATTAATTAAAATTCAAGTTTTATTTTGGTCATCATTTTTTACATATATATAATTGAATCGAACAGTTATAATATCGAATCAATTTAAATTTAGTTATAATTTAATTATTATTTATAGAAATCTAAATAATCTATATCTATTATAATCAAACCGAAAACTGATTTGGTCAAGAGCTAATTATGATCAGTTCCATATAAATGATACACGTGATTATGTATTTGAATTACTTTTGCCTACTGCATACCCTTTTGGAAAGTCACTGTGTTACAGACTTTTCCATTTTATTTTACGTTTTTACTATTATTTGTTTACTGTGCGCTAAATTACACGTCAAGCTTTGAAATTTGATAACTTTATTTATAAAGCTAGAATTAGATGATTTTTTTCGTTGTCTCATAATATGGTTGGGGAATCATATGAGATTAGGACTGGGTAAATAACGGATATTTGCGAATATCTGATTATTTGTATTTGTATTTGTATTCGACGAATATCCAAATCTATTATTTGTATGTGTATTTGTAAATTCGGATATTTGTAAATACGATATTTATCGAATATACGGATATCCGTCGGATATACTGATATTCGTATACGAACCTAAATTTTTTTAATGTAAAAAATATATATAAAAGAATTTTTATAAAAAAACCAATAATCATCAACTATAATCTAGAACTAAAATTCAAATCGCACAAAAATGTGAAGATACATAATATAAATAAAACAAAGTACCAAATCTTCACAATCATCTCTACATCAATCATTTAAATTTAGTTTCGTCGATGATTTTGCGAATATCGTCAATTAACCTAAAATAATGAAACAAATTGTTAGATTATACACTAAAATAAAACTCGCAAAAAAGTTATATATTTAGTGAGTTCTGTGTTTTCATATATTGTAATGTCTCTATAACATTATCCAATTCATTTGGATTAGAACCATTCTTGAGTGTAAAAATTAAATCTTCAACAATATTAGTTATTTTAAAATATTTGATATTTTAGTACTCCAATCATAAATATATTGCATATTTATCTATATATTTATGCAATAAGTGTTTAAATAAGATTAGTAATGTTTTTATTTCCAATTTGATCATTAAAATCAATTTTTTATATATGTATCTATATATTAACTATATTTTCTATTTAATATTTACGGATACGAATAGTTCGAATAATTGAGTCTACTATTTGTATTTGTAGTATTTGTCGAATATCTTATTATAATATTTGTATTTTTATTTGTGTCAACGGATATTCGAATTTTCGGTTCGAATACGAATCGAATACAAATATTTCGAATATTTTGTCCAACCTATACGAGACAACTCATTGCGTTTTATCATATTGCATTTTGAGGCAACAGGTATATATTAAATTTTTCGTAATATAATATTCATAAAAGGTATAGGAAAAAGCTCTAAACTAACGTATAAAACTAAATTATCTAAATAATAATATTTGTAGATATTTGATATAATTTTAGTTATTCCAAATTTCTAATAGACCGAAGAGTTACATGTTTCAAAAAATAGAAATGGAGGATGGTACTTTTTGGATGGATATTTACCTAAATTATGTCGAAATGACGAGAATGGCAAACTATTTGTCATATATATATATATATATATAATGGGTTTTTAGGGATTTGATTTGATTTGATTAAGAATATTTTAAGAACGAAACATGATTTGCTTTCCTTCTGTGCTGTTGAGTCTGTCGCCACTTACACTCATGGTTTTATTGCAGAAAATTATAAAGGATTTGGTTGACCATCATGTTTATGGAAGTATTTGTTCTCAATCGATTTATAAAATTTAAATATTTATTATTTTAATCAATACTATTTTGGTTTATATATTTTTAATATTAATTTACATAAGAACATTATTAATCTTATTATCAATTAATTTTTTCTATCAATTAATAAAGATCAATAAGAATATCTTTTCAAAATATAAAATGATGGAAGAGATCTTTGAAATGTGTTAATCATCAAATAAACTAATCACTGGTGTATTAATATTATAAATATTATATTTTATACTGGAGTACATATAATGGACAATATTATTTATATATGTATGTATGTGTGAGGGAGTATAAAATATAGTATCCAAAATCACATGTATTAGCCGGACATTCTACTGTCTAGGAACCATACTCCAGTGTTCATGTATTAGCCGGACATTCTACTGTCTAGGAACCATACTCCAGTTTTCAGGTCTCACTCAGAAATAAATAAATGAACAAGAAATTCATTTGGGAAAATATCATCATGCATTATTTTAAATATACAATTTTAAAAAACATTAAATCGATAAATGGTTTTTAATATCTTATAAATATATATATATATATTCTAAATTTAAAATTGAGGAATACATAACTTATGAACAATTTACAAATGATATACAAAGTTGTTAAATATATAAATTTTAAAAGTTGAATTTTTTTAAATATTTTATCAGTAGAAATCGTATATATAAAAAGGATGATCTCATTTAGTTTCTTCTTCATTTACCGTCTCAACAATTTTTTAAATCTAAATCCAATCCAATACAATGTATCGCTTTCATCTTCCTTCATCACTTTTTCATCTTCATGAATCATGCGTTGGAACTTTTGTATTAGGTTATTTTACGGACGAATTCATGGTAAGGGCAGCGAGGATCTGCGAGCAGGGGAGGCATGCATTGGAAAGCTTGTAACGTAGAGGATGAGGTCAGGCGCCGAACCGGTTGCGAAAGCGGCGATGATGAGAACCTGCGAGCGAGGGGAGGCGATGCCTTAGGTTGCATCGGATCGGTGTAATATAAGGGTCGAACTCTGGGGACTAATGCAACCTAAGTTAAGAATACGACTAAACTAAGACGGGTTAAATTGATGGTGATGTGGGATAGATTTCTAAAACACTAAAATGCATAACGGCAGCGATGAGGAGACGTGAAGAACTTGATAATTAAGAACACTATGGGTTTCGGGTTACGGGGATTTGCAAGGATGCAACTAACGAAGGATCATGAACCTATCAAATTATCTTGATGACGGGGAATTCATGCTCATAAATAAAGAATGGTTCTCTCGAATCCTAAACCTCCTAACCAAAACAACGTGCAATCCTACCTTCCAGCAGTGATTAACTTGTGATTACGGTAGCGTTAAACGCGCAATCCTAATTCCTAAGTCGATTAACCGACCGATCAGATTCTCATTAATTAAGCTTAATCTACAATCAACTGTTTCAGATTCATAATCTAACCTTCCAGCTAAACACAAATTCCTAGATTACTGAGCGGTCAGTACAAGTATAAGACATTTACGATGTTGATTGTAAAACCAAATTTCAAGAAAGCTTCGATAAGTCTAAGCATTAACACATAATTTCAAGCTTCCATTACAAATCCGACAATCCTAACCCATAGCTAGAGGCTTAGTCACTCATGGAATCTACTGTAAAACAAGAGAAATAAACCCTAGACATGATAAGGGATAAGAAATACGATTCCTCTATCTTTCCTATCTTGATACTGAAGTTCGGATTGTTGTTTCTCTTCTTCTCCAGCTTCTCCTGAGTTCTCCTTGTGTTTTTCAGTCTCTTTCCTGGCCTGTGCGTCCTCCTGGTTGCCTTAGATTGCCTCTTCTCTTTCTAATTCAAGTTTGAAATTCAAAACCGAAGTTGTTGCTAAAAAGGCGGCCAGCGCGGGCTCATGCTTAACCCGTGCGGGGTGAATGTTCTCCACCAGCCCGAGCGGGCTCTTCATCAACCCGACGCGTGCTCTTTTTGCTGGTCATGGCAGCCCGCGCGGGCAACTTAGGCACCCCACGCGGGGTCATGTTCTTCATCCAATCCGTGCGTGCTCCAAGCCTCCCCAAGTCGTGCAAACTTTGCTGGAGGTTCAGCCCGCACATGGCCTCTTCCAAGCCCGAGTGGGATGTGTTATCTTGCTGTTTTCGCTCCTTTCGCTTGATGCTCGGGTGTTCCGTTTGGTTCCGTGGCCTTGCACGTATTGCCTCTTATCACTTGGTCATGTTTTCGGGTAGATTTTCCGTAATCACTCGTGTTTGCTTCACATGTCTTCGTTTCCTACACAAAATACGAATCGTAGAAGAAGTCCTCGAATATACTCAATAAGTCGATATAGTCCAAGAAATCTAGTCAAAACTAATAAGAATCATGAAAATACTATGACGGATTAAATGTTATCAATGACTATAGGGTTTCCTTCGCGGTTTCAAACAACATTTAGCACCGATTTAGAATTTAGAGACCACCACAGAAAGCAAAACCTCAAGTCTCTATATCATGCATCTGAATCTAAGCAACTCGGCTCTTTCGTGTTCTTCTTTGTCCAAAACTCGACGACGGCGTGCTCGGAAGGTGCGTATTATGCCGATAGGGTCAAACAATTTTGTTATTTTTTCATCTACTCTCTCCTGGAATCGACGAAGAAAGCCAAGAAACAAGTCTTATTACTGATTACATGCTGAAGGAATAGATCAGTACGTACTGAAATTGTATAATAGTGTGATAGATTTGAAGGATTATCGAATATTTACGTTGGAATCGTTCGAACATTCTGTAAAATTTTCAGATGGATTAGAAGTTTGTGCGGACACTATGGTTGGAGACGAAATGTTGAGAGGCATTTCTGGAGGACATAAGAAGCGTGTGACAACAGATAAAGAGATGAAAAACATTTCTAGTATATTCTTCTATGATTGCAGTGTTTAGCTTTGAAATGTATTATTGGAATATATATATATATATATATATATATATAGGCGAGATATTGATTGGACCTACGAGGGCATTGTTCATGGACGAGATATCAACGAGTTTAGAAAGTTAAACGACGTATCACATTGTGAATTCTATCAGAAACTACATTCATATCTTCAGTGGAACAACTGTGATCTCTCTTCTCCGGTTTGCACCCAAAACATATGACCTTTTTGACGATATCATTCTAAATTCAGATGGTTAGTTTGTGTACGAAAGCCCTCGAGACCATGTCTTAGAGTTCTTTGAATCCATGGGCTTCAAATGTCCTCAGAGAAAGGGCGTTGCTGATTTCTTACAAGAAATAAGAATCTGAACAAAATTCATTGAATCATCGTGGTTCTTGTATGAATCTAAACAGAATTCATTGAATCATCGTGGTTCTTGTATGAATCTGAGGACATTTTCATTGAATCACGTGGTTCTTGTATGAATCTGAGGACATTTTCATTGAATCATTGTGGTTCTTGTATGAATCTGAAGACATTCTAATTGTAGGTGACATCAAGGACGCATCAAATGGAGTATTGGGTAGGAGCCGATGAGCCTTACAGGTTCATAATGGTGAAGGAATTTGCAGAAACGTTTCAGTCGTTTCACATTGGACCTATCGACCACCATTTCACCCATCTTATTGATGCGTTATCAGAGTTAAATAAAATAACCTAAACTACCCGCAAGTGCACGGAACGTGTGTAGTATTTTAGGTGTCGATCCCACAGAGACTACGCAACACTACCTAAA
>CM071872.1:13940130-13963185 GCA_036759665.1 Gynandropsis gynandra | reverse complement strand
ACAAAGCATTATAAATATCAATATTACCTATTGTGCATGGAATGGAGAAGCTTCCGGGGTCCTTCAACTTTGGTGGCAGCTTGTTCTGAAGAATTGCACTGCATTCCTCGGTGAGTGCTACTGTCTCGTTCTCTTCGATATTCCTCTATTTGGAAAGTACCTCTTTGATTAGTTTGACATGATTAGGCATCTTTTGGAGGGCTTCCACGAATGGGATGTTGATATCAAGCTTCTTGAGACCCTCTACGAATCTGCCCACTCGTTCTTCATTCTTGCTACTCACCAACCGTTGAGAAAACGGTATAGGAGGTTTGTATGCCGGTGGAGCAACATATGGTTTGTCTAAATCTGATTCAAATCCTTCCATAATCGAAACCTTACCTTTTCCTCTATTCATGGATGTACCAGCAGCATTCCCTTGCTCTTTCAAGGGCGAATTCTCAACCACATCACCGCTGCACACAGAAATAGCATTCACGTACTCTCTCGGGTTCAATTCGGGTTTACCTGGGAGTTGTCCGGGATTCCGAGAGGATGAGGCAGCTTGCTGTGCTATGGAGTTCTCTAAACTCTTCACATGGTTGCTCAAGGATTCCATCTGAGTTTTGAGCTCATTAATCGCTGCCCCCACATCCGCATTGAATTTGGTTTGAGTTGATGTTTGCTGCCTTTGCTCCTTCATAAATTCGAGCAATACCGCCTCAAGTTTTGACGAAGGGGCTTGAGGAGGTTGAGGAGCTTGCAGAATTTGCTGAGCATGCTGAATTTGCTGATTATTTTGCTGGTATGGCTGCTGCGATTGCTGAAATCCCGAATACTTCATCGGTTGAGTCGTTCGGTATGACAAGTTCGGGTGATTTCTCCAATTCGGGTTGTAGGTATTCCCGAATTGCGTGTTTCCTTGCTGCTAGACGTATTTCATACGTTCCATTTTCTCTTACAGCGTGCATTGATAAGCCACACGCTCTGTATCTCCACAATTCACGTAGTACATCGCGTTCACTGCATTGTCCGTTGCTCTGCTCTGATTCGGCTCATATAGGCGACGAGTGCTGTTAGGCATACCTATCGGTGTTGACCACATGGTGTGGTTCATGGCAAGGTTATCAATCAGCTCATATGCTTCCTTGACACTCATATCCATGAATGATCCTCTGGCCGCGTTATCCAACGTCGTACGGTGCTCAGCTGAAATTCCGTTGTAGAAGGTTTGGATAACGTACCACTGCTCAAGACCATGGTGTGGACACATCTGTAGAAGATCCTTAAATCTGCCCCATGCTTCAAACAAGGTTTCTCTATCTCTGCATCTAAATATTGTGATTTCCCCCCTCATCTGAATTGTCTTGCTCGGAGGAAAGAAGCGTGATAAGAACAATGTGCAGAGCTGATCCCAAGTCGTGATTGAACTAGCGGGGAGCGATTGCAGCCAAGTTTTCGCACTCCCCCAATTCAGAAGGGGAAAAGACGCAATAAGATCGCGTCCTCTAAGACTCTGTGTATTTTGAACGTACCTGAAAGCTCAAGGAAGTCTCTCAGGTGCTGATGAAGATCCTCATGATTTCCACCCATGAATTGCTTCTAATAAAGCATGTTGATCATCGCTGGCTTAATCTCAAACTGTTCTCTCGCAACAGCAGGCATCCTTATGGCTGTTTGTACGTTGTTCATGTTCGGCACCACGTAATCCCTGAGACGACGTGGTGGAGGAGCCTGCGGTTCTCGCGGTTGAGGCACGAGTTGCTGTTGCTGCATCTTTCCATTGGCGTCCTGATTATCCATCTCTCGTTGATCTGAAGGCTCTGCAAAGGACAAATAAAGAACGATTTACGTAGAAAGAATGAAAGAAAAGAAAACAAAAACAAAAACAAACAAGAAAGACTCTTGGCTGGAATCTAAGATGTATTGACAATAGTCTCCGGCAACGGCGCCAAAAACTTGATGCATTCTCAAAGTTAAATAAATAACCTAAACTACCTGTAAGTGCACGACACGTGTGTAGTACTTCAGGTGTCGATCCCACAGAGACTACGCAACACAACCTAAACTCTAACTGTGAATCAAACTTGCTAACGAACGAAATATGGTTTGAAGAATAAAATACTAAAAGCAAATAAATAAACTAGTTCTTATGAATGAGACAAACGTTCAAGGAAACCGGTTTCACCACAAGACTACCGAAACCAACAATCAATCTATCTATCATGTAATCCCAGTCAAGTTATCTAAGGAAGACGATCCTAATATGATATCTACCCTCTCTCGAGGCATAGACACGTGATCTAGTCAAGTTGCCCCTAAGATAAAGAATAGATAAACGAAAATGGGAAGATGCATTCAAAGATAAATCGAAAGTGGTTCCGGGATAGCCAAGGGCTAATCCCTTCTCCTAGAACAAACAAACTACTCGCTCATGCGTCCATAAATAATCATAAACAAAATAGAAGGTCTAAGGAATATGAAAACCAAACGAAACCGAAGTGTGAAGTTGATCTCCAATGCTCCTCGTAAGTCTCCTTCGCAAGAACCTTCTTCTTCTCTCTACGTGTGGTCTGTCTTTTTCTCTTCGTTTCTGTACGAATTGGACTGCTGAAGCTTTCCCCTTTTCTCCCTCTTTCTCCTCCTTCCTTTCCTCTAATCTTTCCTCTTTGGCCGTCCCCTTTCTTTCCTCTCTAGTGGCTGGAATTTTCTATTTCTTACAGCAGCTGCAGTTTTCCTTTTCCGAGTTTTTCCATCTCTTGTTTTTTCATTCTTGTGTAATTGTCAACGTTTCCTCTATATTTTCCAGCCATGTAGCTCCTCTTCCTCTTTAACCATATTTCCATTTGGTTTAAGTAGCCAACACGTCCATTTTCTTGTTTTGCTAAATTTCTTTTTTCACTAGTTTCCATTTTTTCGGTTTCTATGATCTTCATCAGCTTGTATTTTCTTTTCCTCTTGTGCAGTAACGATTTCCTTTTCCTTTTTCCTTCTTTTCCTCTTTGTTTTGCTGCCTTCTTTCTTGTTCTTGAATTTCCATTAATTTTTCTATCAGCCATTTCCATTTTCTATCTTTGACGGTTGGTGTTTCCAATTCTAGTGTAGGCGGCAATCTTTCCATTTTTGTGTAGGCGGTTGGAAGTTTACATTTTGTTCTAGAAACTTGCTCCTATTTTATATAAACCATGTTTCCTTTTCATGTTCCAATCGTGATCTTCTTACTTTTGTTCTAGCAACCGAAATTTTCCACGGATGGCCTTTGAAAATTCTAACAGGCATCCGTTACAAATTGCCAAAGGACGTCCGTTACAATAGTTTTGACTGTTAAGTTTCCAACGGATGACCATTGGAATGTTTGTAACGGGTGTCCATTATAAATTTCCAATGTATGCCCGTTAGAAATGTGGAAAACTTAGAAATTTTTTCTAAGTGTCGGGGGCGATTTCGTGTTTCAACGGGCATCCGTTAATAGTTTCAACGGATACCCGTTGGTATTAGATAATTCTAATTTTTAATACATCAAACATCGTTTATATAAACCGTTCGATTGTTCGATTACACATCATATACATTACTACACATTGTGAACGTCTCACGTCATTTAAATTACACATCATTTACATTTATTACACATAATACACATTATTGTATTTACATTTCTTTTTTAGCAGATTCATCGATCGGCGAGTCTTCCTTCGATTGTTCATTGAATTCATCACCATTTTCATCTTCAGCATCTTCCGGTTCAACATCTTCATAATCGCGTATGAGTTATCCATCTATGTCAGTTCTCGCGAGAATCTCCTTGCGATCTGTATCAATTAAACGAATCGGTTGCGGATGATTGGATTGCAACAGATCTTCTTTATCATCAGAGCTTATGATCCCTCGTGGCTTGATCTTTACTATGGCTCACCACTCCTCTCTTCGATGTTTCAATGTTGTTAGATATTGCACGTAACATACTTGATCAGCTTGATCTGTTGTGATGAATGGATCATACTTACCATATTGTCGTGCCAGATTGACGTCAATTCCTCTCCAACGATTTTTTCGTATTCCACGTCCTACAGTTGGGTCAAACCACTGACATTTAAAAAGCATCACCTTCAACCCAATGAGACCGAGATATTCCACTTGTATGATTTGGTACAAAGTACCGTAGAAGTTATCACCCTCTATATCACTATTAACGCAAACACCATAGTTGTATGTGCTTCTATATTTTCCGTGTTCGTACATGTGGAACGTGTAGCCGCGAGTAAACAAGATTGGCCAACACATGACATTTCGTGCGAGACCATTAGCCAAATCTTTTAACAACGTAGGAAGTCTTTCATCAAAACATTTCACCTGTACGAATCATAAAAACAAATGAATACTTTTATGATAAATGCAATTAATTTTAATAGAGGTGTACACGAGTATTTACGTAGTCTCTTAACCACGAGCCATAATGTTGAACTTTCATGTCTGCGAGTTCATTTGCATTTTGGAGGATATGTACCAAGTACTTCTTCATCAAATTTCCTGTATAATGAAAATACGTTAAATTTGAATATATATATATATACATATATATATATATATGTAAAAGACTGAAATTAATATGTACAGGTACCTTTCGAACGGTAATAACTCTTGACAATTTAATTGTATATATGTGTGGACGTGATTATACTCCTCTGGTGTTAACTAATATTCCTCGGATTTATCTCCTGTACGTCCAATCGGTGTAAACATTTCAAGAATTGTGCCAAACTACCGGTTATATCAATACAGATAGTTTGTGTGATCATCCGTTGCACGTCGTTCTTTCGTTTGAATATGCGACTCGAAATAAAATGTGCTGAAATATGTGATTTCATCCAGCAAGTATTGTTTGACAATAGATCCTTCGACCGCTGCTTTGTTTTTTTGCTTTTTTCTTTAAATGAAAGAAAAATCTTTCGAGAGGATACATCCATCTGAATTGAACTGGCCCACCGAGTATTGCCTCATCGGGTAAATGTATTGGCAAATGCTCCATGACATCGAAGAATGAAGGCGGAAAAACTTTTTTCAATGCACATAATACTTCAAAGATATTGTTTTTTATTAATTCCAAGTTATCCCTTTTTAAATTCCTCGAACATATATCTCTGAACAATCTGCTGATTCCGCATAATACATCATGAACATTCCGTGGTAAGAGCTCAACAAATGCAATTGGAATGAGCCGCTGCATTAAAACGTGACAATCGTGACTTTTCAATCCGATCAACCTCAAACAACCAATATCCACACACCGAGCAATGTTCGATGCATATCCATCGGGAAACTTAACGTCCTCTTTTAACCATTTTAATAATTCCGTTTTCCCGAACCAGACAATCTAAATACCGAGACATATGACCTTCCATCTCTTAATTCCAACTCAGGTCGTCGGCATATTGACTTCAAATCTTTTTTTGATTGTATATTATCCTTGGTTTTACCCGCCACATTCAAAACAGTATTTATGATGTTATAGAAAAAGTTCTTTTAGATATGCATAACATTTAAATTATGACGTAATATCAATGATTTTCAGTATGGTGGTTCCCAAAAGATATTACGTTTATACCAGTTATACCATTCATATTGACCTTTTGGTTTACGATGCCCATGATCTCCACCGCATTCAACCGATCTTGTAAATCACCCATTGTGTTCAATCTTTCGTAAAGGATTTGTGTTCCGGTTTGCATGTACGGTGCCTCTTCTTTTTGTACCATTTTCTTCCATTAATGTTTTTTATCTTTATGAAAAGCATGGCCATGAGGAAGAAATCTTCTATGACAATCAAACCAACATGGTTTCTTACATGTACTAGTCGAAATGAATCTATATCCTCCATACAATATGGACATGCCAATCTTCCGTGCGTGCTCCATCCATATAACATTCCATAGGCAGGAAAATCGCTAATTGTCCACAACAAGACCGCTTTCAATGTGAAATTTTACTTAGTACTGACGTCATAAGCAAGGATATCTTCGTTCCACAACTGTCTTAATCCACGAATTACGGGCTGCAAAAACACATCGAAACTTTTTTTCGGATGTTTTGATCCTAGAATCAGCAACGTCAGAAACATTACCTCTCTTTTCAAACACATCTCGGGAGGCAAATTATACGGAGACAAAATCACCACCATAGAGAATATTGACTTCCAAATTGTCCATAGGGACTAAAACCATCCGTGCACAAGCAAAGATAAACATTTCTCGTTTCATACGCGAAATCGGGAAATCTTTTCAAGCCTTACCATCCGATGGATGTAGCATTATACGTTCGGCCGTTGAGTGTTCTGCGTGCCATCTCTTTGCTGCAGCGCTTTTTTTCGATTCATATAACCTTCTCAACCTGTTTGCTATAGGCATATAGAACATTTTCTTGTATGGTACATATTTACGTGAAGATGGTTTTTTAGGCCGAAATCTGCTTGCACCGCAAAACTTGCATTCCAACAAGTCTTTATCATTTCCCCAAAACAGCATGCAATTGTTTCTACAAACATCAATGTTCTCATGTGACATTCCCAAATCTTTTAACACATTCTTTGTTTCATAGTATGTCTCAGGAGCTTGATTATTTTTCCGGTAAATATTTCCGCATTGTTTTGTAAAATGAATCCATGCAATTTTCAGCCACATTGTAGTCTGTTTTAATACTCATCAATCTTGAAGATAAAGATAAACGAGACTGACCTTCATGACAACCTTCATATATAGGTTGTTTCGCCGATCCAATAGGTTGAAGAATCGACGTGCATCAATGTTCGACATATCTTCACGCGTTTGTTCATTAACAGCTCTAGAAAAAACATCTGACACCATTTCCACATATGCATTGGTCGTTGATGCTTCATAAATAACTTCTTCATTTCGTCCTACTTGTACATCTTGCACAATATCTCTAACACCACAATTTTCACCGTGAAAAAAAAAACCAAATTTCGTAATTTTCAACGAAACCCACCTTATAAAGATGTTTGCAAACAATTTCTTGACTTTGATACTTCATGTTTTTTCATCTTTTGCATGGACATAACATTGTCCAGCGTTCTTGACACAAAAGACTGCATCGATGCAAAACTCATGAATTGCTCCAATCCGTGTAAAAATTCTTGCGTAATCTCTTCGGTTATAAGATCTCTTCTTCTATACATCCACTCTCTCGATTTATATATATTTCGATTTGAAGAAGACGACATTTTTTTGAAAATATTTTTTTTATTGATAGTTTGATGCACTCTTTGGTATGATCTAAATAGTGAACATTCCAACGGACATCCGTTGGAAATTGTAACGGATGGCCGTTGGAGGTTCACGTGAATTTATCTAAACCGGTAAATCTCGAAATTAACAATTTCAACGGGCATCCGTTGCCAATTGTCACGGGCATCCGTTGCAAATGCCAACGGATGCCCGTTGAAATCATATCCAATGGATTAGTGCCCGTTGAAAGGGCTTACAAATCCATTATTTTTGCATATTACAATATTTAGATCTTATGAATTATGATTTTGTAATTATAATTGATTTCATGTCGAACTCAAGCGGTGAACAAAAACCGAAATGACGTGAAATATGTAATCGAACTAAAGCGGTGAACAAAAACCGAAATGACGCGAAATATGTAATCAAAAGTTAAACTACAATTTCATTAAGTTCTCTTTCAATTATGCTATAACATATTGTAACAATAACATAAGGAAAAAACATTTCAGAAATAGCTTCAACTCAGAGGCAAAGTGTTGAACTCGACTCGGATCCTCTGCGCCGACACCTCCGTTGTCAAAACCAGCATCTTTACGTCTATTACGGAATTCAAAAACAACCCTCATAAACTACATCACCGCCGGGAATCCTTTTCCCCATCCCGGCGGTGAAACAATTTATGAAAGTTGTTTTGAATTCAACAATAGATATTAAGATGCTTGTTATTGATTATTTGAGGCAACCCTAGGTTCCGATATAAATAGTAAATATTCCAACGGACATCCGTTGGCAATTGCTACGGATGCCCATTGCACGATCACGGGAATTTATTTCGACCGGTGAACCTTGAAATTTACAATATCAACGGGCATTCGTTGCAATTGCTAACTGCCATCCGTTACAATAAGCAACGGACGCCCGTTGCAATTCTTTTCTCGGCTTCTAACGGGTCTTCCAACAGAGATTGTGAACGTATTATATCCGTTACAATCTGTTAAAAATCGCGACGGAATTCAACGGATATAGCAATAGAAAGAATCCGTTACGACTCCGTTGAAATTTGTAACGGATTCCATTGAAAATATCAATAAATCCGTTACAATCCTTTGCTAATTTCTTCCAATAGACGGATTCTTTGCCCCGTCCGTTGGAAACAATGAGTTTTTTTGAAGTGTTGTCGGTGAGGTTTATCGCATCCCCGCATCATGCTCATGACTTCTAAAATTTGTATTGCTTTCATTTTTATAGGTGTGATGGCTTCCAAGTTTTCAGCATAGCTTTTGATGCATATACTTTGTACTTGAAAATAATATACCAAAAATAGTTTGAATACATGACTGTTGGATTGTTGCTGGATAATTCAAGCTAATTGTTGCTGGTTAATCTATAGCATGGTTGTTCGGTATTGGAACTCCACCGTTGCTGGTTTCTTTCAGTTATTAAGCACCTGTTTGATGTACCTATTTTTTTCTTTTATTTTGCATTGTACTCGATTGTAACTGAACACATTGTTACAATATATATTTAATGTAATCTTGGAAAAAAATTTTTGTAATTTCATAAATATATACAACCAGCGAACATGTCACGTGCACACCTCCAAATTGCAAAAGCATAGCCAACAAAATATTTGAATTGCATAGTTGTTCCACCAATGTCTACAACGATCTCTTACGTCCTATACACACTTTCCAAAGCTGAAATACACTTTCCTTTTGTTGCAAACCCTACCCGTTGCATCTGTGGAAAGAACCTCTACCTATGTCGAACAATATATACAAGATGAACCTGCACCGTCAACTATGCCACCAAGCTACACAATATCAAATTATCGACTTATGAAAGTTTAGCAACCATTAGCAACTCACTAAAAACAACTTCGAAACAATAGGCTAACCACAATCTACTAATTACCCCCTACAATTTCAATAGATCATGTAATTTCAAGTATCTATTAACGTTTTTAGAACATTTACAATGTTAACATGAATCTGGTTTCTAGGTTCCGTCGAAGCTTGCCAACAGCATGTACCGAGGATACTAACTATGACTAATGAGTACTGGAAATGAAAACCATATAACCGATTGACAACTCTGCATAATGTGTTCTAATACTTATGAAATGATTAGATTATGATCCATCTCACCTAAATTTTTGTCATACTTACAAATATCCTCAAAGGTTCTTCTTTATATCCATTCTGGGCGTAATCCAAAATCATGGAATTACGTGAATTGCATCTGAAAATTCTTGATTTCTCCAAAAGAACTTGCATATATCAAAACAATATTCCATAAAGATACATTATCATCATGCTGAAGAATTAGATTATGTCGTCTTGGGTTAAATTGGCTTAATAATACACAAACGTAAATCAATACTTAAATCTAGGCTACACTTAGAGCAAAAACATATGCACATCTAATTCCATCAACATATAAACTGACATACTAATGATATTAACTTTAAACCTCACTTCCAAATTCAACTTGTCTTTTTATTATGCCACATATAATTCCATCAACAACATATACACTCTAGACTACCATTGAAGCCAATATCAAGTTATCACCATTTACAACCTAGGTTATCTATTTGCAGCAGCAACATATACACTCTAGACTATCATTCTAGCAACAACATATACATATCTAATTCTATCAACAACATATACACTCGCAGACTAATGATATTAACTTTAAACCTCATCTTCTGCATTCAACTTGGTATCTTTATTCTGCCACATCTAATTCGAGCAACAACATATTTACTCTAGATTAGCATTGAAGCCAATATCTATTAGCACAAAGGACATAAATGTAATTTACTCCATTAGGGTTTCATATTATCTTGTATATCTATATCATAACTGATGTAATTCATGTTTGGAATCAATATACGAAATCCCTTTCTACAATATCAAGTTATCACCATTTACAACCCATGTTCTTCATTTGCAGCAACAACATATACACTCTATACTACCATTCCAGAAACAACATATACACATCTAATTCGAGCAACAACATTTACACTTATATCCTAAAGTTATTAACATTAAACCTCATCTTCCGCATTCAATTAAAAAAACATATATTAGGAGGATAGGAAGATATGGAAATTAGGAAAATCTTATCTTCTTTTCTACAGTTCATTGGATTATGTATTTGGAGATTAAATGAATATTTTTATATTATAAACCATTTACAATGAATGCAAGAAAACGGAAAGAAAAGCGCGAAAATAGATCCGGGGAGTGAAGAGGAGTTAGATGCATGATACACATTCACAGTATACCATATCACGGATGTATTACATCGCATGCTAAGGCACAATGCCTTCTAAGCCGTTTTTTAAGGATTTGGTGGACACGAAACACATTCATTGACAATCGTTTGCTTGGTCTTGGTGTTTTACTCTGTTAATGTATTTACGTATTCCACATTATATGAATATCTTTCATCATCATGTATATGATATATTGCAGGGAACTAATATTGAAGGACGTATATCTCTTGGAAATGTTAATAAATACAACCAATATATAAAGGAAGTAGACATATTTACCCTAAAAAATTTGACAATACTACCAAATGTTGGTAACTACAAGTTAACCAATAATAGTATGTGCATATCTTTTGAAAAGGATACAATTGTTGAGAAAATGACAGACTGAATTCATACAATTCCGAAATACAAATTCAGGATGCATTCATACCAATAATTGGTTGGATTGGTTGGCCAAAAAAAAGTTGTATCGGGAAGAATGCTCAAATTGAATGCCTCGAATCATCAAACCGGCTGCAAAAGCAGAAGCAGAAGCAACAACGCCGGAGAAGAAGCCTAAACTCGCTGCAAAAGCAGTGGTAAAACAGTTGCCACAAATGATGGAGGAGGACGTGATTCCACCGTTAAAATCCATTTTTGAAGCCCAAGATGATATCACTGGTATCGAGCTATCTTTCTGAGAAAATAAGGTTCGCTAAAACATGATTATCAATGCTTATTTACTTTGACATTCACACATCTCCATTCTTTAACTTGGTCTTCATCTTTGTTCGAAAACGTCTTTGCAACAGCTCGAAGATTCTTTCCTAAAGAAGGACAATCAATATTCGTTCTGGGGTTCTTCCCGAATGGAAACCTCACAGGTACTTTGATGATTCGAGACATTTACACATTGTGAGAAAAATTGGTTTATTTTGAAAAAAACAATGCAGTCACACAACATCCAAGAATCTTGAATCTGTATTTCACTTTTCACATCATGAATTATATACAATGAGGATCTTGAAACTTTTTTTTTCGGAAATATAAGAGAATTTTTAATTACAAAAACATCGGAGAATCTTGAATCTGTATTCGATTATGAAGTGCATTGTCGAAGTTTCTTGTAGTAAAAAGCTAAAATAAAAAACCATGCATCATCAATTGGGTAAAAATGATGGTATATAAGGTTTTCCTTCATTTGTATCATTTGATCAAAGTGCTTTTCGAAAAGCTTTAGTGAGGATGATTATTATGGATGAGTTGCCTTTTAGGTTTGTTGAAAAGGAAGGGTTTAGGGTTTAGGAACAGATGAAAGGAACATATGAAAGCTTAAACGTATTGTGATGGTAGAAAACAACTGGTGCTAAGTATCCTATTCTCTCTCAAATGGTAAAAGACATTTTGGCTATACCAATATCTACTGTTGCATCAGAGTCTGCTTTTAGTATGGGTGGTCGTCTTGTAGATTCATTTCGTAGTTTTCTAACACCACAATTAGTTGAAGCACTTATTTGTAATCAAGATTGGGTTCGAAGTGATTATGAACCGTCAACATTTGAAGATACTTTGGATGATCTTGAAAAGTTTGAAAAAGGTATGTTTTTTACATTAGTTTATATTTTAATATTTTTAATATATGAATGAATAAATTGATTTACTTTGAAGATTTTCCACCATCAAAGATGAAAGGAGCTTCAACATCGTATATAGAGGGTATTTGTTGGAATGAAATTGATTATCATCGTAAGATTCATATATTTTCTTTATAGCGTCTTAATAGTTTTATTCAAATTGTTTATTTATTTAATTGTTTCATATCTTTTTATATGTAGGTATTACCATGGAAGATTAATGAAGACTAATTTTAAATTTCTATTTCATATGTTTAATATTTTGTTTTGTAAGATTGTGGATTTTTATTTGTTTTGTAAGATTGTGACTTTTTATTTGTTATAAACTTCATTTAAATTTGTTTTAAGGTTGTTTTAACATTTAATTTGATTTAAAATTAAATTTAGATTCGGGTTCAAGTATCTGATGCATTGGACGGGAACCCGAGCCTCGGGTATCCGCCGGTTCGAATTCAGGTAGGAATATACCTACCCGTACGGGTTCGGGTTCGGATACCTCAAAAATTCGGGTACCCGATACGAATCCGACCCTAGTTTTTAGGGTTGTTTTTAGGGTTTTGATTTAGTTTAAAATAATGATATGATATAATGTAATTTATATTTTTTTATACGCCCAAAACAATATAATGGTCTGTTTATAGTTTTTTTCCATCAATCCATATGATTGAATTGGGGATATAATTACAATGATTCCTTTTATAACTAAAAAATTAAATAATAATTTTCTTTTTATTTTTATTCGTTCAAAAGAATATAATGGTCAATATAGTTTCTTTTTATATCCATTCATATACTTAAATTAAGTTTGATATTATTATGATTAAATACCCATTCATATAGTTAAGATGATATATTATGATTAAAAAATTAATATCCGGTTTTCTTAATGCTGAAAATAATTCCTATATTTTAAAAGTAAATAATATTTTATTTAAAATATGTCGATTATTTAATATGTCATTTTAATTATTTTTAAATTCATTTTATTTATATAATTTATAAATCATTTTGTATATTTCTTCCTGATATATAATTTTTAATCATATAAATTTATAATTTTTTAATAAGATTATATTTAATATAAACAAGATTACAAAAAAATAATACATTAATTAAATGAAATTGTGTAATTATACATATTATTTCACAACAATACTCATAGATCATATATTACGAAATACAAAAGATTTCCAATACCGTAAAGGTTCCAATCAAATCCTAAAGCCGCATATATATGAAGGCTAAGAAAAAAAAAAAAGAAGAAGAATGTAAAACGAAAACAAGACAGCGATAAAGGTTAGATGAATAAAAAGGACAAGAATATAAGAAGAAATAACAGAAGAAGATGGTGTTTGCTCCCATGACCAAAAATAAGACTCTCCCAACGATGAAGAAAAATAAAAATAGAACATGGTTATAATAACCTAAGAGCATATGATTTGGTTCTCATGTTGTTTGTTTTTCTAATTGTTTAAACAAATTTGGTAACAATGTTTCTTTTGCAAATTTCCATTTCACTTGCAAGAAAGCTAAAATCGATAAAACTATATCTATATTTCATGCAATATCAATGTTTGACGACATTCATGATGTGAGTTTCAAGTTAAACAAGTTCATCTAAACTACCCACAAGTGCACGACACGTTTGTAGTATTCTAGGTGTCGATCCCACAACGACTACGTAACACGGATTAAGATCAAACTAGAATCAAACTTGCCAAAATGAAATAACAGTTGTGAGATGCAATAATGAATATGCAGTAAACTAATGAGTTCCTAACGATGAGACCAACGTTCTAGGATAAAGTTTCACCGCATAGCTTCAGAAACAAACTATCGATCTATCTAATCATGTGTTCCCTATCAAGATATCTAAGGCGGACGATCCTAATGTAATTCCTACCCTCTCTCAAGGCACAGGAACATGATTCAATTGAGTTATCCCCTATTTTCATTGGTGATACCCCAAACTAAACCCATACGATCTATGATTCATCCGATTAATCCTCAACCGTTACTATCTTACTTTCATGTCCTAGTCTCGGTTATTCAAAGCCTGATCTTCTAGGACTAGAATTATCCTTTCGGTCCTTCTCCTAGTCCCTAACACATGCATCTACTTGGCCTTTGTAAATACAAGACATTCAACGCTCAGACAAAGAATAGATTAGCAAAACGGGAAATGCATTTAAAGAATAAATCGAAAAGGTTTCGGGATAGCCATGGGCTAATCCCTTCTCCTATAACAAGACAACTATTCAGTCATGAGTTTGGAAACAAACAACATGAACGAAATAGAATGTCTAAGGAGAATAGAAATCAAACGAGGCGTCATCCCAATTCGATCTTCTGTCTCCTTGCGTGTCTCCCGTTAAAAGGACTATCTCCTATGGTGAATGGTGAATGAATGGATGAGTGATGAAGAATGGATGAATAATGAGTGAATGAATCCGTCCCATATAAAATGAATTCTGTTTCGTGCCCTTGACTTCTTGTAATTCAAAATTTGAATCATTCCTGAGCTTATCTCCATTTAAAATGGACGTAGGAGGCTTTACCAAGTCATATCCGACTGTGCATGCTTTTAGGCATTATTTCCTTGTTTGTAGAACGACTTCTTTATTCAAATTTTGAATCATTCCCGAGCTTATCTCCGCTCAAATTGGACGTAGGAGGATTGAACAAGTCATGCCCTTGTTTGTAGAAAACTTCTTCAAGCGCCCGACCGTGCTATGTTCATGCTTGGGCCATGTGTGCCTATCTCTGGTCCATTCCTTATCCGTTTCTCATCTCATTTGCTCCGTTGTAATCTCCGATGCTCGTACTTTGTCCCGTGTATCTTCTTTAGTTCCGAAACGAACCAAATATGCATTAAAACCTATAAGAACATGTAAACACAAAAACAAGTAAAACGGATACAAAATCACACATAAACATCGCAACTATCGTCGTAAACATCTCTAAAATAATGCGAGAATCGTGTACAAAAACGAGATGATTAAAATCACCCATACTTGAATGTTTGCTTATCCCTAAACAAACATGAACGTTGAACACGTGGAAGATACAAAAATCGAGAATTTCCATTTCCCCTAGAAACACCGTTAAAGCGAACCTAATCGATCAACAAGCAAGTCAAGAGCAAATTCGGCCTAATAATCTTTCATTCTAAATCCTAGTATCACCATGGCTACCTATGGGAAAGCGAATCAATGACAAGCTAAACAAGAAACCACACTCTCTCCACCAAACGAGACTTCAAACAAATGCTAAACATAGAATAAAAAAGGATACTTGTTTCAATTACGAGCTTCTTTATTCCATTTTTTTCTTTTTTATTGATATGTGGACACACTAGATTTCTAGGACATCGGATTTTAAGGGATCCTTCCTCTACTTAGACCCAAACTACTGATGACGCTATACTCTTGCATCTCGCTCAAGAGGGCAGCGGAGTAGATGGTGTTTTTATGTGTCGTGCCCTTAGGACGTAGAAAGATGATCACCAACCCACCAATTGGACCCTAACCATTGAAAAATTTTCAAGGTCGATGCACTTATATCGATTTTAGATCATGCTTTGAGGCATTATTTCAATCGATAGCGGAGTGTTAGTGTGGGCTATTATTCTGCAAAACAAGCTCAATTCATATGATCAAATTATCCTCGTGAAAAAGAAGTAAAGCATCATCTACATGAAGTATAATCATCTCGGTTCAGCGGCTTGGTAGAGCTTTACCCGTTGTCCATTGGCTTTGAACGTTCCGCTCATCTCGCTCCATAGTTCTACTGCTCCATGCGTGAATACCTCTGGTACCTGAAAAGAACCAGACCAACGAAATGTCGTTTGCTCGAGAAAAGTTTAAGAAGAGAGTTAAAACGTAGAACCGAGTCACCGAGCAGAAATTCATGAGGGTATATCTTCGTGTCGTGCCATCCCTTAGCACGCTCCTTGTTCGCATTACGCGCTATTGTCATTACTCCTTTTTTTGGCATGCCATGCACGGGGTTCACCCATTCGCTAGCCAAGGTTAGAAAAAGGATATCTGCATCAAAAAATTTTATGGTTTCTTTTTCCATCACCTCTTTCGAATTTGGGTTCAGCCTCCTTTGATCGTCGAGGGGGGGTTCATGGTTGTTCTCTTTAAGCATTCCCTGCATACATAATGAAGCGCTCACTCTCCTACACTTCTTTTAGCGAGCGGGTGGTTGTCGCGTCTCATACCAAAGAGAAGAACGAGGATGTTCGAGCTCAAGTCTAGACGCTATCTCTACTGCAAAATTAGTAAGCGTTTTGTGTGGCGTATCCTCGTGTGGGGCATCCTGTCGTACCTCAGTGACTCTCATGAATTTGGTGTAGAGCACGGCTTCCTCGTCTGTGAGTCTTGCGTTTCTACAAAACTTCTTCAAACATCTCTCAAGAGAGTCGAAAAATACTTACTTTATCGAGCGTGTCATTCCCCGAGTTATCCAACAAATCAACTCTAAAGCATGAATCCTTGAAAGGAGGACAGTTCTTGGAGCTGGACAAGTTGAATTCAATCTTTTCATTTCCGACACGTAAGGAGAGTTTCTCTTGTGGTACGTCTATCTTGGCACCTGCAGTAGCTAAGAAAGGTTTACCAAGAATAATAGGTACCCTGGCATCTTATTCAATATCGAGTACAAAAAATCAGCGGGAATGCAAATACTACCTACATTGGTGGGAATATTTTTAAAAATTTCCACCAGATGTCTTACCGAACAATCCACAAGTTTTAGAGACATCTTTGTAGGTTTGAGATCTCCGAAGTTCATCTGCTTGTAGACCGAATATGGCATGAGGCTCACGCTTGCTCCTAGATTGCACAAAGCTTTGTCGATATCGATGTTTCCTATGGTGCATGGAATGTAGAAGCTTCCGTGGTCCTTCAACTTTGGTGGCAGCTTGTTCTGGAGAATGGTGCTACATTCCTCGGTTAGTGCTATGGTTTCACCCTCTTTCGATACGACTCTCTTTGGAAATAACCTCCTTGAGGAAATTGGCGTGATTAGGCATCTTTTGGAGGGCTTGCACGAATGACATGTTGATGTCGAGCTTCTTGAGGCCATGAAAGAATCTGCCTTCTGTCTCTTGATTCTTGCTGCTTACCAACCATCTAGTGAATGGTATAGGAGGTACATACGCCGGTGGAGCAACATGCGGCTTTTCTAAATCTTGCTCAACCCCTTCCATGATCGCAATTATGCCCTTTCCATTATCCACCGACTTTCCAGCAACTTTCTCTTGCTCTATGGATGGCGGGTTCTCAATCTCATCCTCGCTACACAATGTAAAAGCGTTCACGTACTCTCTCGGGTTAAGATCGAGTTTTCCAGGGAGTTATTCGGCTTCCGAGAGGATTAGGCAGCCTGTTGTGCTATGGAATTCTCAAGGATCTCACATGCTTGCTCAAGGATTCCATCTAAGTTTTGAGCTCATTAACCGATGTCTCCATGTCTGCATTGAATTTGGTTTGAAGTAGTTGTTGTTGCCTTTGCTCCTTGATGAATTCGAGCATCACCATATCAAGACTTGACGAAGGAGCTTGAGGAGGTTGAGGCGCTTGCTGAGCTTGCTGGAATTGCTGCGGTTGCTGGTACGGTTGCTGCTTTTATTGAAATCCCGAATACTTCACCGGTTGAGTCGTTTGATACGAGAGATTTGGGTGGTTCCTCCAATTCGGGTTGTAGGTATTCTCGAATTGCGTGTTTCTTTGTTGCTCGGCGTAATTCATTTGTTCCATGTCTTCTTGCATCGTGCATTGATAAGCCACATCCTTTATATCTCCGTAATTCACACAATACATGGCATTCACGGCATTGCCCATCGCTCTAATTTGATTCACATCGTAATGATCTCGTGTCTTATTCGACATATTCCTCGGTGTGGAGCACATGGTGTGGTTCATAGCAAGATTCTCAATCAGCTCATATGCCTCCTCTACGCTTAGGTCCATGAATGATCCTCTTGTAGCGTTATCCAATGTCGTTCTACGCTCATCCGTGATCCCATTGTAGAAGGTTTGGATCATGTACCATTGCTCTAGACCGTGATGAGGGCATATATGCAAAAGATCCTTGAATCTTCCCCACGCTTCAAACAATGTCTCCCTCTCTCGGCATCTAAACATCGTGATTTCTCCTCTCATTTGAATCGTCTTGCTCGAAGGAAAGAAACGTGAAAGGAATGATGTGAAAACTTGGTCCCAAGTAATGATCGAACCAGTAGGAAGAGATTGCAGTCAAGTCTTCGCTCGTCCTTCAATTGAGAAAGGAAAGAGACGCAACACAATCGCATCCTCCGAGACTCCATGTATCTTGAATGTGCTTGAAAGCTCTAGAAAGTCTCTAAGGTGCTGATGGGGATCTTTGTGATTTCCACCCATGAATTGCTTTTGATATAGCATGTTGATCATCGTGGGCTTAATCTCAAATTGCTCCCTAGCAACAGTAGGCGTCCTTATGGTTGTTTGGACGTTACTCATGTTCGGCGCCACATAATCATGAAGCTGACGTGGTGGAGGAGCCTGTGGTTCTCGCGGTTGAGGCGCGAGTGGCTGTTGCTGTAATGGTCCCATATTACCGACGGGTAATTGGGGTTGTACATGACATCCAATATATCATTTCGGTTGTCCATCGCTCGTGGATCGGCCGAGTCTACTCATTTTTCTTCCTTGCCTTTTTTCCACTGTCTAATAGTTCTCTCGATCTCGGAGTCGATTCGAAGTAAACTTGAAGTTTCTTGAGATCGAGTCATACACCTACGAAGGACAAGCAAGAGGACTTAGTAGAAAGAACGAAAAAGAAAAGAAAACAAAAGAAAAACAAAAATGGCTCTAAATTCGAATCTAAGGCATGTTGACAAATAGTCCCCGGCAACGGTGCCGAAAACTTGATGTGATTCAAGTTAAACAAGTTAACCTAAACTACTCCAAAGTGCATGGCACGTGTGTAGTACACTAGGTGTCGATAGAACAGGAACTACGCAACCAGACTAAGATCAAACTAGAATCAAACTTACCACGATGAAAATAATGGTTGTGATATGCAATAAAGAATATGCAGTAAACTAATGAGTTTCTAAGGATGAGACAAACGTTATAGGATACGGTTTCACCGCATAGCTTCCCAAACCAACTATCGATCTATCTAATCATATGTTCCCTATCAAGATATCTAAGGCGGATGAGCCTAATGTAATTCCTCCTCTCTCTCAAGGTATAGAAACGTGATTCAATTGAGTTATCCCCTTATCAATTTCCTCTTTTGATTAAGGGTGTGGGCCCCTTTAGTTTAAAACACATAATTAACAGATTTTGTTTTTGGTTCCTCTTCTTGTCTCTGTCATAATGTATAATTTTTCTCTTACGAGGTTTACAAACAAGATCTTTGTTGATGTATTTTTGTTTAACATTATTATATAATTTGACCTCCATATGTCTCACCTAAGTGGTTTTAATTCACTCAAATATATTTTTTCGTATAATTAATTCAAAATTTATTATCATAATATATTATGTTGAAAATCACATCATATTTAATATAAATTGAAAAAAATAATTTATGTATATTTCTGATATTTTAAAACATATTTATATATTTTTATAGAAATTTTTCTGTAATTATGATATCACCGTCATAAAACAACTAATTAGTTTTTATATAAGACGTTAATTTGCACTTGAAATATTTATATAATACATAAGATATTAAATATATAGAAAGTTTGAAAATCCAAAACTTTATACAAAAGTTGTACAAATTCCTCGTACACATATTAATATCATTTAAATCATATATATAAAAGTTCTTGCATTTGCAAGAACCACAAGTCTCCACGTCATCTTTTAAAGAAATGGTAAAAAAAATTTCACCATCGTTGAGCTTCCCAGCTATACATTCACTGTCAAGAGGAGAATAACAGTTTCTCAAAGTCTTCAATGGCAATCAATGCTCACGTTCTCAAAGTCTTCACATGGAGGTCAAATTATATAATATGTGTACGTGAGCATTGATTGTCAAAGACTTTGATGAGAAACTGTTATTCTCCTCTTGACAGTGAATGTATATCTGGGAAACTCAAAGATGAAGAAGTGGTCACGGGTGAAAATTTTTTTACCATTTTTTTTAAAAGATGACGTGGAGGGCTGTGGTTCTTGCAAATGCAATAACTTTTATATATATGATTTATTCAGATTAAAATAATTTTTTTATTCAATGTGAATAGTTTAAATTGGAATAAAGTATTATGAATTTTTAAATATTTTCAAATTTCTTCGATTACATTATATTCCGATTACATATTTTTAAAAGTTCGATTACATTACATATAATACTAAACCGTCCGATTACTCCGCGTCGGAATCACTGTTCTGAACTGCATCCCAATCGATGTTAGGCATTTGCGCTTTCATCATGCGCAGAAACTTTTCCATACGCCTATCTGATCGTTGAGCATGCTTTTTTTGATAGTTCAGCCTCCTTTCTTAATAGTTCAGCCTCCTTTAGTGCTTGTTCAACGCGCCTGTCGGATTCTTGGAACCTTTCGTCCATTTGATGTCGGAGCTCGTAATCCACTTTTTCTTTACCTTTGGATGAAGTTGAATGTTTTGAGGACATTGCTCCAAGTCCGAAAATACGACCTTTGTATGGCGTAACTTGTTGTAAAACAAATACCGAGAATTAATAACATTTCTAAATAATGAAATTAGATCATAGTAGAATGCAATTATTACCTCGAGATACAACTCGTTGTACTCTTCCTGACTAAAAGTAGTTTGTGAGCCGTCTTCTCTCGGCATAAAGTTGAATAAAACTTACCAGATCTTCGTATACTTCCGCAAAAGAACGAGATCCTGCCGTGTGCACGCTCATCTCGTATCCCGCTCTATCAGAACGTCGGGATTTACTTGCTCGCTCGCTCTTTGCCTTAAATTCTGGGGAAGCGCACATCTGATTCATCTGATCCCAAATATCTTCCGACATCCATTTGGGTTTTCCTTTTACATATCGTTCTACGTGCAATTTACCTACGATAGACTTGAGACGCAATGCCGCATTTGTTTCAAATTCGGACTTTACTAGTCCGGTAATGGCGGGATTCCAATAATATTTTTGCTGAAATAATAATAAGCTTATTAAATTTAAATTGTAATTAAATTACTTGATAAAATTAAAAATTGTTTAAAACATACCACAAATGCTTTCCACCATCGTTGCTTAATTTCTGGATCGGTATGTGTCCAATTGTAACAGAACCGATCATAGTCAGCTTTTATCAGAGTTGTTATTTGCCGATTAAGTTTCTTAAAGCCAAACCTACAAATCACAATTACAGATAAATTAACATTTAGTTAACTATTTATAGTTGAGATTTGAAATTAAGTATACGTACCATAGTCCGCCGGTTTTTCGATCAGGGTCTATAAGAGGAAGCTTTCGTCGCTCTTCATCCATTGCTAAAATTTCTTCAACCGTTGGTTCCTTGTATATATGCGGATCGTCATGCTGTACTTGATCTGGTGGTGGTTGCATTTGCGGATAATACGGCATATATTGGCCTGATTGTGTCGATCCAGTGTTTCGGAAGAAATTTGGATTCATGTAATCATCATATCCTGAATTGGAATGTCGGGAATGAGACGAAAGGTTGCCACTTTCCTCGGATTGAGGGCGGTTTCTCGTTTTACCGCCTCTTCCAACGCGTCGTGACATACTGAAATGTGAAATTAAAATATTGTCAACGTACATTTCTAAATTTCGCAACTTCTAACATCAACACATAAACAAGGAGATAGAGCCACAAGCCCGCATAACAATATAAAGCATCAACGTGCATCCATGGATCATAAATAGCACATAGACTAAACAATTCAAATAAATCATTAATTCAGATCTACCATCTTCATAGGAAAACCAAAATCTACTCGTACAAAACATGCTTATAAATTGGCGTCCTAATTGTTGTATTTAGAAATAAGAGAAAGAGGGCTCTTCACTAAATTACAACACACGAATTCAGAAACCCCATCCAGGTTAGAGTTAAACAGGGACAGATCTAAATCCGCCAAATTTCCCGTGACATCAAAACCTATTTTCCATCCGAAGAAAGCCGCACGGAAGAATAAGCGAAGCTAACATTACATAAAATCATCGCCGAAATCCCTAACAACGATCTAAGCTAAGATGAGAGATACTTATATAATTCGATTCAAATTCTCCTCGAACACGCTTACACAAGAAGATATTGCATCGAAATTCAGGAAAATTAGGGCACCCTACACAAACCAGAGAGAAAAACCAAGCCGGGCAAATAAAGGTGCTTACTCGTTAGACGATGACGGGGGCTCTGCAAGGCGGCGAGAGAGAACCGCGCGAGAGATAACCGCACGAGAGAGAGATGCAAGGCGGCGAGAGGCGATGGGAGGCGGCAACGGGTGGGGAACGCGGCGGAGAGAGGCGACGGGAGGCGATGGATCTGTCGAGACGGGATCTGTCGAGGGGAACGCGTTGCGAGAATTTAATCCAATTTGGAGACGGGGAAACCAAGCCGGCAAAATAAAGGTGCTTACTCGTTAGATGATGACGGGGGTTCTGCAAGGCGGCGAGAGAGAACCGCACGAGAGAGAACCGCGCGAAAGAGAGACGCAAGGTGGCGAGAGGCGACGGGAGGCGGCGACGGGTGGGGAACGCGGCGGCGAGAGGCGACGGGAGGCGATGGATCTATCGAGACGGGATCTGTCGAGGGGAACGCGTTGTGAGAATTTAATCCAATTTGGAGACGGGGTACAAAATCCGTCTCCAATTGGAGACGGCAAGAAATATTCCGTCTCCAATTGGAGACGGCAGAAAGTAATCCGTCTCCAATTGGAGACGGCAGAAATTATTTCCTCTCCCCATTGGGAACGGC
>CM071872.1:13899962-13935553 GCA_036759665.1 Gynandropsis gynandra | reverse complement strand
TTCATTTTCTTCTACCCACATTTCTTCAATCCACATCTGAGACACAGGCTGGTGTGAAGGTTGATGTGTGTGGTGGGGAGATTGAAATGATTAGGCGGTTGTGGTGGCCCTAGAGCGAGTTAGGACGGTGAATTGAGTGAGCAAATGCTCACGACAGAAGAGGTATGTCAACTGTTCTTAACCTTCTTCACTCATCTTCTAACTGCATGATGTGACGGTCATTCATTGCGAAGCATCAATCTTGAATTGTCCTAACCTCTGGAACTGGATTTTGCTGTCTTGGTGTACCTATGTTTTGACATCTTTTTTTCCCTTAGTAGCAAAGGAGAAGACATGGAATGCTATAACCTCTGTTGGCTTCACCCACATCTCCCGGTCATACCATCTGCTTTCTTCATACGACACAACTGTTGACAAGAGTCTATCTCCGATATAACTCCATCCCTGAATATAAAGAGTGATGAATAGTTAGCCAATTTCAGTGGGAGAATATGTTTGAAATTAGTTATGATCAATCCAAATGATTGAAGAAACCTATGCAAGCAAGTTATGCTTATACTAGGTAAATTCTCAAGACAACGAAAGCCACCAAGAAAAAGTGTTCTCGTCCCTGCAGCGAGAATGAATCTTAAAGGTTCCTGTAATAGGAAAGTTGAGATACATCATGTACAATGTGTCTGCATAGCCTTGGGATCACACTCTTTTCCTTGCAGGAAGATATATCTAATTCATGTGAGAGGTTTCGGGTTTTGTGACTCACTCGAGAACACTACTAGAAAATTCAAGATTAGGGACGGAATTTGGGGACCGACATTTCCGTCCCTAAATTTAGGAATGGATTATACACGGATTAGGGACAAAAAATGAAATCAGTCCCGAATCCGTCCCCAAATTTGGGTACAGAAGAGTCGTGCCTAATCCGTCCCTAATTGCGGACCAATTAGGGACGGATAAGTAAGTCGTCCCTAAATTGGAGACGAAAGTTTCTCGCGTCTCCAAATTTGGAGACGGACAGGTCATCCGTCTCCAAATTTGGAGACAGACACGTCATCTGTCTCCAAATTTGGAGACGGACTCGTCATCCGTCTCCAAATTTGGAGACGGACACGTCATCCGTCTCTAAATTTGGAGACGGACACGTCATCCATTTCCAAATTATGAGATGATAGGTCATCCGTCTCCAAATTTGGAGACGACATAAACCGTTTTAGGGACGATTTCGGGACGATTTTTCGGAAATTGGGGACGGAATTTATATGCCGTTCCTAAATTGGGGACGGAATTTATATGCCGTCCCTAAATTGGGGAGGGAATTTATTAACAATTCCAAGAATTGTTTCTCTGCAACTCGGTGCCAAGAGAGAGGAGAGAGGACGAGTATATCTTATGGGGAGAGACTAAAGTCGACCTCCTGGGGAGAGACTAAAGTCGACCTCCATTAATGGCCTTAAGCTGTATCATGTTTCAAGTGCGCCCAACATTGCGACGCTCTCCGTAAAAGCCCTAGTAAGTCTCACCCAGTTTTGATTCGAAGAGCTCTCCGTAAAAACCCTAGTAAGTCTCACCCAGTTTTCGATTCGAAGAATTTAGCTCGTGAAAGCATTTACTAAACCTCTGCATAAACCCTAATGCTCAAAATCTATCCCTTTCTCCTGTGATTTAACAAATTTGGGTTACACAAAGGTTTGCTATTAATGGAAATCGTATACCGTCCTCAATGTTTCCTGAGAAATTACTCGCAAAATTCGATCCGCATAATAATTCGATGATTATTTCGTCTCAGATTATATGCAACGAGTGGAGCTAATTCAGGATTTGAGACTGCCACAACTAAAATCAAGGCAACACCTGATGGAGAGTTTCTTATTGCTTCAGGTGAATAAATGTCTTGTTGTGTTTTAGAGCTTGATGTGTTAAAAAGGACCATTAATACGTTTTATTGATTTCACCATCTCCGGCGATTTCTCCGTTTCGATTCTCCGGCGAGTCGGCATCAGGAGATCGTATTTTATTTTTTTTTTATTTTAAAAAAAAATTAGGGACGGCCGCAGCGGTCCGTCCCCAAATCTTAGGGACTGAATTTTCCGTCCCTAATTGGGGACGGATTGGAGACTGAAATTTCCGTCCCTAATTAGGAACAGATTGGGCACGGATAGCATTTGGAGTCGCGCGATTGGGGACTACCTCTGGTCGTCCCTAATCCGTCCCTAAACCTGTTTAGGGACGGATTAGGGACCGATTTATCAGTCCCTAAAACCTGATTTTCTTGTAGTGAATTTTGAAAATACCATCAACTATAACCATAGGAGGCTTGTAGTGTACACTCATAGAGAAAAAACATCTAAAAGATTTCTCCTAGCCACACATAAAAAACCATTGCAACTGGAATTTCTTTGTTTATATGTTGTGAAAAATAGTGCCTTTATCAACTTCACTATGTTAAAGCATAACACCGATTTATATAATAATCTCTTGAAAATGTACAAAATTATCTTCATTATCTTGGATTCTTTCTATGATCTCAGCATATAAGATATTCTTGCATCCATCCTTATCAGATTTAAAAAATAGCCAATAACATCTTCATCTACTACGATGTAACAAGGCTCTTTGATTCTACAATCATCGGGACGTAGTTTAATCTTATATTCTTTGTGTATTTATCCACATCTGTTTTTATGCTAACGCGATCAATAAAATCATTGTATTTCACATTCTGTAAATTTTTATAAAACAATATCATATAACCTTCATAATATTAGATGTTTTGATGACAACCTCCATAATCAAAATGAATTATTATCCACTCATTAGCTCTATCAAATTCATCATACACAGAGAAAATGACACAAAATTTACCAATCAAAATAATATGTGGATCTAATTTGCAAAGTGAAGAAGAAATGTTACAAAACATTGTGACTCTATGGATCAACTCGTAACAATGTACCACAACCCATTGGCAAAACACAAATGAAACCAATGATTTCTGTAGGTACATTTTTTACTGGGGACAATTTTTTTAATTCTTATAAACATATTAAAGTCAACAAATTTTTATGTTTATTTTTAATATATTTTTAAAATTAATAATCATTGAGGGAATTTGACCCTAGTACTTATGTTGTGTGATCCTAATAGTTATGTTGAGCCTCAATCATAATAGCAAGATCAATAATTTTGTCTAAACCAATGAGTTTGTATCTCAATACAGGATCCTGCATACTTAGTTTGAGTTCATTCAAGAAAGCATCCTCTAAAATATCATTTATTTGTTGGGGTTTTGATATTGCCAATGCCTTAAATCTTTGGCGATATTCTACCTCATCATTTTTCTCAACACCGAGCCTTTTACAGTGCTTCTGAAACTTTTACATATTCTACACTTAAGGTCAGCCCAACCTCTAAGTATGTGGCGATCTTGAATCCATCTGGACCAAGTGAGGTATTTCCTTCCATATGAGCCAAGACTATGTCAACTTTCTCTCATTCTAGAGTATCACTTAACCCAAAGAACTTCTCAGCCCTGTAAATCCAATCATCCGGGTGTTCTCTAGAAAACATAGGAATTTTAGCCTTCTTGATGGCATATTTCAGATTGTTTAATAATCTTTGGTCTTGAGTTATGCCACCACTATTTTGTCCTTCTTCTCGATCTATTATCTTCTCTGAACCATGTATGTTTTCATTCCAGAGAGCATCCATCTTTATCACTTTCCAAAGCCTCCTTCATTGAAGCCATCTCGCTAAGCAAGGTTGTGAATTTCTCATTTGTAACTGTCTTCGGTGCTATCACCACTTCCTTTGTCGTTGATCTTGAAGAATTGTTCCTTCTACGAGTAATTTTAGTAGCCTTAGGCTCTGATATCAATAAGATAAGAACCAAATTGAAGTGATCTTGAGATCGAGAAATGAAAAGAAACAAAGAGAAAGAAGAGTTGTATGGTGTATTCGAGATCACTAATCTCCAATGAATTCTAAAAAATTTCTTACCCATTAATGAATAATGCATTGGATTTTATAACCGTTACACCAAGAAATTTGAGATTACAATCTTGATTCAAGATCCAAGAACTTAGAAATTAACTAATATACTTTTCACCATCTTTATTGTTCTGTTTTGGCTTCTGTTCCAGCACCTCTTCCTTGTTCTTGTCTGCAATCTTGCTTCTCTTGCTCCCTTGTCGCTTCTTGGTTTTAAGTCGAGCTATGCAATTGAGGAGTCTATCAGTTGCGTATGTGGATTCTTCAGTGTAATGAGTTGTCACATGTCCTTGTTTTCTTGAGATGAGGATGGAACAACCCACACTTATCCTTAGGTTTCTCATCTTCTTGTAGTGCTCGTACTAAAAAACCTTTTCACTCGGGCCTTGGATTGACTTTGTTGTAGTGAGTTGTGTCTAAAGGGCCTCCATGAAATAGCCATAATGGTCCTTCCTCCTTTTGATTTTTCATGAAAACTTAATTAAATGGAAGAATCTTTATGACAGAATATATGATTGATGACTCAAGTGCAGGATTTGTCCAACATTTGAAAAAACTCGAACACAGGATCTTGATTGTTTGTGTCGACAATATCCTTGGGATTAGTAGTTAGAAGACAAAGCTCCCTAAGCTTTGAGCAGAAATCTTTGAAGTCTTCGAGATGGTGGTTGAAAGCTTGTCGACTTGCTGAAAAGTGCTTTGCGGTTTCTTGATATCAAAGATATGAGCGAGATTGGGGGTATAGCTGAACACCTCCTTTAGTTCGTTCTATATGAGATTTGTGCTACTCTTGTTCCCATAAGATCTTAGAAAAGGAGGTGCTAAGAAATTTTGTAACAATAAAAGATCTTCCAGGGCTTCACGATATGAGGTATCGTCACCTTCCACCTCTCTAATATTTGGCTTTGGAAATGATTGTGGCTATTTCACAGCATACTTCCACAAACCTTTACTCTCGAGGTTAGATTTGGTGAGATGCGACTATACGAGGTAGTTATCGCCATGGAATATTATAGTGAAGTTTTCTTGGATGAGGTTCGTCATTCTTATGTCTCAGACACAAAAATGGCTTGAGAGAGCAAAACAATTAGGCATAAGCTAATCGATAACCTTGTTTATTCGTAACCAAACTCAAATACCACAAAGAAAATCTAGTATTGAGGGAGAATAGACGAGAGAATAATAAGAGAATGAACAAGAGAATATGAGAACTACTAACTTAATAGAATGTTTTATACATTAGGCCAAAGGCCATATATATAGGTAGGATATTTTCTTTCTATAATATGATAAATTACAAGAAAGAGAACATAGTATACAAATCTATATATTAAAAGTTCAACAATTTGGAGGTTTCTTATGCATTCTCTTTTCTCAAGTTTTCATATCATCAAAGTATTTTTTTTTCTATTTTATTATACATCAATTACCATTTATAAATTACTTTAAATGAATTTATATTAGTAATATTAATATTTTAATGAAATACAAAATACTTATATTAATTTAGAAAATATTTTAGTTATTATATATGTAAATAAATTTAAAAAATAATAAATTAATAAATAATAAACAACAAAAAATGTTATATATTTATTTTATATAAATCTATATATTAAAAGTTCAACAATTTGGAGGCTTCTCATACATTCTCTTCTCTCAAGCTTCCACATCATCAAAATTTTTTTTTTGTATTTTATTATACATTAATTACCATTCATAAATTACTTTGAATGAATTATATATTAGTAATATTAATATTTTAATGAAACACAAAATATTTATATTAATTTAGAAAATATTTTAATTATTATATATGTAAATAAATAAAAAAATTAATAAATTAATAAATAATAAACAACAAAAAATGTTATATATTTATTTGAAATAAAATTAGTAAATTATTAAACTTGAACAGAATTATTATTCTCAAATTTAGTAAATTATTAAACTTGAACAGAATTATTATTCTCAAACTTGAACAACAATAATTAACAAATATTGATTTTTTATGCATTCTCTTTTCTCAAATTTTCACATCATCAAAGTGATTTTCTTGTTTTTATTCTATATTAATTATCATTCATAAATTACTTAAAATGAATTATATATTAGTAAAATTAAAATTTTAAAGAAACACAAAATATTTATATTAAATTAGAGGATATTTTGATTAAGGGTGTAGGCCCCTTTAGTTTAAAACACATAATTAACAGATTTTGTTTTTGGTTCCTCTTTTTGTCTCTGTCATAATGTATAATTTTTCTCTTACGAGGTTTACAAACAAGATCTTTGTTGATGTATTTTTGTTTAACATTATTATATAATTTGACCTCCATGTGTCTCACCTAAGTGGTTTTAATTCACTCAAATATATTTTTTCGTATAATTAATTCAAAATTTATTATCATAAAATATTATTTTGAAAATGACATCATATTTAATATAAATTAAAAAAAATAATTTATGTATATTTCTGATATTTTAAAACATATTTATATATTTTTATAGAAATTTTTCTGTAATTATGATATCACCGTCATAAAACAACTAATTAGTTTTTATATAAGACGTTAATTTGCACTTGAAATATTTATATAATACATAAGATATTAAATATATAGAAAGTTTGAAAATCCAAAACTTTATACAAAAGTTGTACAAATTCCTCGTACACATATTAATATCAAAATATTTATATTAATTTAGAAAATATTTTAGTTATTATATATGTAAATAAATAAAAAATTAATAAATTAATAAATAATAAACAACAAAAAATGTTATATATTTATTTGAAATAAAATTTAGTAAATTATTAAACTTGAATAGAATAATAATTAACAAATATTGATTTTTTATACATTCTCTTTTCTCAGACTTTCACATCATCAAAGTGATTTTCTTTTTTTTATTCTATATTAATTACCATTCATAAATTACTTAAAACGAATTATATATTAGTAAAATTAAAATTTTAAAGAAATACAAAATATTTATATTAAATTAGAGGATATTTTAGTTATTATACAAGTAAATAAATAAAAAATTAGTAAATTAATAAATAATTTTAAAACATAAAATGTTTATATATTTATTTGAAATAAAATTCTGTAAATTCTTAAACTTTAATAAAATAATTATTAAAATATTGATTTTAGTTTTATATATTATTTAAAATTAGTCATCTTGAAAAAAATTTTAATTATTTTAATAAATTTAAATTTTAAAAAACTACAACGACAAGTATTTAAATTTATATATTATTGAAAGACAATTGGAGTGAAACAAAATAATGCTCATGATATCATTTATCATGTCTAATTAATGTCTATTTTAATTTAGATTCAATCTATCTTTTAATTAATATATATTTCTTTATAATTAAAATAAATAAATAATAATATCATATGTTAAATTTTTACCAAAAAAATTATCCATAAAAAAATAAAATATATAAATAAACGAAGATAATATCATAACTTATTTTTAATTTACATATATTTTCAAATTTATCTTTTTAAATAAAATTTTATCCGCACTAATCACAAAACAGATCATCGACATGCTTTTTGTTTCGTTACGATCCGCACACAAGATTGACATCTCTACTATCCACCATATTTAATTATTTTTTTCCAAATATTCTTTAATCACTCTTTTCATATGATATCATTGTTTTTTCCTATTCATACATATCTTCCACTACAAAAGACAAATTTATAGCATAACTGAATTTAATTAAAAAATTCTTACATAATTCCAATACATTTGTAAAGAAAAGTATACAATCATTGCCTACACATCGCGCGGGATTTTTTCTAGTTGTCTTAAATAAACGTTCCTTCTTTAACTTCAATTTTTTGTATTATCTTTTTCAGAAAAAAAGGTCAATAAATAGATTCTATTTAAAGAAACCATCTTTGGAAGAAAAAAAATATTTCATTTAAGGTATCTTTCTTTCTCCTTTCTATCTCTTTAAAACAAATATTTTTTAAATAAGTTTCTTTTTAAAAAAAAGTATATACAAATTATGATGATGATTGTATCATTAGTGTAGAAGTTTGTATAAATAAATAAATTGGCAGCTTTTATCAATTATTGATATAAGTGTGTAATATTAGTGTTGGACAAATAACGAATATTTACGAATATTCGACTATTTGTAATTGAATTTGTATTTGGCGAATCTCTAAATTTATTATTTGTATTTGTAAATTTGGATATCTATAAATACAAATATTTGTCGGATATACAGATATACGTCGGATATACGGATATCCGTATCTGAACATAAATTTTTTAACGTATAAAATGTTTATAAAAAAATTAATAAAAAACAATAATCATCAAATATAATCTAGAGCTAAAATTCAAATCGCACAAAGATGCAAAGATACATAATATAAATAAAACAAAATACCAAATTTTCATATTCACTGATGTGTATTCAAAGTTAAACAAATAACCTAAACTACCCGCAAGTGCACGACACGTGTGTAGTACTTTAGGTGTCGATCCCACAGGGACTACGCAACACAACCTAAACTCAAACTACGAATCAAACTTGCAAACGAACAAATATTGGTTTTAAGATTGAAATGCTAAAAACAATAAACTAACAAGTTCTTAACAGTGAGACAAACGTTCTAGGAATCCGGTTTCACCACAAGACTACCGAAACCAACAATCAACCTATCTAATCATGCAATCCCAATTAAGTCATCTAAGGCAGACGATCCTAATATGATATCAACCCTCTCTCAAGGCATAGACACATGATCTAGTCAAGTTATCCCCTACTTTCGTGTCTGACACCTTAAGCTAAACCCATAAGTTCTATGATTCATCCGTTTCACCCTCAACCACTGCTACCATACTTTCGTGACCTAACCTCGGTTGTTCTAAACCTGATCTTCTAGGACTAGAATTCTCCTTTCGGTCCTTCTCCTAATCCCTAACACATGCATCTACTTGGCCTTCGTAAATACAAGTCATTGAAGCTCTCAGACAAAGAATAGATATACGAAAACGGGAAATTGCATTCAAAGATAAATCAAGGTGGTTCCAGGATAGCCATGGGCTAATCCCTTCTCCTAGAACAAAACAACTACTCTCTCATGCGTTTAAAAGCAAACAACATAATCGACGTAGAAAGTCTAAATAACATAAAAACCAAACGAAACCGAAGTCTTGAATTAATCTCCAATGCCCTTTGAATGTCTCCTCCGCAAGAGTGTTCTTCTTCTCCTATTCTCTCTCTACTCTCTCTCTTCTATGAATTCTGAAAACTAACTCTAACTCAATCCCCTCGACCCCTAGCTCTCCTCCTTGCCTTTCCTTTTTCTCCTCTTTTTTTCTTTTGGTCGTTCATTTCTTCATCTTTGTTGCAACAGCCATCGTTTTTACCTTTTCGTGTGTTTTTCATTCTTGATTATGTTGGGCAAAATTTCCATTCCTTTCTTCAACAAAATATCTCTTATTCCTCTTCTCTAACGTTGTTTGCCTTTTTGTATAAGTAACTAACGAGTTCCTTTTCGTGTTTAGACAAATTTACTCCCCCCCGGGGCGCGCTAAGGAGGTCCCCGCGCGGGCTGGAGTTCATAGTGAAGCCCGTGCGTGCTGATGGCTTGTCCGACCCGTGCTCATTCTGCTGGACCAAATGCCGAACCAAAGGCCCCGCGCGGGCTAGGGAGTTTCCCGCGCGGGATGAGCTTGTCTTGAGGACCCATGCGTGCTCAGGACCTCCCCCACTCGTGCTTAAGTTGCTGGGGGTCAAGCCCCGTGCGGGCTAGGTGAATGCCCCGCGTGGGCTGTGTTATTCCTCGTCGATTCTCGTCTCGTTTGTTCCGTGATGATCCTCGATGTTAGTACTTTGTCTCATGTACATCCTTTATCTCCGAAATTAACCGAATATGCATTAAAACCTGTAAGCACACGAAAACGAGTAAAACAGATACAAAATCATACATAAACATCGCATCTATATCGTAAACATCTCTTAAATCATGCGAGAAATACGTATAAAAACGAGATGATCATTCACCTCCATATCAGTCATTTAAATTTTGTTTCGTGGATGATTCTATGAATATCGTCAATTCACCTAAAACAATGAAACAAATTGTTAGATTATACACTAAAATAACATTCGTGAAAAATGTTATATATTTAGTGAGTTCTGTATTTTTTTCATATATTGTAATGTCTCTATAACATTGTCCAATCCATTTGGATTAGAACCAATCTTTAGTATAAATTAGATCTTCAACAATATTAGTTATTTTAAAATATTTGATATTTTAGTCATCCAATCATAAATATATTGCATATTTATCTGTATATATTTATATAATAAATGTTTAAATAAGATTAATAATGTTTTCTATTTCCAATTTGATAATTAAAATCAATTTTTTATATATGTATCTATATATAACTAAAATTTTTATTTAATACTTACGGATACGAATTGTTTGGATAATTGAATCTACTATTTGTATTTTGTCGAATATCTGATTTCTAACATTTGTATTTATATTTTTGTCAGCGGATATTTGAATTTTCGGTTCGAACACGAATCGGATACAAATACTTCGAATATTTTACCCAACCCTATGCAATACTGTGAAAAAAAAATGTATGCATTGATTAATTTTGAAATGAAGGGTAGTCTAGGTATATTATGCCAATGATGTATGTGTATAAACTAATTAATATATATATATATATATCAATAATGTATCTGAAAAAAAACTAATATAAAAATATATATATATATATATTATCTACAACATGAGAAAACTTGTTTTCATTCCTTTTTTAGAAATTATATATGAATACATTAGCATATAATAACAACAAAATTGTAAAATAATTCTTCTGTTTGATTGTTTGATGCAATCTTTGATGATACAAAAGTGTGAACACATTTAAATGCAATATTCTAATTCAGCATGGACTATTATTATTCCTTTTATGTCACTATGCCTTCATTTTGTTAATAAGTGTGTATAATATTTTAAAAAGAATATGAAGAATTTTTAGGAAAAATAATGGAAGACATGGGCGGAGAAATAGTATAAAGCCTATATATACTCGATATAAATTAAATTATTTAATTTATACAACTTTTATTCTTTGTTTTGAAAAAAAAATATATGCAATTTTATAATCAAATATTTTATTAATCTAGCTAATACTATAATTTAAGTATAATTTTATAATTTATCATATATTAGTATAAGTTCATTCTGGACATTTCTGACCGTCCGGCTAATCTCTAGGCGATCTTTTTAAAAAAATGACGTCAAAATGACGTTATTTTGGTACTTAAAACAAACTAACAAAGATACTCATCCATGCGTTTATCTTTACCACATTTGCTTTCATCATTGCATTCGTCTGCGTATATCTATTGCATCGTCTCTCGTCTATTGACTTCATACGAGTCTTTCGTATGTTATCATCGCTTTCATCTCTTGTCATTGCATTTATTTCTCATCTTCATCTTTGTTTCATCTCAACCATCGGTTTCATCTCTCGTATTCGTCTTTGCCTTCACTCGATATCCGTTTTTTGTATTTTATTTTTTATGATGTTGTTTGTAAATGTAAATTTTATATTATGAATTCACTATTTATAAAAATATTTATAAATAATAAAATTATTTATTTATATGTGTGTTTTTATTTACTTATAAATATTTAGATTATAATTATACGCCTAAACACCGACTAGACACTCTGGACGCTAGACGTTGGGTGTCCGTCGGTCTAGCGTCTAGCGCTTTCTTGAAGCTTACTAATAAAAAAGAAGGTTTTGTAACTAATGCTAACGTTTTTATTTGTGAAAATCAAATTTTAGTTTCGTTGTCATTTTTTTAACCGTCAGATTTTTTTTTCATGATACTCTAAACTAATTGTAGTTGTCGATTTAAAAAAAAAAACAAATAGTAACCACAATAATCCCCAAATTTTATGTTACCTCACCCCAAATTATGTGTTACATTGAGATACCTTTCATCTTCACCTGGATGTCTTTCTTCTTCGATTTTCCTTTCACCATCACTTTGGTCCTCTCAACCGATTATCTTCTTCGCCTTTCCTCTTCGTTTCTCCTCATCTGCAGTCACATGGCTGTTGTATGATTGGTGTGGTGGTTGGAATACCAGAGATTGATTTTGAAATTAGATCGTTGAACTATAGATTTGACGGTGAGGGAGACAAACGGTGCACGCCGCACATCGGATTCGACGGAGAAAGGAGAGCACCGCACACCGGAGTCAACAACGAGATGATAATGATGCATGGAAGACGGAGAGAGGATATCGACGCATAGAATCGGTCGCGAGAGGATAGCGATGCACATAATTGACTGTGAGAGGAGATCGACGAGGCAAAAAGGACAAAGACCGACGAGGCGAGAAGGATGAAGAGAAATGGACGAAGATCATCGAGCTGAAAAAACGCGAGAAATCAAGGAGACACCGCATTTGGTAGAGAGATATAGAGGATTCAGAAAACGACGTTTGGAAAGAGAAAAGAAGAAAAAATTAAAAAAAGAGAAAGAAGCTGAAAATAGAGGAGAGATTCAGAGAACAAAAAAATTAAAATTTCAAAGAAATTAAAAATGTCTTCACACCGATGTGGAACTTAAATTCTAAAGTTTTCTATTTTATTTAAATAAAAGATAATTTATTTTTTAAAATTTAATAAAAAAATTAAAATTTAATAAAAAAATTTAAAATTTAGTTTATAAATGAAATTAATTAAATTTTAATAAAATGTTAAAATTTAAAAAAGAAAGTGATTATGTGGTTTGAATAATTTAATAACACAGTATAAGATAGGTTTGGACAAAATATTCGAAGTATTTGTATCTGAACCGTATTCGAACCGAAATTCGATTATCTCCTGGTAGAAATACAAATATTAGAAATCAGATATTCGACAAATATAAATACAAATAATACAATCAATTATTCAAACTATTCGTATCCGTAATTATTAAATAGATAATTTATTCTATATACAAATACATATATAACAAATTTTATTTTAATGATCAAATTGTAAATAAAGAATATTATTAATCTTATTTTAACACTCACTATATACAAATATAGAAAAATATGTAATATATTTATGATTGGAGGACTAAAATATCAAATATTTTAACATAACTAATATTGTTGAAACTTTAATTTACACTCAAGATTGGATTCTAATCTAAATGGATTGGATAATGTTATAAATATATCAGATATAAAAAAAATAGAACTCGCTAAATACATAACTCTTATGCAAGTTTTATGTATTAATTTGATAATGTAAAAATTTATTTTATTATTTTAGGTGATTAACGATATTAGTAGTAATTGAGAAAACTAAATTTAAATGATTGATGTGGAAATGAATGTGAAGTTTTAGTGTTTTATTTTATTTATATTATGTATCTTTGTATTTTTATATGATTTTACTTTTAATTTTATATTATATTTGATGATTATTGATCTTTTATTAAAACTATTTTCTATATATATATATATATATTACTTTAAAAAATTTAGGTCCGGATACGGATATGAATATCTGACGGATATCCGTATACCCAACGGATATTTGTATTTACAAATATTAGAATTTAAATAAAACATATAAATAATAAATCTAAATAATCGTTAAATACAAATAATCGGATAATTATTTATATTAAATATATAAATAATTATATCAATATACCGTTATATTTATAAATTTAAAATATTATTAATTAATATTTTAATTGACATTTTATATTCATAACAATGGATAAAAGTTATAACATATTCGATAAAATTTTATTAATACAATTTTATCATTTATTGCCCAAAAAAATAACAATTTATACGAGCATGATAAATAGAAATAGTATGGAATTGGAACATTTATTTTTTAGAAATTAAATATATTTATATCTTATTGTTATATTTTTTTTAAATATAATAATAGAACTCAAACTTTCTCGTTGATTTTAAAAAATATTTTTAAACATAATAGGTTAAGAACTTTAACAAATACATGAAATACATTTAATTTGTTTTAAAATAACTATTTCAAAATATTAATTCCACTCTATAAATTATTTTACAAAAATAATTTTTAATAATAAAATTTTAAATTTATAAAATAAAAATCATATTAAACATTAATTTATTTTTCTTATAAATATTTTTGTTTGTACCGCGAATATAATCTAGAATTATATAAAAGTCAAAACCTAGTTAACATTGGTCATGTACGTGTGGCAATATCTTAACCCTCTAATTGTTTCTTCTCATTAAAAGTAACCGTTGGATCAAACTTTTTTTTAGAAACCGTGTGAGATCCTAATAAAAATAATTTTTATTTTCATATTGTTACTACCACACCATAGAATCGTTCTAATGTTTATAAATATACTAGATTATAAACCGCGCTGTGCATGGACTGATTTATATAATTATTTTATTATTTAAATTTATATATATATCATGGCGCATAAAAAATTTATGGAGTTAGAAACATATTCATGTGAAAATACAACGAAAAATAAAATAAATTAACAATTTTAATAGTTATTGATTCATGAATTAAAAATAACAATGTTAACATAAAATTGTTTTTAGATCTAATATAATTTATTTAGAAATTATATCAATTATAAGATACAATATTATTTAATATTCGAAAATATATCATTATTTAGATCATAATATATATTATGGGATTCAATTCAACACGTTAATCTTGATCATGATAATTTCCTTCAAACCCTCATATTACTTGCCAAATATTCTTCGTCTGAAGATGGAAGACATCGATGAACAATTTTTCAATGATTGTTTTTTCGATTTTTCTATCTAATCGGTTTCAAAAGCTTGATTATAACCATATAAATTATCATATTAACATCACAGAAATACTTCAATAAATATTAAAGAGAGTTAGGAATTCGCGCAATGCACAAATTGATTTATATAAATATATTTTTTTCCTATTTAAAAATATTTAAATTTGAAAGTTTTTGTTTCAATATATATGTTATTTGAGATGACAAATTGAATAGAGACAAAAAATTAGTAATATGAACAATTTAAAAATAAATAAATTTTTTAATATTTATTAATATAATAATACCAAATCTTTATATTAAAAAAATTAATGACATGAATATATAATCTTTAAGAAAAACTATGATCGCTTTCAAATTGTAAAAAATTTTCATATTATATTTTAAAAACTTTTACCTATTACTTAACATCAATGGGTAAAATATGATCGACTATTTGACCACTGATTAATTATAAATTTTATAATGTATTTTTTAAATAATTATATAACAATTTTATTTATTTTTTCAAACAAAAAAAATAATGTTGTATACGGATACGAATATCCGAATATTCGAATTTACGAATACGAAGATGAATAATAAAATTGAATATTCGATGAATACAAATACGAATACAAATAGTCGAATATTTACGGATATCGGTATTTATCCATCCCTAATAATTTTTTCGTGCTGCCAAAAATATGAAACTAACAAATGAAAATAGTTAGTTCCCACTGAAATGGAGTAATGTGGATTTACTCGAAATCGAATATTATATAAACGCCACACTAAAACACAGTTGATAACAATTAAAGGAAAATGATAAGATTTTTATATTAAAGAGAAAATATATTCAAAACATTTATTCCATTTAACCTTTTAATTACTATTATCAATTTTTGAATTTTATGTAAATATTGTTTATATCCATTACATACATTTTATATTAAATAAAAGATAAAATAGTCAAATTTTCAAATTTTGAAACTAAAATAACAATTAATGTATCACATAATTTTTTATATATCCTGTTAACTCCAGAAACGTATTATGCAACGTCATCAACATTATTTAAAATCACATTCAAAATTTTACTTTACAAAAATTAGAACTAAACTTTTTTGCTATTCTAATTTTGTTCTCTCACTCTTTAATACAACACGTTTTTATTGAAATTTTTCTAAAAACAAAATCGTTTTACATTTTTTAAATAAATTTCGTTTTTTAAAAAATGGAAAATAATTTTTGACGTATTTAAATTTTCATACAATACAATATTATTTTTATTGAAATATTTTTCAAATTTAATTCTTTAACAAAAATTTATTTGTTAATAAAATATATTTTTTAAAAAAATTTAACAACCTCCAACAAATTTAAATTTAATAATAATAATATAATAATAATAATAATTGACCATTATACCTTTAAAATATACCCTAATCTAAATTACTCTTATACCCTTAAAACCCTAATACTTAAAAATCAATTTTTTTTTCTTCTCCCTTCTTCTCTCACCCTCGCCTTCTTCCTCCTCTCTCTCTTCTTTTCTCTCTCTCCCGACGTCATTTCTTCTTCCTCTCTTCTTCTCTTTCTTCTTCGGTTTTTCCTTTGTTTGGCGTCTCCTCTCCCTCACTCGCCTAGCCTCCCCTCTCCAACCACCTCGTCTCGCCTCACCTCCACCACCGCCTCGCCTTGGTTCACGTTTGTTCGCCTCGCCTCGCCTCGCCTCGGTTCGCCTCCACCACCGACGCACAAGAGTAAAACGAAGAGAGAAGAGGTGAATCGCCGAAAAAGAGCACTGAAAATACTGAAATCGCAACCCAACCAATGAGCGAACAGTCCTAACAAAAAATAAAAAGTCGGTGGCTTAATACAGCCATCAAAAATTAAAAAAAAAGGTTGGACAGTTGAGATTACATCCGGGATAAAATGGAGAAAAAAATTATTTCAATCGGATAGTTGGCAGAACGGGTCGGGTAAAAACCCGATTGCTGCCCTTTTATTATCAGCCGCCCATCTGCTCTACAACCAATCTGCACACGCCACGTCACCCAAAAACACTGTTCACCACATGTTACCCTTTTACTATATATAGATATGTTCTAGTTTTTTTAAATTTTTCATACCATCTGCTCTACAACCAATCTGCACACGCCACGTCACCCAAAAACACTGTTCACCACATGTTACCCTTTTACTATATATAGATATGTTCTAGTTTTTTTAAGACTATTTTTCATATTATGGTCCCATATTAGAATTTATCTATCTCTCGCCATTAATAATATATATATATATATAAAAGGTTAAATATAAATTATTAGATTTCAACTTATTCATATTGATTTAATAATAATATTTATAATGATTTATAAAATTTTTGAAAATTAAAATTAAAAATATTATATTTTAAAAAAATTCAGGTACGTCGTTTACATTTGTATATATCATACACATAGTAAAATGTTTACCTCTATTAACAGTACGCCTGGGATGACGTGGTGAGTCAGGAGCCGTCTAGATCCTCCGTTTGAGGCGTGTACGACTGAAATTGAACGGGTTGAAATGGGTTTTCACCCGACCCGGTGTTATTGCCCGCCCGCCCGCGTGCTATTCCCCTCATTTTCCTTCTACTGCATTTTCAGCCGTCCGATTTTTTCCATTTTGGTATGCTTTGGATGGTCGGATTTTGTCATCGAATTTTGTGTTCATTTGTGGACCGTCCAATTACATTAGAGTTCTTTAGATTTCTTTTGTTTTAGTTGTTTCAGACCTTTCTTCTTTTTTCTCTCTTCTCTTCAACTGTTCTCCTCTTCCTCTCTTCTTCTTTCTTCTCTTGCAATCGGTTTTCTTCTGATTTCATCTTCTTCGATTGCATGTTTTTCTGTTCGTCGGCTACCTCCTTTATGCTTTAACATTTTAGGATTCCTTTTCTTTATTTTGAGTTTGATTGTTTCAGATCTCTCTGACCTGGTCGTTCTCCTCTTCCTTTACCCCAGTTATGTATCCGACAGTAGGTTCCAACTGTGGATTTATAGGATATTGGACAAGCGGTATTGCAGAGTTACTCAAGAATACTAGAGAACTTGTCTTACATTGTAATGTCAAGGATCGAGGAAGTTCTTTATGCAGATTCCTTGGCACAGAAATAGTCCTCTATCGAAGAAACGTCAGATACGGGAAGAACAGAAACAGATTCAAAATCTGCAAGATCCTCAAACTTAGGAGATGAATCTGAAAAGCTCGAGATGCAGTACTCCAAGACATTTTTGGATTTCATAGGCTGGAGCAACGAGAATTCGAAAGCCATAGAAGCAGATTCTGAATGCCAAAACTCTGAGAAGCCTCCCAAGTCTCCGAGCTTGACACCTAAGAAATTTTTGTATTTGGAAAAGCTTAAGAACTTGAGAGTTGTTTTAGGAGCCCCAAATAGAGGCATTGATCATGAAAGTCATAAGAAAATACTATAGAACACAAAAGGCGAAGCAAAGTAACGTTGTATGTAGATGGGCACAGTTCAAACAGAGTAATAACTGATATATTATTGTCTTCCTTCCGAATTCGTTTTCTTGGACAGAGAAGTCTAGCTATGGTTTCTTCTGCTACAGAAAAAGAAAACCCATTAAGAACATAGTCTCATTCTTTCCTTATTCGGTTTCACCTACATTGTGTATAGTTCTATTTCTGACACAATTTGGCAAAAACAATACAATTTTTAAGATTGTAAACATGGTTCCAAATGGTATTGAAGGAGTTAGATCACATGCTCAGTGTGTGTTTTCTTAAAATTTTCAAGATCATGAATGTTCAAGGACTGTACCTAATGGTATAATTGATATTATAAGTTTTATGTTAACAGCAAAGTGTTCCTACATTGCATCATTCTACCACGGATCGGAGAAAAAAAGAGCAAAGCCAACATGACAACTTAGTCAAACCATAGCAAGAAAAAAGGGAAATATCTAACCTCAAGTTTCAAGATTGCTGGTAAAAATTTTGTGGCTATGAGAAGGTTTCTCCCAAGAATCAATGGTTGCTCTACTCGGGTCATTCTCCATGAACTCACTAATGTTTCATGTCTTAATATTTCATTGTTCCCAAATCATCATACAAAATATAATGCTTGATGAAGAGGATGAATTGTCTTATATGCAACGAACAATGTTATGGAATAGTTTAAATGTAATGTTTTATGCTCTGAGGCTCAACATTTGACTTATTGTAATTTCCCAATGAAATTTATATAGAGCAAAAAGCATCGAATTTGGAAGGCACGTAAACACAGATTTGCATTTGGTAGGTTACAACATATTAATTCGAATGTTGGAGAGCTATACTATTTACGAAATAAAATATACAGCCCTACGTCATTTGAGGAAATTTGTATAATTAACGGTCGTTTACAAGAAACATTTAAAGATGCATGCAGGGCATTAGGACTTTTAGACGATGACAAAGAATAGATCAACACAATAAAAGAAACAAGTAATTGGGCATCTCCAATATATCTACGAATATTTGTCATTTTAATAACAATGGAATGTCTCTCATGTCTCGAACATGTTTCGTTAACAATATGGCAAATTTTATCTGATGACATATTATATAGACGTCTACGCCTATTAAAATTATCAGGTTTCAATATTTACTATTGTAATTTATCTAAATACATCTTAACATTATATAATTATTTTTTTCCAAATTGCAGATCTTACCATGTCCTATGAAGAGATCCAAAACATAGCCCTTGGCGAGATAGAACAGTTATTACAACAAAATAATCGATTTTTGAAACAATATCCTCCAATTCCATTTCCTAAAGAAGCTCATAACCAATCACTATTGAATAGATCAATATACGAAGAATTGTCCTATGATCAAAATAAAATGGAAGCTGAATTTATAAATCTTAAATCGCATTTAACAGCAGAACAATATTTGGTCTTCAATGAAATTATAAAAGCAATAGATCAAACAAACGTCAAATATTCTTTCTATATGGACATGGAGGAACTGGAAAAACTTTTTTATGGAAAACACTACCTACAGCAGTAAGATCCCGTGGGCAGATTGTCCTCAATGTTGCTTCAAGTGGCATTCCCTCACTTTTGTCGCAAGGAGGCCGCATTGCGCATTTGCGCTTCGCAGTACCAATAGATGTCAACGAAGACTCAATTTGTAATATTAAATTTAATACAAATCTTTCGGAACTTATAAAGCAAACATGACTTATAATATAGGACGAAGCTCCAATGATACACAAATTTTGACACTGTTCAAGCATGCATAAATTCTTCTTATATTTGGAATTACTGTCACGTGTTGAAATTAACTAAAAACATGCACCTGCAAATGAGTAATAATTCTTCAAATCCAGATGAAATACAAGCTTTTTCTGAATGGATATTACAATTAGGAGATGAAGCGTTATGTGAACCTAATAATGGCGAATGTTTGATAGATATACCTGAGGATTTATTAATTAACGAAAAATCCAATCCAATCGAAAGCATTGCTACCTATGTATATCCACAATGATACACAAATTTTGCTTAGAGACTTTAGATAAAAGCATGAAGGATATCATGGGCTCAATAAATCCTTTTTTGGAAAACAAACCTTTCGGTGGCAAAACAGTATTATTCGGAGGTGATTTTCGCTAGATCTTACCAGTGGTTGCAAAAGGAAATAGACATGACACTGTTCAAGCATGCATAAATTCTTCTTATATTTGGAATTAGTGTCACGTGTTGAAATTAACTAAAAACATGCACCTGCAAATGAGTAATGATTCTTCAAATCCAGATGAAATACAAGCTTTTTCAAAATTGATATTACAATTAGGAGACGGAGCGTTATGTGAACCTAATAATGGCGAATATTTGATAGATATACCTGAGATTTATTAATTAACGAAACATTAAATCCAATCAAAAGCATTGCTACCTATGTATATCCAAACATTCAAACTGAATACAAAAACCTTTTTTAAGAACGAGTAATACTATGCCCAACAAATGTAATCGTTGATGAAATAAACGAAACGCTTCTACAAATAATTCCAGGACATTCCAAAGAATATCTAAACTCAGATACATTGTGCAATGTCGATTCCAACAACAATGACATATTCGAATTATATATTACATAATTTTTAAACAGTTTAAAATATCCAGGACTTTCTAATCATTATCTAACATTGAAAGAAGGAGCTCCCATTATATTTTTAAGAAACTTTGATCAAGCGCTTGGACTATGCAATGGAACACGACTTCAAATAACTCAACTTAGTACTAATATTATAGAAGGCAAAATTATAACTGGAACCCATGCAGGAAACAAAGTATTTATACCTCGACTTCCTCTAATTTCTCCCAATACAACTTTGCCATTCAATTTTAAACAAAAACAACTCCCTATTATGTTGTGTTTTGCAATGACAATAAACAAATGCCAAGGACAAAGTATTAATCGAGTTGGTATATACTTACCGAAACCAGGTTATGGACAATTGTATGTTACAGTTTCTAGAGTAAAAACTAGAGAATGATTAAAATTGCTTATTTTAAATGATACTGGTAAATGCACAACGAGAACAACAAATGTTGTATATAAAGAAATATTCAATAACGTATAGAAATTTTGTACATTTAAATACAATGTAACATTTTGTTATTCCCGATTTAATATATATTTACATGTATTTTGTATATTTCAAACAAATATAACATATCAAGTTGAACCCGTGCGAAGCGCTGCTTTAATGCTAGTATATATATATATATATGGACAACTTAAAAAATACCCTCGTAGGGCTAAAACAATTTAAAAATACCCTTTCCGGGTAAAAAAAAGTTAACTTCAAAAATACCCTTATCAATATTGATATTCTCAAAATACCCCCGCGACCCAGTTCGACCCTGCGACTCAGCGACTCAGTTCGACCCTGCGACCCAGCGACCCAGTTCGACCCTACGATCCAATCCGACCTTGCGACCCAGTCCGACCCTGCGACCCAGTGCGATCTGTGACCCTGTGACCCAGTTCGACCCTGTGCTACCCAAATCGCCAGAAATCGCTCGAAAATCACAAAAAAAAGCCGAAAATCGTCAGAAATTGCTGGAAATCGCTCATAAATCGCCGGAAATCGCTAAAAATCATCGTAAATCGCTAAAACTCGCTTAATTGAAAATACTGGAATCACTGAAAATGACTAAAATGTCGTTGGAAATCGCTCAAAATTGTTGGAAATCGCTCGAAAATGGAATGAAATCGCTCTCAAATTTGTTTCCCTCCCCTCAAATTCGTCTTTCTCTCTTCCATATGTGTTTTTCATTAACAAAATAGAAGAACGTATATGTCTTTTCTCTAATTTTTTTCATTAGGTTTACGAGAGTATTTTGGAAGTGTTTAGTCCTACGAAAATATTCCTAATATTCCCCGTATAGATATATGATTTTAGGAGTTGCAGCTAAAAAAAATTTAAATATGAGAGTAATATAATGATGGAAAAAAAAAATTCTCGCGAAGAGATGGACGGGGAAATCTGTATGGGGTAAATGGTGTGACCCACACAAATCTTGGATGCTGTGTAATTTATAAAAATCCACTCATTTCCACTTAATGGGGTGAATGTGAGTCAAGTCCCACAAAGAAAAATCCTATTTTTTTTACAAATCCCATAATAAAATCTACTCATTTCCATTTAATTATCTCATAAGCCTTTTTTAATACATTTTAGTATGTGCGTGGTCTTTTATATTTTCATCAGTATTTATTAAATGTACAATCTTCTTCATTAATTCAAATTTAAATGAATGTGAATACTTTTTTTAACAATAAGATTTAAATTTATTGAGAGAAAAAAAATTGTCTCATCAATTCACTGTTGGAATAACCCCATTTCGAATAATTTTATACATTAAATGAATTCCAATAAATAAATTTCATTTTTTTTACCTCAAACCGGTGTTTGAAAAAACAGATTTTTTCATAAATATATTTTTTTAAAAATTACTTAGTGTTGTTATATAATACAGCTCTGTAATTTAAATATCAATTAATGTAAATATTTTTTCAAAATTTAAAACTTTAATATCATATTATTTTAGAATTTATAGCATAATAGGGTATCTTTAATTAATTAGGTTATATCATAAGATATTACAGAATATAAAGAATTTATTCGTCCATAGATGAACTCTTCTAACCTCCAATTTGACTAAAAAATTTCAAACACGGATGGCACCACAATATTTATAGCCTAATGTTGATAAGTCAATAAATAACCGATTAGCTAATCCAAAATATTTATAGCTAGATCTAAAAAAATAACAACCAAAAGGAAAATTCTATCATTAAAATTTGGTGTTTTAATGGTAATATACTTTGGACATTATTGATGAATCTGGTATTAGTGGTGTGAAACTTCTCCCTTAGCAATTTGATCATAATCATCGACTTAACTCATCGACTATATTGGTTCTTGATGATCCAAGAAGTTATAGATATTTGGTGTTTATCGTTATCACACACTTAAAAATTTCATATATCATTCACATATTGGCACAATTTACGCACGACCCATTGGTTGATCACTAGGCTACAACATTATGGGTCGTCAAGTTTCTCAAAGCTTCTTCGAGACAAGGCATATTATTGAGGTCCAATAGCTCGCTTTGTATGTTTTCATATTTTTTTTCTGATAGTGCATCATGTATTCTACAAAGGCTTTTTTGATCGCTTGGAAGACTAAGAAACAAAATACAAATTCTCGATCCTCGAACAAAAACAGAATACCAAATTATGACTTTCATTAATTATGAAGTAAAATGGTTGTAAATATTTCTGGCTACACTCAATGCTCATCACGTAGACCCGATTCATCTACACTGGAACAATTAGGTGGCTCTCTATATTGCTTCCAGTTCTGTGTTTTATGAACAGACAAGTACATTAAATTAGACTATCACTTTGTTTCGGACAACTAGAGGATTGGGAAAACCTCTCTATATCTACGTTCTACAAAAAAATTGTAGACATTTTTACAAAGTTTGTTAGTTGATCCATGTTCATTTATCTTTGCAAGTTAGGTGTTTGTGACTTACACATTCCAATTTAAAGAGAATACTATAGAAGATTTTTTGTAGTTAGGATGTTACATGTATAGTTAGGATATTAGAGAAAGTAATTCTTAGATTTTAGAAAACTAGTGGGTGATTTCTTTGTTCTCATGATATATATATATATATACATATATATATATGATTAAAATCGCTTTCTCCTTATATTTTGTATATCTCAAACATAACAATATGTACATATGCTTGCATATATGTACATGAATATATCTAGGCATACATATCTAAATGGTTTCTCAATTAAGTTATGGTTGAATGCAGATTCTTTGAGGCTGTTGATGTGCTGAAATAGAGCATGATCATGACTACCATATGAGACAAGGTTGTTTTCTATTATGGTTGTTGGAAATTTATAAGTAATCAAGGGTAAATTGGTCATTGTCTAATTTTTAGTTTATTTTGGTTTGGATTAAATGAACTAAAGATATAGTGGAGATTTTTGTACAATACTTCACTTCTTCATTTTCTTCTTTCTATGTAATATTCGATCAGAAAGATAGGGGTTTTACGGATGTTCATAACGCCATGTGCTTGTATCAAGTGATTAGTGGATTGTTGGGTAAAATATTCGTGAGATTTTCTCGTATTTACATTGAGTTTTGGGGAACTCGTGGTGCCATTTTCTTGTAGATTCGCATTCAAATTATAAGCATACAATCAATGCTTAAGAAAGAAATGTGGAGAGATTGTATTCATTGCATCAATGCATAAGCAATGGTATCAGAGCCTGATTACAAGTTTGAGGATCGAGAAAGGAGTATCTCAAATTACTTTCAATCAAGAAACAAGGTTGAGACTCTCTTGAAGAATTCATCAACAAGATGATGGTCTGCAAATTGGAGGTATAAAAGTATGATGGTAAATGAGACTTATCACTAAGGAAGGATAAGGTTATAGCTAGTTTAGAGATTCTAAGACTCCATAATGCATTATGAGAAAACTATGATCTTAAAGAATTATAAGCAAAAACTAGGAAGAGATCAAAGGGAGAGACATAATAATTGGTGTAATTAAAGTTAATAAGTCTCGAGTTCGAGAAAAAAGATATGAAAGAATTATAGGAGGTTGGAACCTAATCTTTATATGTTTGTCAGGCTCAGCAATGAGGAAGATGCAATATGAACATAAGTTATTGTGTAATAATATGTACCTCGAGTAACACTTGTTTGGGTTTCGTATAGATGCAACAAAAATCAATAGAAGATAACATGGATGTGTTCAAGAAACTCGTAAATGATTTAGTAAACGTCAAACTAAAAGTCTAACTCTTGATTTTATTGAAATATCCTTTGGATCTATATGAGCAATTGAATGATACTTTGAAGTAGTATGTGGGAGATGATAACATTTGATGAGGTTACAAGTGTTGCATGTTAATAGGAAATAGAATATGTTGCAAAGGAAATCAAGCAAAATTAATAGGGATTGTTTACCAAACAAAGAACAAAGAAGAGGTAAGGAAATACAAGCAAGAAGAATGGAAGATTGCGACAAAGAATGTTATTTCAAACGAGATGAAAAATCAAGAAATGAAAGCTTGAGGGTGATGGACAAGGAAAAGGAGAATCAACCAACATAACAAGACAATGTATTAAATCCAAAGTTCTCACAATCTCAAACCAAAATTTAGAAAATCAATGGATATTAGATTCCAAATTTACATTTCACATGTCATCAAGAATTGAATGGTTTGAAGATTTAAAGGAATGTATTGGTCGTAAATTCATGATGTGAAATAATCAGACTTGCAAAATCAAAAGAATTGGTAAGATCCAATTAAGGATACAAGTGGCTTAGCTCGAACTCAAAACCAGGTAAGATACATTTCTGAATTGAAAAGGAACCTTATTTTATTGCGTTCCTGATATGAAAATGGATATTCATACATATCAGTGGGAGAATACTTAAAATTATCAAATGTATGGTGATCATGAAAGGATGGCTAGATAAATGTTTATATGTGCTATGTGGTTCCACAATTATAGGTCCAACACACCAAGTGAATGAGGCAACATAGGAAGTGGAAATGCGGAATAAAGGACTGGATATATGAGCATAAAATGGATGGATATTCTATCAACGAAAGGGTTGGATTAAGCTAGCAACTTCATGTTGATCTTTGGGACTCATCAAAGATAGCTACATCATAATCTAAGTGACAATATTTTCTTTCATTGGTTGATAACATCACAATTTAAGTGTCAATATTCTCTTGAAAATAAAGGGTGATGCGTATTCAAATTTCAAATAATGGAAGGATTAAGTAGGGAATCAAACATGAAAAAAAATCAAGTACCTAAAGACATAAAATGGTCTTGAATTTTGTAATAAAAAGTTTGATAGTTTATGCAAGAATTGTGGAATTTCTCAATATACAACCTTCTCATACACTCCACATCAAAATGGAGTGGTGAAAAAGTGAGTTGTTTTCCTGTAGATTCAGGGGTCAACTAGTCATTTTGGCGAGACAACAACACCAATGTTTTTAATAAATAGTTCTTCATCATCGTCAATAAAGTTTGAAACTTCAGAGAAAAAACGAATTGTAATGACCTTGACTATAAGATTTTAAAAATATTTGGATATCTTGCATATGTGTATCTGAATTTTTATCACTTTTACCTCATCATTAACCACAATATCCCTCAAGAAATATAGTCTAACATCTAATATGCTTAGTCTTTTCATGGTGAACATATTTCTTTGACAATATTATAACATTTTGTGAGTCACAAAAGAATTCTATTGGTTTGGTTCTCATTCTTAGTTCTTCAAGTATGTGTTTAATCCATAATGCTTCGTTCACAACCTTAGCTAAGGTCATGTATTCCACTTCCGTTGTTGACAAAACAACAACATGATGTAGAGATGACTTCCAACTGATAACATTCCCTCCTGTAGTGAAAATATATATTGTAACTAACCTCATCATATCTTGATTAGTTGCATAATCTAAATCATAGAATCCCTGGATTCTAAACTCATTTTTCCCTGACATATGTAAGCTTGAGACCTTGTGTACCTTGTATATGTCTCGTGATCCTTTTAATAGCCTTCGAATGTTCCTTACTTGGTGAACTCATAAATCTACACACAACACCAATAGGACAAGCAAGATCAAGTCGAGTAACTATCATGGATACATGATGCTCTCTACTACACTGGTGTATGGAACTGTGTCCATATCCTTCTGATTCTGCCTTTCCACTTCACTTGTTTCTTTCAAATTGAAATGAGTTTCGAGAGGTGTAGCTACGACCTTATACTTGTTCATACCAAAAGTGACAAAGATTTTCTGCATATAGTCATCCCATGTTAGGCTTAGCGCCCTAGATTCTTTTTTTTTTACATATTATCATTCTCAAAAAAAGTTTGTTGACCGTAGGTCTTTCCTAGACTGAAAAGTCTCTTGAACTTGATAAGTTATATCTTATTCTTTGCTACAATGATCATGTTGTCTACATACAAAAGGAGATAGATGAATATGCATAACTTGTTAACCTTTTGTAATAAACACAAGAATCAAATTTGTTTCTACTTTAAATTTGATTCTTCACAAAAGAATTAAACCTTCGATTGCAAAGGCTTGGTGAATACTTTAAGCCATACAAAGAATTTTTTTAGGAAACGCACCATGATGCTTTCCTTAACTTTTAGCTCAAAATCTTCAAGTTGTCTCATAAGAATCTCATCATCTAAGTTACCATGAAAAAAAGTTGTTCTGACATCCATTTGCTCTAATTCCATGTCCAGATAGGTTACTATTGATAACAAAAGTCTAACGAAAGTGTGCCTTACCACTAGTAAAAAGATTTAATGGTATCTACACCTTCTACTTGTGAGTATCTTTTAGCCACAAGCCTTGATTTAAACTTCGACTTCTCAAATTTATAAAATTCAGGCTATACCTTGAAAATCCATTTACATCCAATGATTTTCTGATTCTTCTTCTTATCCATCAGAATCAAGGTGCCACTTTTCTTAAGTGAATCCATTTTTTTTCTTCCATAATAGCCTTCTACTTAGATCAGTTCTTACTCCTTTCTCCTTTGAGCCTCTCAATAGCTCTTAGGTTCATCCAAGTCTATCTCCTCAAGTGAAACTAGTCCAAAAGCTATTTGTATCTGAGCTATACTTAGTCGGTGGTTTTATCTCATTCTTTGTCCAATCTCTTGACAAGATATACTCCCTAAGTTCAATCCTTTATATTGGAGATTCCTCATATTCCATCGACTCTGGTGTCTGAATTATCCCATATGTGTGAGTAGTTCTATTTCCAGCCTCCTTAATGTCTTTAACATCTAGTCTTCATTGAAGATCGCATATCCTTTGCACCCAAACTTTCTCAAATGTCCATACTTTGGTTTGTGACTAGTCCAAATTTGTTTAGGAACCTTTAACCCAATGTCTATTTGAAGGTCACAGGTTGATGAGATACACATCTGTTGATGCAGCTTCTGCCCAAATTCTTGAGGCAATCATGATTCACAAAGCATGCATCTCACCTTGTTTATAATAATCATTTTTATTTTCTCTGCAATCCCAGCATGTTCAAGTGTATAGACACGGATCCTATGTATTTGGATTCCATGTTCCTTGCAAAAATTGTCAAATCTTTGGTTACAAAACTCAAGACCATTATATATTCTAAGAGTCTTGATACTCTTCTTGGTTTGATTCTCAACAAACATCTTCATTTCAACAAATTTCAGAAATACATCATCTTTGTTCTTCAAGAAATGGATCTAGACTTTTCTACTAAAATCGCCAATGAAGGTTATTTCTTGAGATTGAGCATGACACAGTTGGAGTCCCCATATATCACAGTGTATGTAGTCCAAAAGAGCCTTTGATGTATTCTTGGTCATGTTGAATGACAACCTGTGTGCTTTACCCACACAAAAGGTAATATTAGATATTGTGTTATCTTCTCACATCCCTTCTCTTGTTAGAATTTTTAGTCCATTTTGGCTCATATGACCAAATGTTGAGTGCCATTAGCTTGTCTCATCTTGAGCCTTCAAAGTTTGGTTTAATTCCCCAAATATTGTCTTCCTTTTCCAAACATATATACCATTTGTTACTTTGCCACTACTTTGCACCCTTTAATTACTTTTAGAATCTCCTTTTGAGATTTATACCAATAGTCATGTTGTTCCAATGTTCCTAGGGGATAAGTTTTTTTCTTCATTTCAGGTATGTATCTGACATTGGTGAGAATTACAGAGTATGAGTCTTGCATATGTATGGCAAGAGAGCAAGTCAATCTTGTCGTTATGATAGGAAAATTATGGGATAAGCGCTCATACAGTTGGATCCCATTCGTTCGCGGTGGTATACAAACAAATCTTACGATTTCAGAATTTCAAAAAATTTATAACATTAGTCATTTTAACTATATATTTTTACAATTTATACGTCTCTAATTTCTTTTAGACAAAAGCAAAAGCATAGAACCGTTGTATATTGAATCGCTCAAGCTGACACATAAAAAGTCAGATGGTTCATGGGTAGATGCTAGAGCGAAAGAAGTTCACAATTATTTTCAGAATATCGCATCTGAATAGGTGTCTCAATTCCACCGAGAAACGACGGATCACAACCGTCTCTAAGTCAAGAGGAATACAACGAGTTATATCTCGAGATAAATTTATAACCATTTAATATAATTTAAAAAATTTATATTCTCTAATACTGAAATTGGTTTATTTTATATCACGTTACGTCGTACTAATGTCGTATTTTTAGCCTTGGAGGAATAACATCACAACATTCAACTTCCTCAAAGAGTAAAACAAAAATAATAAAAGTGCAATGGCGTAATAAAGTGATAATACGAACAAGCCTTGCAGAAGACCCAACAACAATCGGTGAGCAATCAGCAAAAATCGACACGCAACAATCAACGATTAATACGTATGCTCAAGGTAAAAATGCTTTCGATTGATTGGGATGAGTACGACGACAGAGCCGATGATGATAAATCACAACCTCCGAAAACTTTGTAAAAATTGTATAATGTCTAAAAAAACCTGATATATAATATTATTCATTTTAAGTTTAAAGTCTTTAAATTTTTATTTTTAATTAAAAAAATTCGAAATGTTTTCCTCAATCTTTGGGAAAGGACATGACCCGTCCGAAGTATGTGTGGACGGATTGTAGTCGTTTGCAATCTCTGCAGACAAGCGACGTGTCTATCCATAATTTTTTTTTCAAAAAAATATATTCCGACAAATTTTTTATAGTTCCGTCGTTAGAAAATCAGTTAATTTTTCAGATGGTTTCCTATGGTTGTGTTTACTCGTATTTACAGATGTTTTACGGACTACAATTCTTGTCTAGAATTAAAGACGAGTGGCCTTTACAGACGTTCATTTTCGGATAGACATTGTTCAACCGAAATCCGTCCAAAAACCGTGTGTTTCTAATTGTGGTTGTTTCACCATATGAATGGTTCTTCTTCTGAGCATAACATTCTTTCTTAAAATGCTCTTTCTTGCCCCGATTCCAGCAATTTTCTTTACCTGTTAATTTGGACCTTGATTTCCCTTTGTGCCTCCCTTTTCTTAGAGTCTCTTTGTTGTGATCTACCTCTAACTGTCTTACCTTCACCATTTTACTTCTGGTTTCTTTTCAAAATTGTGAGCTCTAGCTCCTTTGATCTAGCAGTCGCCTTCACCTCTTCTGCAGTGATTGTTGCCCGGGAGTACTTGAGTACTTCTCTCAATTGATCATAGGCAGGTGATAGGGAGTTTAACAAATAAATTGACTATTATTCATCATCTACCTTTATATGCAAGTTCTGAAGATCTAAAAATATTTTTTAATATGTACAGGTTCTCTTCTATAGGCTTTGCTTCATTCATTCTAAATCTAAAGAGCCTTTACATCAAATACATATGGTTGGGCAATGATTGCTTCATGTATAAATTTTCCAGCATTCTCCATATTCCATTTGAAGTCTTCTCTTGTATAACTTTTCTTAGGATTCGATCCGAGAGACATAATACAATAAGATTCGTTACACACATGCTTCTTTCCTTTCTTGTTGTAGTTGCAAGAGATTTCTCCTTAGGTTCCTTCCTTTTATCACCTGATTTTATTCTCAAGATAGATGTCACACCTATTTCTGTAGTCTCAGGAGCTACTACTGTGATTCTCCTTTGTGTAAGGGTTCTTGGTTCTGATCTTGCTTTCAATGGTTCTTTTTATCCCATGTTTCAAGGTTATCTTGAAGAGCATTTGCGAGTCCCGTTATTTCCAAACCTATATAAACCTTTTTTTTTTTCAAAGAATGAAGTTTCAATTACCACAGAATTTTTAACATCCAATTTATGCATCTGCATTGCCATGATTTCTTTCAACACACGAACTATTGAGATACTAATGTGTGTCGGAATTCTCAAGGCAAAAACTATACCTAATCCCGATCCCTTCTTCTCGGTTGAGCCCCTCAAGCAGGTTGAGTCTCTGTTACAACGATGATTTCTCTAATTTCAACCAGACTTTGATACCAATTGTTGTAACGAGATCAACATTTGCTTGATTTTGAAATTGACAGAAACAATAAAACCAATAAAACAAAAATTATAATAAAATGTGAATCGCGATGTTTACGAGTTCAGAGTGAACATTGTGTTCATCCTACGTCTCAGAAATATTGATCACCCAATCGCACCAACCAACTCCACAATACTATGCTTTTATAAGCAAAAAAGAGCACCTTAACGGTAAATAACAAAGTCTGTTATTTTACCATTTTGTCATGTGAAACCTTGACCTGATTTATGAACCGACCATCTCTTTGATGCACAACCTGGGGACTTCCCTTCTACAGTACCTCCATTAATTTGGTCTTCCAAAGAGCTCATTACAGAGAATGGTGAACTTGGTTTTTCAAATACGTAATACCACATCTTCTCTACATAGAAATTGCATATCTATGTATTAATCTTGTTCGAACTAAAACTAAAAAAATTACAATTGTTCTCTTTTATTATTTTTCATCATAATACTGTATTTTCGAAAATTATATTATTTATTACATTTACGAAAATTAATAGAATCTTAAACGATAAAAAAATAATCTTAAATTAAAAGATTTAGGTGTTATATTGCGCGAATTCAAAGGAAATTTTAAAAAAGACAAAATTTATATTTTTATTTGTTTTATCATCAATATCGGTCTTATTGATACTATTATAATCTTAACTTGTATGAAAACAATAGATTTTGATGTCATAACGAATTATGCAAAATAAATACATTATTTTCATTTTATTGAACATAAAACCAACTAAAAGATATATATCAATAACATGATATTAATTTTAAACAAAAACAACTAAGAAATTATAAATTCAATATAATTTGATTTTGTTCGTCCTCAATGCTTTCAAATATATTTTTATAGTATTTTATTCTTCTTCTTTTTCGAGACAATTAGCGTTGAAATACATGTTACTGTTGACTTTTTATTTTTAAAAAGAAAGAAACAATTTAGTATTGGACAATACACCTTTCACGTGCAATTCCACAGACCCGAAATCAAATGTCTTATAAACTTCAGTAAGTTGTCATTAGTTCGAAATTGAATGTGTCTGATTTTTATTTTTGTGTTTGAGAGGAAAAAACGAATCTAACTTTCTACGAAGTATAAAAGAGCTTGGACCAATTAATGTCAAACACTATCTTTTATTGTTTTATCATCATGATGGGTGTTATTGATACAATTATTATCTTAAATTATATGAAAATAAAAACAAGTTAAATATATCTATGACATAATATTAATTTCAAACAAAAAAAAGGGTTAATAACAGTATAATTTTTATATAGTTAATTTTTTCCGTAGTAAAATGCTTTTAAAAATACTTTTATATCAACTTTCTTCTTCTTTTTTTTTTTCTAGACAATTTGGTTTGAAATACATGTTTGTTTTTTCTTTTTATTAAAAGAATGAAAGATATAAATAGTCATGTTAACTTGGAACAATACAACTTTCACGTGCAATTCCCCAGACCAAAAATCAAACATCTCGTGGACTATAGTAACTTAACATTTGTTTGAAAATGAATGCACCTGATCTTTTTATTTTCGTTTTTGTGTTTGATAGGAAAAAAACGATTTTAACTTTGTACGAAGTTTAAAAGAGCTTGGACCAATTAGACATTTTATTTCAAAAAAAATTCCAATATTTCCAAGCAAGTCATTGTTCTGTTGTGGCCACGAACAGTAATCATTCATCTGTTCTTCCATTATCATTCATCCATTCATGTAATGGAAAAAGAGAGTTCGAGGCTACACTAACTCTGTCGGATGATATCTTTCGTATTATGCATTGTAAATACGCTATTGTCGAATTTTTGCATTTATTTATTCAGTGAATGAAACATATTATATCATTTAATTGCGTTATTACGATTGTTTGTGATTTTTATGTTAATTTACTTTAATATCATCACATTCAAACTATTTTTTTATTTTTATCGTTTGTAAATACATAAAACGCTCGACTTTCCATTTCTTAATATACTAACACTTAACGAAAAATCAACTAATATATCAACAACTGTTTTTTTTTTCTTTGACTATTCCAAACATTAATATAATTATGTGTAAAATCTGTAAACAAATATAACTCCTAATTGGAAAAAAAAGCTCGTTCTAATTTTTATTAAACCAATAAATTTCCAATTTTTTGTCAAAAATAAATGTAATTTGTACGTGATCAACATTTGTAATAGTTATGTGAACTCGTTGAAAGAGAATTTGTACTATCCAGTTGTGTTAAAATTATATTTTGGGTAAAGGAAAAAATAATAAATAAAGAAAATTATATTATGATGGTAAAGTAGGTAAATTCTTAGTAATCAAACAAATACATCAATATCAATGTGTCTTCTATGGTCGAAGATATCTTTTTAGATTTCGTTGTTTTATGTATATCGAAAATCTAATGAAGAAAAAATTCGAATGATTTTAAAACGATTTTGAAGATCATATAGATCGTTGGGATCGCAAAAATCGTATAAATCCAAATATCATATAGATCATATAGATCGCAAAAATTGCGCGAATCACAAAAATAATATGAAAATATTAATATTATAAAGATAAAATTGAAGTTTAATTAAAAAAAGTTGATACCCTAATAATATATCTTGTTTATTTTAACCCTACCCAACGTGCTATTGCAAATGTTTGCTTACACTAAAAACATGTTCATATTTTTCCGCACCATATATGAATGCATTTATAATGAATCAAAACCAAACCTAGTGAAGTTATGTGCATGGTGAAATATATATATATATATATAGTTTACAAGAAAAAAATACAAGGATATCCCGGAAATATTACATTAGATTTGATATGTAATATGAATGCATATATAATTGATATATAATAATTACATAGGCATAATAATGATAATTAATAATAGTTAATAAAATTATTAATTATCATAAAAATTTCATAGATTTCTTCACATTTTTCATGAATGGAAGAGATATAAAAAAATATCATAAATATTACATTTTTTATCTTATCGGATAATAGAGTATTTTTAGACTATACATATTTATATAATAAATCATACAATTTACAAAAATTTCTCTTAAATGTATAAAAAATTATTATTAGATTTTTTCATCAATCATAAATTTTTATGTTTACATATCAGTTATATATACTGTTATTTTTACATATCAATTATATACACGGAAATTCATATATAATTAGTACTACATCAATTTTTGAAAATTTTCGTAATCAAGAAATTCAAGAAAAATGTGAAGAAATCTGTAATCATTTTTAATGTAAAAATTTTATGTACGTATATAAAACAAGTAATAACTCAGGTACTAATATTATAATATATAATAATATATTCAAACTAATTTACGAATTTTATATCACCAAAAAAATAATAAATGAATTGGACATGTGAGATGAGTCATAATTTCTGATCTAAAGAGCAGTTATCGTGCAGAGATATCAGCTTCTTCAAATGAAAGAATAATTTGTTCGATTTAGGTTTTGGGTTTGAGTCGCACGAGAGAGACACTGTGTGTATATGCGTGAATTAACACTTTACCTCAAAATTAAAAATACAATATATATAGAGTCAGGGTAACTTCAAAAATATCTTCGTAGGACTAAAACACTTCAAAAATACCCTTTTCGAAAAATAAAAAATTTTTAACTTCAAAAATATCCGTATAAATGTTGATATTCCCAAAATACCCCTGCGACCTTACGACCCAATTCGACCCAGCGACCCAGTTTGACCCTGCGACCCTTGTCCCTCTGCGACCCTTGTTCCTCTGCGACCCTTGGACCCCTGCAACCCTTGTCCCTCTTCGACCTTTGTCCCTCTGCGACCCTTGGACCCCTGCGACCGACCCTTGGACCCATGCGACCCTTGTCCTTCTGCGACCCTTGGACCCCTGCGATACTAATTTATTATTTACAAATTATTTACATATAATATGAATAAAATTTCGAAAATACAGCTCAAATCAAAATATGTGGGACCCGTTCGACCCTTCCGACCATTGCGACCCTTCCGACCATTTCGACCCTTTCGACTAGTCTTTTCAA
>CM071872.1:13885069-13899862 GCA_036759665.1 Gynandropsis gynandra | reverse complement strand
GTCGGTTAACCTAAAATGTCCACCCCTAGTTCATTGATGTGCGAACTATCAAGCAATAAAAATGCCTAATATCCACTTACCGCAAGAGTACAGATCGGTGTAATACAAGGGTCGAACTCTGGGGACTAATGCAACCTAAGCTAACAATACGACTAAACTAACACGAGTTGAATTGATGGTAATGTGGGACAGATTTCTAAAACACTAAAATGGATAATGACAGCAATGAGGAGACGTAAAAAACTTGATAATTAAGAACACTATGGGTTTCGGATTACCGGGATTTGCAAGGATGTAACTAACAAAGGATCATGAACCTATCGAATTATCTTGATGACGGGGAATTCATGCTCATAAATAAGGAATGATTCTCTCGATACCTAAACCGCGTAACCACAACAACGTGCAATCCTACCTCTTGGCAGCAATTAACTCGCGATTACAGTAGCGTTAAGCGCGCAATCCTAATTCCTAAGTCGATTAACCGACCGGCCAGATTCTCATTAATTGAACGTAGTCAACAATCAAAGATTCTGGACTCATAATCTAACCTCCCGGGTAAACACGAATTCCTAGGTTACTGAGCGGCCAACACAAGTATAAAGCGTTTACGATGTTGATTGTAAAATCGAAATACAAGAAAACTTCGAAAGGTCTAAGCATTAACGTATAATTACAAGCATCCATTACAAATCCGGCAATCCTAACGCATAGCTAGAGGCTTAATCACACATGGATTCTATTGTAAAACAAGAGAAATAAACCCAAAACATGATAAAAGCGTAAGAAATACGATTCCTCGATATTCCCTCTCTTGTTACCGATGTTTGGATTGTTGTTTCTCTTCTTCTCCAGCTTCTCATGAGTTTTTCCTTGTGTTTTTTAGTCCCTCTCCTGGCATGTGTGTCATCCCCTTGCCCTAGATGGCTCCTCCTCTTTCTAATTCACGTTTGAAATCCAAAACAGAATTTTCCTAGAATGGCGACCCACGCGGGCTCATGCTCAATCCGTGCGGGCTAAACTGTTAAGAATTAATTCTACATATATGAGATTAATCATATATGGATAGATTAGTTCCTAATGAGGTTTCTTTTCAGGATATTAAGACAAGGAAAATATTTGGCAAAGGAGTCACCAAGGGTGATTTATACATGCTTGAAGACACCAAGTCTTTTTCGGATGTTTTTAAAATTTCGGATGTTTCTAATGCTTCTAATATTTTCAAAACTTTTTCAGTCTCTTATGATGATGTTATTTGGCATGCTAGATTAGGACATCCACATGTTCGTGCCTTAAGCTTAATGTTGCCTAATGTTTCTTTTAAATCGGATGAATGTGAGGCTTGCATTCTAAGAAAACATTGTCAAACTGTTTTTTCTAAATCTCTCACAAAATATGAAAATTGTTTTGATCTTGTGCATTCGGATGTGTGGACAGCCCCATGCCTATCTAGAGAAAACCATAAATATTTTTTCACTTTTATAGAGATGAAAAATAAGTATACATGGATTACTTTGTTACAATCTAAGGATAGGGTGCTAGAAGCATTTATAAATTTTCAAAACTATGTTACTAACCATTTTAATGCCAAGATTAAAATTTTTAGATCGGATAATGGTGGAAAATATATGAGCACAACCTTCAAATTACATCTATCTAAGCATGACATGATTCACCAAACAAGCTGTCCATATACTCCCCAACAAAATGGTGTAGCCGAGAGGAAAAATAGACATCTAATGGAGGTGGCAAGGTCTATGATGTTCCATACAAGTGTACCAAAAAGGTTTTGGGGAGATGCGGTTTTAACCGCAAGCTATCTTATAAACTGAACCCCTACAAAAGTCCTACAAGATCTCTCCCCATTTGAGATATTAAACAAAACTAAACCTCTTATTAACCACTTACGAGTTTTTGGTTGTGTATGTTTTGTATTAGTACCCGGGGAACAAAGAAACAAACTAGAGGCGAGAAGCACAAAGGCTATGTTCATTGGATATTCTACTACCCAAAAGGGGTATAAGTGTTATGATCCCTCTACACGGCGAGTTCTAGTATCCAAAGATTCAAGTTCATGGAAGACAAAGGGTTCTACGATGAGAAAAATTGGGAAAGTATAAAGGACTTGGCTAGTTCACCTTCGGACCGAGCTAACAACCTCAAGAAAATTTTGGAGACACTTGGGTTAGGAACCGTTGAACTACCAAGAAGGAACGCAACCATCCATCTAACACCAAGAAGCGCCGGAATTGCGGAAGAAAGAGCCGGACTTGAGGAAGAAAGATCACAAGAAGGCAATACCGTTGATCATGAAGGGGGAAATGAAAATGGACAGCCCGAGGCTGATATAGATGCCATGGATGAGATGAACTTTCAAGAGGAAGAACATCAAGCTCATGATCAAGGAATTGCCGAGGTACAAGAAGTACAAGATGTAAATGAGGCCGAGGTACAAGAGGAGCCGAGGGTTGAAACACAAGAAGTGGTACAAGGATTGAGAAGAAGCGCAAGGCTAAGGAAGGTAAAAAGAGTGTATTACAATTGTGAAGCGGTAGTTCATCCAATTCAAGCAACATGCTCTCTAGCCGTGTACCCTCATGAACATCAAGTCTTCATGGCCAACTTGGATGAGGAGTACATCCCGAAGACATATGAAGAAGCCAAAGAGCATAAAGTGTGGAGAGATGCCGTGGGGAATGAGCACAAAGCAATGGAGATAAATGGAACTTGGTTTGAGTCGGAATTACCTAAAGGAAAGAAAGACGTCTCAAGCAAATGGGTGTTCACGATCAAATACAATAGTGATGGGTCCATAGAAAGGCACAAAGCAATACTCGTGGCAAGAGGATTCACACAAGTGTATGGAGAAGACTATGTAGATACATTTGCTCCCGTTGCAAAGCTCCATACTATTCGGATCATACACTCCCTTGCCGTGAACCTTGAGTGGAATCTTTGGCAAATAAATGTCAAAAATGCATTTCTACAAGGGGAATTAGAAGATGAGGTCTACATGTATCCACCTCCAGGGCTAGAACACATAGTGAAACCGGGAAATGTTTTAAGACTTAGAAAGGCGATCTATGGTCTTAAACAATCCCCAAGGGCGTGGTACCACAAGATTAGCACAACATAAATGGACGTGGCTTTGGAAGATCCGAGGCCGATCATACTCTATTCACATTGCCAAGCTCAAAGGGAAGGGTGGTGGTGCTTGTCTATGTTGATGATATAATCATCACGGGAAGTGACATAGAAGGCGTGGAAGCCACTAAGGTATATCTTAAAACTATGTTTGATATTAAGGATTTAGGAGAACTAAAGTACTTTCTAGGAATAGAAATATGTCGTTCTAAGGAAGGACTATTTCTATCCCAAAGAAAGTACACCCTTGATATGTTGAATGAGCTAGGTACAATGGAAGGAAGAATAGCAAGAACTCCACTAGAAGATGGATACAAAGTGATGCGTAAGGGGGAAATAGATGATGAGCCGTTTGAAGACCCTAAACTCTATAGGAGAACGGTTGGGAAATTGATCTATCTCACCATAACAAGGCCGGACATTTGTTTTGCGGTGAACCAAGTGAGCCAATATATGCAAGCTCCAACAACTTATCATTGCAAGATGGTTGAACGGATCCTAAGCTATTTAAGTGGAACAAAAGATCAAGGAGTATGGATGGGATGCAACAAAAACACGGAGATTGTAGGATATTGTGATGCAGATTGGGCCGGGGACCGAGTGGATAGGAAGTCAACCACGGGCTATTGCACATTTATAGGAGCAATCTAGTTACTTGGAAGAGCAAGAAGCAAAAAGTGGTTTCATGTTCAAGTGCGGAAGCCGAGTACCGAGCAATGAGGAAGTTAACCAATGAGTTAGTATGGATTAGAAATGTTCTCACGGACTTGGGCATTGAGACATCATCTCCCATTACAATGCATTGTGATACCCAAGCCGCCATCCACATTGCGTCAAATTCGGTGTTTCATGAGAGGACAAAGCACATTGAAGTGGATTCTCACAAGGTTAGACAAATGATTGAACAAGGAGTAATTCTACCGTGCTATACAAGAAGTGAAGATCAATTGGCCGACATTTTCACCAAGGCTACAAGCAAGAAAATTTGTGAGTCCATATTCCCTCGGCTTGGACTCACAAACACTCGGACATTAACCGTGAAAGATGAGGACAAATTCATTAATTATGTTGTACTTGTAGTTTAAATTCAGCTCATGGTCTCTATATATAGAACCACTTATGTAATGCTTAAACTCATGGAATGAATTCAAGTTTATTCCTAATTCTTCTTTCTATTCTCTTAGTTCTACAAACATCTTATTCTCTTCTTAAACACTCAAATTATAACATCAACCTCAATCCGCGTGGGCTAAGCCTCAATCTGCATGAGCTCATTGATCATCTACCAGCCCGAGCGTGTTGGTTCTCTCCCCGACTCGTGCAACTCTTGCTGGATTATGCAGCCCGCGCGGGCTCCTTAGCCACCCCGTGCGTGGTCTTCAATGGCATCCAACCCGAGCATGCTCCTTAGCTCCCCAAGTCGTGCAAACTTTTCTGGAAGTGCAGCCCGCGCGGGGCCTCTTCCAAGCCCGAGCGGGCTGAGTTATCTTCTTGTTTTGGCTCCTTTCGCTTGATGCTCGGGTGTTCTGTTTGATTCAGTGTCCTGAAGTTGCTCCGAATGGCTTGTAGGTGCCATTATACGCGGTTGATATAAATGTCTAGACTAAAACTAACACACACTACGCAAACTATGCGAAAATGATATAAATATCTAGCCTCAAACTAACACACACTATGTGTTATCATTCATCACTAGGAGTATTTCTCCCTTCACTCCCATTGGTGTCATTGTGGCGAGTGATGATTTTTAATTTCCTAGATCACCTTACCGCAAGTGTACGGATCGTGTAGTATCAAGGTCAAACTCAGAGAACTAGTGCGAACATCTGAACCAAGACTCAAGAGAAGTAGATCGAGAAAAACATAAAGAGAATAGAAAACTAAAACACTACAAGGAATGGATGATTATCAAGCTAAAAAAACTAAGATACAAAAGAATAGCGAGATAAAAATTCAATAAGATAAAACACCACGGGTTTCGGAAATGTTAGAACATGTAATGGACGTTTCTATGAATCATGAAATCGGATTATCTCGATCAATGGGGAACTCAAATCGAACATCTAGATTGTTATATATATTATCACAGATTCAATAAATCCAAGCTCTCTCCTAGAGAATGACTCTACTCATGCCTAAACCCACTATCTAGCATGTGTACTACCAATCTCCCGATTGCGCAATAAACATGCTAAATGTATTAAGACCGTTATCCTAATTATTGACTTCAATCGGCTGACCGGGCAAGGTTCTAAATCGATTGAGATCCCAAATCATGGCTAGGTTCCAAAATCTAATCCACCTCTCGATGTAATCAGACAATTAAAATCATTCATTCAAGTGATCAGCAAGAATAAAGGCATTAGAAGCAACCAATCAATCTGAAAACAATCAAATATTATAACAACATTTTTTCCATGCGGGCAGCAAAACGAACATCTAAATGCAGGAAGAACCATAGGGAATTAACCTTCAGTATCACGATTCCAAAATAGATTAACTGGCCGGTCAAGTTCTAATTAATCTAATTCATTCTAGGGTTAATTCCAAGACCAAATGATAATGTCTATTTTGTTATAGTATTTTCGTCTATTGTTATAGTTAGTTTCACCATTCATTTGGATTTTACCAAGCATTAAGCATCATTTAGCCCTCTTCTAGTGTTTTCTCATGTTTTGTAGTGAATAGAAATACCGGGACACAAACACGAGCGAATGCCGCAAAATATTACCTTTCCACGTCAAAGGAGAAGCAAGCCTCGTGGGGTGGATACCTTAGCCCGTGCGAGCTTCATGTCCAGCACTTTCAGTACGCTTTGGATCCATGATGAGCCCAAGCGGATCACATTCATAAATCACCCTGCCCGGGGTGTCTACCTTAGCTCGCGCGGGCTCCTTGCTCCAGTAAACACAGCACGAATCGGGCTCTTGTCCAGCCCGCGCGGACACCCATCTCCAAGCCAGCCCGCGCGGGGCACTCACCAGCCCACGCGAGGCACTCACCAGCCCGCACGGATCGTGTTCGCCACCTGCAATAACCAGAAAAGGAAAACCGGCAAAACAAGAAAAGGAAAGTGTTAGCTGCCTAAACCAAAGGAAATATGATTAGAGAATAGTAATGGGAGGAGCTACATGGCTGGAAAATAAAGAGGAAATGTTGAAAATGACACAAGAATGGAAAAGCAAGAGATGGAAACACACGGAAAAGGAAAACTGCAGCTGCTATAAGAAAGAGGAAATTCCAGCCGCTGGAGAGGAAGGAAAGGGGACGACCAAAGGGGAAAGAAGAGAGGAAAGGAAAGAGGAGAATGGGGGCAAAAGGGGAGAGCTTATGTTAGCACAATTCGAACAGAAAGTTAGAGAGAAAAATAGAGCACGCACAAGGGAGTAGAGAGAGAGCAGAATGAACACGAAGACAAGGACAGAGCGACGAAACCGTATCGCGGAGGAGCTGTTGAAGACATCGATACTATAATAGGATGTAATCTCATTTTTTATCCAGGTTGAAGATAGTTTTCTTTTGCGTTTCGTTTTCTAAGTTCATATCCGAGTAGGTCCATAGCCATAGGTTGGGGAGCTTTTCCGATACATAACAAAGTCTTGTTCTTAATCCTTGGTGGTTCTTAATGCTTTCTTGTACGCCACTTGAATGAATGATTTTGGTATATGATCGTTTTAAAAATGATTGGTTGTTTTTAATGGTTTCATTCTTGTACGCCACTCGAATGAATGATTATAGAAGTCTAATGAATCTATGCCAGGGATTAAACTTTGAAACTTAGCCATGATTTAGGATTTAATCGGTTTAGAATCTACACTAAGTCGATCAATTGAATCTAGGGATTAGGATAGCAGTCTTAATGCGTCTAGTGGGTGAGATTACGCAATCGGGAGATTGATAATACGCACGCTAGGTAGTGGAAAAATCTACGCCAGTCAGTTCCTATATTAGAGCTTGAATTCCATGAACTCGTGATAATATCTAAGACCAATGATCATGTTAGAACTTCATTGCATCATCGTGCATCTCTCGAAACTTTTGGTTTTTAGTTAATTGAATTTAAACCCTTAATTAGTTAGTTTAGGTTTATTTTCATTCCAAACACTCATTGATTTTAATCGTCTTATTCATTAGTTACTAGCTTTGGAGTTGCATCAGTTCCTCGTGTTCGACCCTGGTACTATACGATCCGTATTCTTGTGGAAGCGTTAGTCTAGGTATTTTATTACTTGAGATTAACCACATCACCAGGCAAACCTCTAATCTCATTCAAATAGGTGATCAGCAATTATGAAAGCATTAACAACAATCCATCAAACCAATTGAGAGAACAAATCCGAAATCAAGCATTAAGATCAAATGAATCTATTACAAGAGCAACCCTAATACATGGCAAGGAGGTTTACTCCCAAAACATAAAACTAAAGCAAAAACGTGACTTCCCTTTCGTTCTCTTCTTTTTGGGAGGCCCATGGAGGTGCCATGAGCCGTCAAGTCCCCATTTTGTAGGAACACTTTTATTGGCCTCATTTGCAGAGAATGTTGGAAGCATTTGTGGTAGGTGTGTGACTTGTAAAAGGGAATAATAGTGATAACAAAAATATGGTATTTATTCCCCTGTATTCATTCCCATTTCACTATGTACCGACATTTTTATAGATTTCGTGTTAGGACTCCCTAGGTTGAAATCCGGACATGACTTAATTTTTCGTAGTTTATTGATTTTTTTAAGATGACCATTTAACTGCATGCTATAAACTGATGATGCATCACATATAGATACATTATTCTTTAAGGATATTGTACGTTTTCATGGGATGCCTAGGACGATAGGCTAAGTTAGGAACCAAACTATTGTTTTCCACTATTTTTCACCCAAAAACCGACGGTCAAATAGAAGTGGTCAATAGAACCTTATCAACTTTTTTTTCATGTATTGCTTAAGACGTGGAGAGAATGATGACAACACATAGAATTTAAGAATAATATGGCATTTCATAGTGCTACCAAATTTTTACTCCTCAAATATTTTTTTTTTGCTTTAATCGACTAACACCTTTGTATATGGTTCTTTTACTGGAATCTTAGTTTACTATACCTAATTGCAAGAAAAGGTTCGAGTTTATGAATAAATCCACGCAAAGGCACGCGCGAACATAGAGAAGCGTACATAGCATTACGCCATACAAGCAATCAAATGGAAAAAAGAAGGTTTTCTTTAAACCTGGTTATGTTGTATGGGTAAGTTTAAGCAAAGAGAACTTTACCCAGAAGAGAAAATTGAATATCATGCCTCTAGGTGATAGACCATTCAAAGCACTTGAACGCATCAACAACAATGCTACAAAACTGAACTACCAAGTGAGTACAATATTAATTAAACTTTCAATATAGTTAACTTGGTTATTTTCAATACAATCAATAGTGTTTATTTGATGTTAGATCATTTGGAAAAATGAGGGGATGATGAGAATAATACTACAGAAGAAACATCAAGCACGCACAGACCGATCACGAGGGCTAGAGCCAAGAAGAATTCAAAACGTGTCCACTTGCATTATCGCTAAAGAGTTTGCAACGGTTTCACGAGGACATCAAGAGATGTTACCTCAAGCACGCATTACTATATAACTAGAGGAGATGGAGAGGAGCATGGATTTACATAAGTCAAAGCCACTCAGCCCGAGCACAGGGATGCTTAGTAAAAGTGGTTCTTCTTGACCAATGTGCGTATGATACACATTTATCGCTCAACCTAAACGGTCGTGCACTAAACCCAAGTGATTCCTCTATCCAAAAGTGATGATGAATAGTGGAAAACTTGATCCAAGTATCTGAACAATCAAGTGAGCGGCCCTCCCCGACTCGACCGAGTAAAGACATAGAGTGGCTAAACATATTGGTTTAGGGTGAAGTTTTTCAATAAGCACTTATGCAGTGTTCGACCGAGTCTTCCGTCTTTAGATTAGTTTCCCTTATTTTCCCTAGTTTAAATTTTATTCCATGTTATATGTAAGCCTCATTCAACCAAGTTATTATGAAGAGATATTTATTTTAGATATAGCTAAAGAATTCTTGAAAGAGTCCAAGTGTTCACCAACTTTTTAACTCTAGACCACAAGTATCATGACATTTCTATTATGTTTGAGTTCACTAGTCAAGTTCTAGGAGGGTTTTGAATGTTCATCCATTGAATAATAAGTTTCGAGTTCTTTTATCAAGTTATTAGTGGATTTCATTTTGTTCATCATCTTGCTAACAATAGAGATCGGTCTAGATTCATATCAAGTGATATTAGAGAATCATTCTTGTTAAGAAGAAATGTCGAATCCCGCTCTTCATGACTTGCGTCCCTCTCCCTCTCCGCGTCCCACTCTCTCTTAGCCGCGTCCTGCTCATTCTCGGCCGCATCCTGCATGATCTAGCTCGCGTCCCGTGACCTGCTCCCTTTGTCAAACCAATTTATGAGCTCCACGGTCTCCTATATCTTGCTGATCGCTCCAGCCCATGCGTGTTACATCTGAACTTGTGCTTTGCATTTGTACTTGTACTTTTCTTTTTTTTCTCCTTTGTAGTTATTAGGATTTGTTGTATAAATAGGTATCTTTGTATCCAAAGTTTATAATAAGAGAATAGTTATTCTTATTCTCTCTAATTCTCTTGATCTTTCGCTCACTCTAAATCTTTCTAATCTTGCTTTTGCTGATTCATCTTTGATTTACAAAATCTACATTGTATCAGAGCAATGATCGAGCCTCAGAATTTTTTTTAGCGATTTTATTTCTTTTGAAATCTATTCTCTTTCAAAATTTATTTTTTGGTCAAACCTTTTTAATCTCTTTTTATTTTTGTTTCCCTTTATTTACTCGGATCTCTCGTCATGGACTCAACAAAAGCATCTCAATCTCATTCAATGGCAACAGTTATTCCATTTGGACAAATATTTCTTTGCCAATCTTGGCATGCGTGGTCTTTGGGGTTTCGTGACAGAATTGGATGTGAAACCAGTATATTTAAGTGTCGGATCAGAAAAAATAGGAACAAAATAAACTCACTGTGTTGGTTCTTTTACAAAATTCCCTCGAATCTCATATACTTCGTACATATGGGCACATAGAGTCTCCTAAAGAGCCTTGTGACGAGCTTAAACAAGTTTTTTGGAAATGAATCCAATCTTAGCCTTGTGTATGAAGTAAAGAAAGACTTTAATAATCTAAGGCAAGAGGGAAAGCTTTTTAACCAGGGTTTGTGTAACACCCTGGGTCCTAGGGTGGACCACTTCCGGAGGGATGATCGTTGTGATGGGTGTACCTTGCGTCACAACGAGTAATCACGTACGTAGGGGCGTATGACAAGGTGACCGGTGGGCGTACCGTGGGGGCAGTGCGGCCCGAGACCGTGATACCCTCGGTCCTAGGGTGGACCGTGTCCGGAGGGACGAACGTTGTGATGGGCGTACCTTGCGTCACAACGAGTGATCACGTACGCAGGGGCGTATGACAAGGTGACCGGCGGTCGTACCGTGGGGGCGGTACGGCCTGAGGCTGTGATACCCTCGGTCCTAGGGGGGACCGTGTCCGGAGGGACGACCGTTGTGATGGGCGTGCCTTGCGTCACAATGAGTATTCACGTACGCGATGCGTATGACAAGGTGACCGATGGGTGAACCGTGGTGGCGGTACGGCCCGAGACCGTGGCCATCGTGTTGGCCCGGAACGATACTTGATGTTGGACCTGACGGATAGCAGTTGCGGAGTTGGACGGACGAGTGGTGAGCTGGATGGATGATTGGTGAGCTGGATGGATGACTGCTGAGCTGGACGAGCGGTTGCGGACTTTAGCACGAGTGGCGAACGTGGGAAGACTCGTAACTGCCGAGTAAATGACCGTTAATACTGGGATTTAATGGGCCATGAATGCTAGATTTTGTAACCGTCCGAGAATCAGACCATAAATGCGGGAGTAATGGCCCTGTAACCGCCCAGGCAGTGGGGGCTTGTCCCTACCTTATAATAGTCCTCTATACGGACAGAATGTACAGACAGTTGTTCTGGTTTACAAAAGTAATAAAAAAGTTCCGAGTATTTCTAAGAAAAAAGAGTCTCGCTCGTGTTCATTTCGGAAAGGCTGAGTAAGGGTTAGACTTACTGCCGGTCACGGTTCATAGTGATTCCCAGTGCCGTGACAGTTTGGGTGATTTTAAGGAATTATGGTCAGAACTCGATACTTTAAGGCCTCATACTACGGATCCTGTGGAAATAGCTCAAAGAGAAAACTAGGATCAGGTCTTTAGCCTTTTATTTTCCCTTGACGATAAATACAACGACCTTATTCATCATATACTTCGCCGAAATGAGTTTCCCTCGTTTAACAAAGTTTGTATGATGATTAAAAGGAAGAAAGGAGGGAACCATTTCTTTAAAGGAATGACCGAGTAAGCTAATGTCTCCAAAATCACCTATGGGAAAGCCACTACGATCAAGCCTTTCGAAAAGCAGTTCTCTTCAAATTATTGCAAAAAGAAAGGTCATACAAAGGATCATTGTTAGATTCGTCACCCACATTTGAAGAACAGAAGCCGTGACGGTCAAGGTAGGGCTAATATGGCCTCTGAGTCTGAGTTTGTCTCCAAGGAAGACATCGAGGGGTTTTTCCAAATGATTCTAGCAAGGAATCAAAGAAACAAAGCTCATGAATAAGGAGGCAATGTTGTCTTTGCTTTCTCTGCTTTTCGAAACCATATTATAATAGATTCTGGAGCTACACATCATATGATTAAAAATCATGACTTGCTTAAAGATATAAAACCTCATAGTGAATCTGTTTCTATTGTGAATGGGTAGAGTGTTCCAATTAAAGGAACATGAAAGCTTAAGCTTCTCAATCATGATACAAGGGCTTTCTTCGTTCCAAAATTTTCTAATAATTTTATCTTTGTACAAAAGCTTACAAAGACCTTAATTGCTATGTTTGTTTCGATTCTAACTCATTTTGGATACAGGATATTGAAAGCAAACAAGTAATCAGCAAAGCAAAACTCCTCAATGGTCTTTCTTTTCTTGAGTCTATGTATTGTGATCTAGAGTCCGTGTTTCTATCAAACTCAAATTTTAATAAAGTTTCTATGTGGCATGCGAGACTTCTAAGTATCATTTTTCTTGAAACATGAAACGTGTGAAGCTTGCATCTTAGGAAAGCATGTAAACCAAGTTTTTCCAAACTCTGTTTCGATTTATAAAAACTGTTTTGAGTTGATCCATTTAGATGTTTGAACAGCTCCATGTGTTTCACGTGATCAAAAGAAAAATTGTGTAACCTTTATCGATGAGAAATCAAATTTTACATGGCTTTATACTCTCTCGTCTAAATGTAGTGTTTATGATGTATTTGTGAAGTTTCATAAGCATGTTTTAACTCAATATGATGCTAAAATAAAATTTCTAAGGACTGAAAAATGATAGAGAGTATACTTGTCTATAGTTTTGTAGGTACCTTGAAGAATAAGGTATTACATATCAAACCTCGTGTCTCTATACTCCGCAACAAAACGGAGTGGCCGAGAGGAAGAATAGACACCTAATGGAAGTCTCGAGAACTATCATGTTCGATCGAGATGTTTCTTAAAGGTTTAAGTCCGATGCGGTCATGACCGCATGTATCATTAATAGAATTCCAACAAAGGTTCTAAAGGATAAATCACCTTATGAGGTATTAAAATCTATAAAACCTGATCTTGAGTATTTTAGAACTTTCGGTTATGTGTGTTTCGTTCTTGTTCCTGACTCACAACGAAACAAGTTAGAACCAAGGAGCACTAAAGCCATGTTCATCGGATACTCAGTAAATCAAAAAGGCTACAAGTGTTTCGATCCAAAATCTCAACATGTAATAGTGTCTCGATATGTTATGTTTCTTAAAAAACTAGAGCTTTCATGATAAAATCAGCTGGGAAGAGATTAAATGAATCTCGGAACCTAATGATATAGGTTTGTCCCTTAAAAACTTAGTAAATTCAATTTCAAAAACTAACAATGAAACGGGTCCTCTACCAAGTGTACCTAAGCGTCATGAAGACCAAAATGATCAAGATATCAGAAAATGAAGAACAAGAAAGCCATGATGAGATAATATCTTTTGAGCAAAATCATGAGGAGGAAACTAGGGCCTCAAATCATGAGAATGAAGATCAAAGCCATGATCATAACCAAAATGAGGATCATAACGTCGATGAAGTTAAAGGAAGGATTCTAAATGAGATAGTGCCTCAGAGAAGCACTAGAATAAGGCGACCAATCTCGGAATGGATTTACAATCCTATTCAATAGTGTGGCAACCAAACACCCTATTTCAATGGTGTGGCAACCGAACATCCTATTCAAAACTTTTGCTCTTTGGAAGTTATCTTTACTGATCACAAAGCTTTTTTTAGTAAAATTGACAAGGATATCGAGCCACAAACCTATAGAGAAGCCGAAGGTGTGAAAGGAGATTCAAATCTGAAATTGTATTTCTGAATTAATGAGTTTGAATAGCCCTAAACGGCTATAAGTACAATAGGTTAAGAATTAAACATAATTACGGAATAAAAAATTACAATAATACCCTTATGTACAATAATGTTCTAATACTCTTTATACGCCCCCGCAAGATGAATCACCCGATGTGATTCCAATCTTGGAACACAAGTCTTGAAAAGGCAACCGCGGAAGTGGCTTGGTGAGGAGATCGGAAAGCTGGTCCTTGGAGTGCACATGAGAAACTCGAAGTGTACCAGCTTCTATTTTACCAAGAACGAAGAAGTAGTCAAGTGCGAGATGCTTCATGCGTGAATGAAAAACCGGATTGGCACTTATTCCGCTGTGACAAGTGGAGACCCCGTGATGTCCTCGAAGCTTCAATTCCAAGAAAGAATTGTAGATCACCGAGGTCTTTGATGGAAAACCGAGACGCCAACGACTAGATGAAGTGCTGAATGTGAGATGAAGATGAGCCCGTGATGATCATATCATCCACATAAACGAGGACATAAAGTTTATGTGTTGCCCCAAGATAAACAATATACGCCCCCGTGGACTTGAAGTCAGATTTGTCGCCAGCCCAATCCGCATCACTAAAGGCATGAAGAGACAAAGTATTGTGAGCTGCAAGAAAGATACCTTGGGCACGAGATCCAGCAAGATAACGAAACACACGTTTGGCACATTGACAATGCTCATTCGTCGGTTGATGCATGAATTGAGACAACTTGTTGACAGCGTAGCTAACATCCGGGTGCGTGAGAGCAAGGTATTGTAGACTGCCAATGACTTGACGATACTCGGTGGGATCGGACAAAGGTGAGCCCGAGGTGATGGTGAGCCGAGAGGTGGATAGCAAGGGTGTGGAGACAGGCTTCGCGTCATTCATGTTGGTGCGAAGGAGGAGATCCGTAATGTACTTCCGTTGTGACAAGTGGAGACCCCGTGATGTCCTCGAAGCTTCAATTCCAAGAAAGAATTGTAGATCACCGAGGTCTTTGATGGAAAACCGAGACGCCAACGACTTGATGAAGTGCTGAATGTGAGAGGAAGATGAGCCCGTGATGATCATATCATCAATATAAACTAGCACATAGAGTTTATGTGTTGCCGTGTTGAGCACAAAGAGAGA
>CM071872.1:13871732-13884986 GCA_036759665.1 Gynandropsis gynandra | reverse complement strand
ACGTGAAGAGGATGATCCTTGTCAACAAACCCGGGTGGTTGTTCCATGTACACATCTTCGGTGAGTGTGCCTTGTAGAAAGGCGTTGTTGACATCGAGTTGATTGATGGACCATCCGTTGGAGATCGCAAGACTGAGAACGGTGCGAATGGTTGCGGGTTTGACAACCGGGCTGAAAGTCTCGTGAAAGTCCACCCTCGGGCGTTGATGAAAACCTTTGGCAACCAAGCGAGCTTTGTAGCGGTCAATAGAGCCATCGGGTTTTTGTTTGATGCGGAAAACCCATTTGCAACCAACCACATTGCTCGCGGTCTGAGGAGAGACAAGATCCCACGTCCCGTTACGTAGAAGAGCATTGAATTCGTCACTCATAGCTTGTCTCCAATGGGTGTGACGCAATGCTTGTGTTACTGTAGCCGGTTCAATGTCGTCATGAGGACCTGTACAAACATGTGCAGATGGAGGATTAGATCGAATAAGATTGACCTTGCTGCGTGTTACCATCGGATGCACATTTCTAGGTCTCGGATCCGCAGTAGTAAGACGGGCCGCGTCCGAGGGCAAGGCCGGAGGGGGGATCACATCATCCGTAGACGACACGGGAGAAGGAGAGTCCGCAGCATCACTCGTGTCCGTGTTGCTCTCAACAATGATCAGTGAAGGATCTAATTGTGGGGGCTGCGGTGATGGAGATGGAGTATGTGCGACATTGAGGGGATCGACGGGTAAGCATGAGGGAGCATGGGACGTTGGAGAGGAGACGGGTAAGGTAGGATGTGTGACGTATTTCGAAAGGTTGGCAAAGGGGAATACTGATTCATGAAAGACTACATGCCGCGAGACAAACACACGAAGTTTGGATATATCAAGACAAAGATACGCGCTTTGGGTGTTGGAGTAGCCAAGGAAGACACAAGGGGTGGATCTAGGATCAAGTTTGTGAGAGGCATAAGGGCGCAGCCAGGGATAGCACAAACAACCAAAGATTTTAAGTTTGTGAAGGTTCGGTGGAGATTGGAAGAGAGCTTCGTAGGGCGAGGCATAGGAGAGGAGTGGGGTGGGCATGCGGTTGATTAAGTAAACCACAGCCGTAAGGGCATAAGACCAATATGGTAGGGGTAGGGAGGCGTGCATAAGAAGGGATAATCCAGTTTCGACAATGTGACGATGTCGACGCTCGGATATCCCATTATGCTCGGGAGTGTGAGGTGGGGTGGTGTAGTGAGATATGCCATTGTCCGAGAGAAAGGAACGGAGAGCTATGTATTCTCCACCGTTGTCGGTGTAAAGGTTGACTATTTTCGCACTAAACTTGTTTTCGACAAGGGATTTGAAGGCAAGAAAGGTTGCTCGAACTTGTGATTTTAGTTTGAGTGGATAAAGCCAAGAATAACACGTATAATGATCAACAAAAAGAACATAATACTTGAAACCATCCGTTGAAACAATAGGAGATCTCCATAAATCGGAGAAAATCCCGTGTTTAGATCCTTCACCTGAAACATATGAGGAAAGAATTCAACGGAAACATTGTTAGACTTGCATAAACGTTGAACCGAAACCAAATTTTTGTGTATGGAGGGAACACAAAGCACATCATCCATCAATAAGGAACGAGTTGGTAAGGATAACGAAAAGGAACCCGTATGAGTGATGGGCTGTCCGGAGCCATCAACTATGGTAATCTCTTCGCGGCCATGATACGGGGTGTGAAGTGAGAGGTTCTGCAAGTCGGAGGTGATGTGATGCGAGGCACCACTGTCTAGAAGCCAATTAGAGGTGTCGTACGTAGGATACGTAGCAACATTCGCTGCTAGTGGCCATGGACGTTGAGGAGGTGTCCACGGTTGTGAGATGCGGTCGGATGAGTTGTTCGCGGTTGTGTAGCGGAAGCGAGAGCAGAATTTGGCGCTGTGTCCTTGAAGGGAGATAAACGACCAATTTTGCCTCGTGGTTGAGGAGTTTTTCGTGCAGTTCCTCAATTGAGATGGCGTTGTCTTTGGCATTGATCACATCAGCAATAGGCTTGTACTCCTCCGTAAGTCCGTCAAGAACGGCTTCAAGGACATCCTCGTGATCCATCGGTTTCCCGAGAAGAGAGAGTTCATCGGTTTTGGTGGTGATGAACCGTAGGTACTCTTCTATTGATTGGGATCCTTTGGCACATCTTTTGATCTGATCTCGTAGCTGTTTGATGTGTCCACGAGAAGCCTTGCCATAGATGGTGGCTAGGGTTTTCCACGCATCACGAACGGACGTTGCTCGGGCAATGACCGGTTGAAGCGGTAGGGAGAGCGCTCCGAGCATGGAGCTGAAGATCAAGCGATCTTGGTGTTTCCATGGGCTGAAGGCGGGATTTGGTTATTGGATCCCATCAACTTGGATCATGGCCGGTGGTACAATAGAGTCTTCGGTGATGAAGCACTTAAGATTGTACCCTTCAAGGAGAGAGCGGATTTGAACGCTCCATGTAAGATAGTTCGTCGGGGTGAGCTTCGTGACGCTTGACATGTTGCAAGCGAAACGAAGCTTCTGTGGTTGCTGCGGATCAAACATGTTGACGGTTTCAGTGCGATGCAATTGCTCCGGGAGGTTTTCCATGAGAGGAAGACGCAGTGCACACAATAAGGAATCGGTTGGGACGCGGCCTAAATTCAAGGAAAGCGGTTGGGACGCAACCTTGAATCAAGGAATTCTATTTCGTCGAAGGGAATGGCAGATCGTGGTGGTAGCTGAACTTGGGAGGGTAGATCCGTGGTGGTGAGACAACGGAGGCAAGGGAAGAAGGCCAGAATTGGTGTAGACGGCCTAGAATTTAGGAAGGTGGTTAGGACGTGGCCTAGGAACAAGGAATTCTGTTGCGGCTGAAGCAACCAGCTCTGATACCATGTGAAAGGAGATTCAAATCTGAAATTGTATTTCTGAATTAATGAGTTTGAATAGCCCTAAACGGCTATAAGTACAATAGGTTAAGAATTAAACCTAATTACGGAATAAGAAATTACAATAATACCCTTATGTACAATAATGTTCTAATACTTTTTATAGAAGGGAAGCCAGAATGGGAGGAAGCAATGGCTGAGGAGCTAGCAGCCTTAGAAAAGAATAAAACATGGGACTTAGATGCAGGGAATCATATGATAAATTATGTGGATATTCTCTTAAATTTTGTTTCCATGTCTGCTTGATGTGTTGGTTTGCCCAATGAACAACATATATTTGTTGTACAAAAAGGATCAACTAGTCTTTGTGGAAATTTTGTCTTGCATAACTTTTTTTTTGGTATCTGAACTCAGTTGCAATTTAATCTCTTTATTGTAACTTCTTGCCGATATGAATCTCGTGATTCACTTCACTGCTCAATTTTGTGTACTTCAGGACCGCACTACGAGGATGTTAAGTGAAGCGGGTGAGCAACATGAAGAACTCTACTATTTCATGGGTGTTCAGACTGCGGAAAATGTATCTGCACGTGATATGTTTGTTGATTTTTGGCATGCTCATTTGAGACATCCAGCTTTCCAAGTTTTATCTTTGCTTCCTAGCCTTAAATTTGATTCTAGTTTAGAAAGTATGTCGAATAAAGTTTGTGACACATATCTTCGTGCTAAATACACACGTGAAGTTTTCGCATTGAGATGTAATAAGACTACCAATATTTTCAACTTGTTCATTGTGATGTTTGGGGTCCGTATCGTACAATTTCATATTCTGACGCTCGATATTTCCTAACGATAGTTGATGATTACTCTCGTGTGGTTTGGCGTTATTTGTTGTGAACCAAGTATGATGCTTCTACACATTTGTGAAGTTTCTGTGCTCTTGCAGAACGACAATATTCAACAACGGTCAAACGGATTCGTAGTGATAATGGCACTGAATTTTTGTAAATGCGTGATTTTTGCTAATCAAGGTATTCTTCATGAAACTTCATGTGCTAGAACCCCACAACAAAATGATCGCACCGAGCGAAAGCATAGACATATCTTGAATGATGTTCGTGCATTGTTATTCCAAGGAGCATTACCAATTGATTTCTAGGGAGAAAGTGTTCTTATCGATGGTTACATTATCAATCGTACTCCAAACTCGACTCTTGTAGGAAAAACACCATTTGAAATCCTGAACAAAAATAAACCAGATCGTGAAAATCTTCGTGTATTTAGATCACTTTGTTACGTGATAACATCTATTTTGTTATAGTATTTTATTCCATTTTCATAGTTAGTTTACCGAGCATTAAGCATCATTTAGTTATATTCTCGTGTATTTTCAAGAAATGAAGATATCGGATATTGACACGACCTAAACCTACATGACTGAGCATACAACAAGAAGGGAGAGCATGGTCGACCATCCACACAAAGCACGATCGGGCAAAGAAGTAAAAGGCACAGAACGGCCGATCACCATGCATTGCACGACCAAGCTCACTAATGAAACAACACACATGGTCGATCATCCACTTCAGCACGGCCGAACGCACAAGGAGAATGGGAGTGCCCGACCGAGCACCATTTCCAGCCCGACCAGGCTCACCAAACAACAAAAGCTCCCGAACATGCAGCACGGTCCGGGTATAGGTGAAGCCCGACCGATCACACCAATGATGAAGTGCCCGACCGAGCTTGCTCTTGTGCCCGGTTAGGCATGAAGAATACATAGCGCTGAACCAGAAAAAGAAACCTTCGGACGATTAAAAACAATTGGAAACTCACGGAACAAGAATGGAAATGCATAGCCTAGGAGGAAAGAAAGAGAAAAAGAAAGAAGAGAAAGAGGAAAGAGGAAAAAGGAAGAAAGAGGGCAACGAACTCAGAGCGTGGAGGAGCTATTGAAGACATCAGTAATAGAATTGGAAGGAATCTCAGTCTTTATCCATGTTGAATATAGTTGTCTTTCGTGTTTTTTTTCTAAGTCCATGTCCGAGTAGATCTATAGCCACGGGTTAGAGAGCTTTGTCGATATGTAATAAATTTTTGTTCTTAATGCTTGGTTATAATATTTGATCGTTTCGGATTGATTGGTTGTTCGTAATGTTTTTATTCTTGGTGGTATCTTGAATGAATGATTATAAAAATCTAATTGCATTGGGAGATGAATTAGATTTTGGAACGTAGCCATGATATGAAGTCTCAATTGATTTAGAACCTTGGTCGATCGGTTAAATGAACTTAGGAATTAGGATAGTGATCTTAATGCATCTAGTAGGTGAGATTACGCAATTGGTAGATTGGTAGTACACATGTTAATAGTGGGTCTAGGTATCGGGAGAGTCATTCCCTAAGAAAGAGTTTGAATTCCCCGAATACGTAATGATACATATAACCATGATCTTGTTAGCACTTCATTGCATCATCATGCATCCCTCGAAACCTGTAGTATTTAGTTAATTGAATCTAATCCGTTGATTAGTTAGTTTAGATTATTCGCATTCCAAACATTTATTGATTTTAACCGTCCTATGCATTAGTTTACTAGCTTTAGAGTTGCATCGATTCCCTTGTGTTCGACCCTAGTACTACACGATTCGTATTCTTGTGGAAGCGTTAGTCTAGGTAATTATTACTTGAGATTAACCACATCATTACGCCCACAACCTATAACACTACGGTGATAAGTTTATCTCATATAGTCATCGTTGTGTGTTTGCGAGTTATCCTTTTGGTCAAAAGGTTTGAAGATTGTTTGATCTTGAGAGATGTGTCTACTTTTTTTCTCAAGATGTGAAGTTCATTGAAGACGAGTTCCCTTTTTGCACCATTGCATCAACAGATGCTTCAATCTATACATCTAGTTCTACTCTTGTAGCTCCTACTTTTGGTGAAATTGTGGAAGATGACATTCCGAGAATTGATTGTTCGAATGTTCCCATTGAAGAACTTGTGTGTGTCTAATTTCAATGACATGAGGGGCTCGAATTCATCAACCTCATCTAATGAAGAACCATTGTATCTAGAATGTTTAGGTCGGGTAAAACGTACCAAATACCCGTCTACAAAATTGCAAGAGTTCATCGTCAACACGATTCGTTTTTCGAATCATTCACAAGATATTTCGTCTTTCTCTAGTACGTCTCATCCTCTTTCTAGTTATTTTTCAAGTGATCATTTTTCTATCAGTCATCGCACGTTTGAAGCAGCCATTTCTGCATAGGTTGAATCTCGTAATCACACGGAGACACTTTGTGATGACCGTCGGTGTCAACCTGTGAAAGATGAACTCGATGCCTTACAAAAGAATCAGACATGGTCACTAGAACATTTACTACCAGGAAAGAGAGCAATTGGATGTAAGTGGATATATAAGATCGAGAACCCTTCTGATGATTCTGTGGAACAATACAAAGCTCTTCTTGTGGTTCTTGGTAAAAATCAGGTTGAAGGTATTGATTATGGCGAAACATTTGCACAAGTGGCAAAAATGACAACAGTACGAACATACTTAGTTGTGGTTTTTGCGCTTAATTGGAGGTTCATTAGATGGATGTACACAATGCTTTTCTGTATGGTGATTTACATGATGAGGTTTATATGAAGCTTCTGCCAAGTTTTTAAGATGATACAGATCCTCGAGTACGTCGTCCACATAAATCTTTGCATGGTATCAAACAAGCTCCAAGGTGTTGGTTTGCTAAGTTGTATGGGGCTTTACTTCGCTATGGTTTTTTCTATTCATTGGCGGATTACTCGTTATTTACTCTTCATAGTTATGATGTTCGCCTAAGAATCTTGGTTTATGTAGATGATTTGATAGTTTCTGGCAAGTCTCCATCTCATATTCAATGTTTCAAGACTTATCTGAGTTCTTGTTTTCATATGAAAGATCTAGGTACTTTGAAGTATTTTCTTAGTATTGAGGTTGCTTGCAACGCATCTGGCTATATTTATGTCAGCGGAAATATGCACTTAACATTATTTCAGAAGTAGAATTGTTGGGATCCAAACCGTCTTTCTTCCCAATGGAACACAATCATCGTCTAGGACTTTCCACAACACCATTTCTCTCTAATTCCGAACGTTTTCGATGTCTAGTTGGCCGACTTGTTTACCTTTGTGTCACCCGTCCAGATTTTGTCTTACAGTATCCACATGTTATCACAGTTTCTCCAAAATCCCACAGATGATTATTGAGATGTTGCTTTACGTGTGGTTCATTACTTGAAAACTACTCTAGATCAAGGTATTCTTCTCAATGCCAGTTTTGATTTATCTCTAGTGGCATGGTGTGATTCAGGTTGGGCAAGTTGTCCTCGCACTCGTTGTTTAGTTACAAGTTGGTTTCTTACTCTAAGTGATTCACCTATTTCATGGAAGACCACGAAGCAGCAAACGATATCTTGTTCATCCGTTGAAGTTGAGTATCGTGCAATGGCAATGATTGTCCGTGAAATCAAATGGTTAAAGTCATTACTTATTAGTCTCAGTGTCTCACACTCTCGCCCTGTTTTGTTGTATTGTGATAGTCAATATGTTATTCACATTGTTGCGAATATGGTTTTCCATGAGCGTACAAAGCACATTGAGGTCGACTGTCACTTCATTCGCAATAAGATTCACGTTGGAACGCTAGCCACACATCATGTTTCTACTCGTGATCAGTTAGTCGATATTCTAACGAAATCACTTGGAAAAAAGGAAATTGATGTGTTCATTTCCAAGTTGAGCATATAAAATCTGTACGCTCCAACTTGAAGGGTTAATAAAAACTATTCTTGACGTATTTAAATTTAAATATTTGTTAGGTTTTCTAGGAGATTATTTTGGAAATTAGTATTAAATTATATATAAATATGCGAAGATATTGATTAATAAAATTCAACTTGATTTTTTCTAAAAGCTTATCACATCCCGACAAAAAAAGGAAAAGAATGTCTTCAGAGACCAAAAAAGAACCTGAGCCTAACTAATCCAGCATCCCACGATTGGAAGAAGAGGTGCTCCCTCTTGTTGCTCGCCGAGCAGACACGCCGTCGTCACTGTATCCGGGATTTCGGTGAATGAAGCAAAGAAAAAAGTCGATCGGATTTAATGGAGTCACCATTACTTAAAATTTATCCCTGACACCTTTGCTCAAGTAATTGAACATTTAGTCCACAAATGAATCGTGGGGAGAAGACACATTGAGTATCTGTGTATGACAGTTTTGAGAGAGATTGGGAGAAGGATAAAGAGGTATGGGCGAGAACGAATCGTCCATAAATGCCCATTCATAGTCCAGATTTCCATTGCTTTGATAGATATTTATCCGTTTACGCCTCCGCCTCCGCCTCCACCTCCGCCTCCATTCTCGTTGCCCGATCTCCATTGCTCTCACCGGTTAAAGAACCATAAAAAAGCTCTCATTCATTTTCAATGTTATATTAACTGAAATTCTTGTATTTCTTGCCGGAAAAATAATTAATTATTTGCTTTGTAGTGAGAGAATGGAGAATATTTCTGGTGAAAAAAAAACCTTGGATTTTCCAATTACATATGTTATGATAAGTTGTCCCACATCGACTAGGACATGAACTTTGGGACTCATATATATGGTGTTAGACAACCCTAAACTCTTGAGCTAGCTTTTGGGATTAGTTAGGCCCAGTCCATATTTGACATGGTATCAGAGCCCGGTTCGTCTCCGATTTGAATATACCGATGTTGGGCCCCCGATTGTGATGTCTCCACGCTCTAGGATCGAGCAAATTGTCCCACATCAACTAGGACATGAACTTTGGGACTCATATATATGGTGTTGAACAACCCTAAACTCTTGAACTAGCTTTTAATATTAGTTAGACCCAATCCATATTTGACAACATACGAAGCATTTTAAATTTTAAAAAATTAGATGAAATATAATAAAAAATGAGGTGAGATACTAAGAGAAAAAGATGATATGGCTTCCTGAAAAACTAAACATTTTTCTCATTAGATTTATACCTTCAAAGACACGTTAGTCCAAATTCGGACAAGACATGACTTTGCATACTTACAAAAGGCGGAATATCAGAAATACCCTCAAAGGGCTAAATCACTTCAAAAATACCCTTCCCCAAAATAATTATTAAATCCGAAAAATAAAAACTGAGGAAAAGACAAATTTGCCCTTAACGTTGGAACGTGGAAAAATGGAAGTTCGGCAGTTTTTCGACGTGAAAAACTGCCGAAAACGAGAAAGCCGAACAGTTTTTCGCCGTGAAACCTGTTTAAAAGTTGATAGCAAGAAAGAAATAAGTGATTTCGAACTTGAGAGGGAACGATTTGAAGTTGGCGAACAATTTGAAGTTGGCGAGAAGGAAACTGGCGAAGAGAGCACGAAGAGAGCACGAGTCAATCTTCAATGGCGTCAATAAGTGTAAGTAGTTCGATTTCTAGGGTTTTGCAAGCTTTCGAGTCACAAAATGGTTTATTGATTTGAAATGGGTGTCAGTGTCAGTGAGTCGGTTAGGTCGCAAGGGTCGCAAGGGTCGCAGGAGTTGCATGAACATCTTCGACTCCGTGAGTCGGTTGAGTAGCAAGGGTCGCAGTAGTTTCATGACCATCTTAGACTCAGTTTATTGATTTGAAACGGGTGAGTGTCAGTGAGTCGGTTAGGTCGCAATGGTCGTTTGAGTGTCGCGGAGTGTCTGAGGGTCGTTTGAGTCGCATGGGTCGCACACGTCGGTTGAGGGTCGCACGGGTCGATTGCGTCGCATGGGTCGGTTGGGTCGCATGGGTCGCTTAGGTCGGTAGAAGTATAATGTATTCGTAATTGGTCATTTTGCAGGAAAAAGGGACTAAGAGGAAGGAGTGCGTGAGTGATGCTGATGCTGATGCTGCAGTCCCTCTGACACTGGAGAAGAAATTAATAGGGGAAATAAGGAAGTCGGAGAAGAGAATCATCAACGCCGTAAGAGACCTTCTAAGGGATGTCGGGATTCATGTGCCTAATCCAAAATCAAAGGCTGCCGAGAAAGTTGCGATCACCGAAACCCAATCTTCCGACACTGTTGGTGATTTTGCTTTTGAATTCCTTCGACGTCCAAATCCAGTGTCAAGAAACCTTGCTCCTGATGGAGTTCCACCAAGTAAGTAATATTTAGTGAAAAGGTCATTTGAGTGTCAATTTCCATCGAGACATATAAGTCGTAGGGTCGCATAAGCCGTAGGGTCGTTAGAGTCGTAGGGTCGCATAAGCCGCAGGGTCGTTAGAGTCGCATGGGTTTCATATGTCGCATGTGTCACTGGGTCGCTAAAGTCAAATGGTCGCATGGGTCGCATAGGTCGCATTGGTCCCATTGGTCGCATTGGGATAATAGGTCGCATGGGTCGCATGGGTCGCATAGGTCGCATTGGTCCCATTGGTCGCCATATGTTTAATGAGGTAAATTTTATGCAGGTGCTGGACCTTTATCGAAGGAGTCTGCGCCATATGTTGAACCTCCGCCGGCGAAAAGAGCAAGAACAATTCAAGAACCCGAAAAAACGGTGGTTCAAGAACCTGAGGAGTTTGTGTGGAATCCCAGAGGATTAGTAAAGGGCTTGATAACCCGATTTCCTTCGTTCACTGATGCTAGCGGTGAAAAGTTGACTAAGCTATATTGGTTCCTGAAGGCACCTCGACATGAGCGGTGGTGGATATCTGAGCTAGATATTCCCCGGGGGCCAAAGTTTTGGGAGATTATATTAAAGGCCAACGCATGGCTTGAAGATGAAGTAAGTTTTTTTAAACCCTTAGTCTCACGGAGTTTTGTGTCATATGCATTCCTGTGTGTTAATTTTTTTTTGCAGCAATTGGATGAGGCGTTGATGGAGCTGTCTTCTCGCTTGGCATCGGATCCCAGCGCGTATCAGAATTATTACGTTTGTCCTGTTGCTTTCATGCAGACGCTCTCGATGTGGACGTACGAGGATATGGAAACTTTGCCGGAAAAGCTTAGTCAGTTTTTGAACGCCAACCCACCAATTAGTGATTATGAAGGTTTTGTCTCGGTTCTAAACATTCCATCGATAAATAATCGATGGGTAGGATGTCATTGGGTAGCCATCAAAGCGGATTTCAAAACCCGATGCATCACGGTATACGACTGCAGGATGAGCCTTAAGGAAACACATATCGATCCGGTGATTGAGAGGATAAGAAAAGCTGTCCCCAAGATGCTCATTCTCGGAGGGTTTCCTTCTTTGGCTTCTGGAGAAGATGAATGGAGGTATGTATATTATGATGGTCTGCCACAGAACCAAAGCGGGAATGACTGTGGTGTTTTCTCCTATAAATTCGTAGAAGCCTCGTTATCAAAGGATATGGATATGTTTCTTCGTATTTGCGACGACAAGGTTACTTCCATGCGTGAGAAGATGGCGGCTGATATATATAGTAATGGAGAACGTATCTATGAACCCGAAGATGACTAAATTGATATATGGTACATTGTTTTTTTTGGACTGGTAGATGTGAACATTTGGTACATTTTTTTTAATATTTGGTACATTCTTTTTTCTATTATTTGGTACATTGTTTTTTTTATAATATTTGGTACATTGTTTTTTTTCTAATATTTGGTACAAGGGTCACAGAGCCTCATACGACCCTTGCGACCCATGCGACCCATTTGACCCTTGCGATCCATGCGACCCTTGCGACCCATGCGACCCATTTGACCCTTGCGATCCATGCGACCCTTGCGATCAATACATTCATTCATTCAAGACCTATATTAAAAGGTTCTTTAATGTGGTCAATGCATGCACCTTGGTTAAAACGGAGTTCATTTATTTTTCGTTGAATATGAGTTTATAAATAGAGGAGGAAAAACCGAAAAGCTACAACAATTTGTAGCACCAAATCATCTCTTGTGTTGTCATTAAGGTCCAATACACTGGTAGGTAGGGGACGTAAGGTGAATAGAGTTGAACATTGGAATAAACTTTTCAATAAACCTTCGATCGATTCCACATAATAGACGAAAGTTGTATGAAGCCAACACGACGAATTTTAACTCATGCTCAGGTAAATCACTTGAATTTGTTCGAAAGATTAAATTTTTATTATCTTAAGACGAGTTTTTTTTACTTAGTTTCTCTTGTACAGGTTTATCATCTATTATGTGAAATCGATCGAAGGTTTATTGAAAAGTTTATTCCAATGTTCAACTCTCTTCACCTTACGTCTTTCCCCGTTACACCAAATGGTTACCGAGTGACGGAACTTGTTCAAGCATTCACGGGGAGTCGATTAGTATTCGTAAGAAAGTTTTACTCTTGATCATTTACATGAAAGATGCTTCATTTACTTTGATTTTACTTTGATTTTTCTCATCTCTTGTGTTGTAGCATTAAGGTCACATACAGTGGGATGGTAGGAGACGCAAGAAGGTCCAATACACTGGACCTTCTTGCGACTCCAACTATCCCAGTGTATTGGACCTTCATACGACCCTTGCGACCTATTATCCCCATGCGACCCTTGCGATCCATGCGACCCTTGCGACCTATTATCCCCATGCGACCCTTGCGATCCATGCGACCCTTGCGACCTATTATCCCCATGCGACCCTTGCGATCCATGCGACCCTTGAGATCAATACATTCATTCATTCAAGACCTATATTAAAAGGTTCTTTAATGTGGTCAATGCATGAACCTTGGTTAAAACGGAGTTCATTTATTTTTCGTTAAATATGAGTTTATAAATAGAGGAGGAAAAACCGAAAAGCTACAACAATTTGTAGCACCAAATCATCTCTTGTGTTGTCATTAAGGTCCAATACACTGGTAGGTAGGGGACGCAAGAAGGTCCAATACACTGGACCTTCTTGCGACTCCAACTATCCCAGTGTATTGGACCTTCATACGACCCTTGCGACCCTTGCGACCTATTATCCCCATGCGACCCTAGCGATCCATGCGACACTTGCGACCTAGTATCCCCATGCGTCCCTTGCGATCCATGCGGACCCTTGAACATTCTAGAATCAGTCAAACCAACTTAAATGCACGGGTAATTTGAAGGTTATCTCGTTATTAGAAGTATCTTTATTATCTTTACAAATATTCTAAATCAAAACAATACATTTACAAATATTCTAAATCAAAACAATACATTTACAAATATTCTAAATCAAAACAATACATTTACAAATATTCTAAATCAAAACAATACATTTACAAATATTCTAAATCAAAACAATACATTTACAAATATTCTAAATCAAAACAATACATTTACAAAGATTCTAAATCAAAACAATACATTTACAAAGATTCTAAATCAAAACAATACATTTACAAAG
>CM071872.1:13833919-13867733 GCA_036759665.1 Gynandropsis gynandra | reverse complement strand
TGTAAATAATTTGTAAATAATAAATTAGTATCGCAGGGGTCTAAGGGTCGCAGAAGGACAAGGGTCGCAGGGGTCCAAGGGTCGCAGAGGAACAAGGGTCGCAGAGGAACAAGGGTCGCAGAGGAACAAGGGTCGCAGAGGAACAAGGGTCGCAGAGGAACAAGGGTCGCAGAGGAACAAGGGTCGCAGAGGAACAAGGGTCGCAGAGGAACAAGGGTCGCAGAGGAACAAGGGTCGCAGAGGAACAAGGGTCGCAGAGGAACAAGGGTCGCAGAGGAACAAGGGTCGAAGAGGGACAAGGGTCGCAGGGGTCCAAGGGTCGCAGAGGAACAAGGGTCGCAGAGGGACAAGGGTCGCAGGGTCAAACTGGGTCGCTGGGTCAAATTAGGTCGTAAAGTCGCAGGAGTATTTTGGGAATATCAACATTTATACGGGTACTTTTGAAGTTAGAAATATTTTCTTTTCCGGGAAGGGTATTTTTGAATTGTTTTAGCCCTACGAGGATATTTTTGAAGTTACCCCCTTACAAAAACTCACTTGTCATGTAACATAGAAACTCTGCATACACATCCTTCAACATCTCTCGCAAATATACCAAGTAAAAAAAATCATATAAAGGGCCAAAAGATCTTATAATTACTGTATTGAAAGAGCTATCGAGGTTCATACATTTTTTTTTGCAAAGGGTAGGTCCTTTTTGAATAATAAAGGAGGCTGACGGCTAAACTAGTTACCAAGAAGAGTACACAAGAGAAACCGGTGAACATTAACTGTGGTTTTCAGTAGTCAAAGGAACCGCCCACTGAGGCGATACTGCTGCCCAGACTTCTCGGGTCTTGCCTGTTCCCGAAGTCTTCGCAGCCGCCATTAGACAGCTTCTGAACAGATGGCGCGGAGTTGAGAAGCTTGAGGCCTCGTTTGCCCATTTGTTGCACTTCTTGTGGTGACAGTATCTTGATACACCACACGCTGTTCACGAACTCCCTGAGGAAACAAGCACATGGAACGCATACTCAGATTGTGTAACCTCGGTCTATGGATCGAGAGTACAGTTTATCGATTTAAGCAGTTTAAACGGATTGTTATAGAGAAGAGTGAGGAACTCACGACCAAGGGTCATCGCCAAGGAGAAGAATATCGTTCTCCCGGTCAACGAATACAAGCTGCCAGCCTGATCTCAAAGGATCCTCCAGTTGGCCTTCAAGGCCAAACAAACGAGCAAGCTCGCCACGCAGCTCATGGTAGCTGCTGAATTTCAATATATCAATTGATCTTCCAAAGGACCCCGACTTGTAGACCTGCCAAGAAACATCAACTCCATGCATTCATTCGTGAAGCATCAATATACATCCTTATTGGAGAATATGGAGAGTTTTACATATCCTTTTCGACAATATGGATAGTTTAAATTATGTTATAGATTATGTGAAAGTTATAGTAGTGTCATATTTTCAATTCCATTAGAAATAAGAGTTTGATCACAGAAATGGAGAAAAAAACTAAAAGAGCAAGTACCTTAACAAATGTTGTGGATTGTGGATTCTCAGATCCCATGTTTTCTGAAGACTGCCGAAAACCTGATTCATCTATACAGCTAGATGGAGAAACAGCCAGATTAGATGAGAAGTCATTGATACCTATGGTGTTTGTGTAATTGGAGGATGTGAAGGGTATGTTTGAGGGGTCGCTCTCGAGGCCCATGCCTCCGAGATTTGGTATCCCACTCTGCATTAGAAGAGACGAAGAATCTATATTGACTCCGAACAGAAGATGGCTATTTGAGTCGGTGTTTCCTTCTTGCTCAATCGAACACTCCCGACCAGGGAAGGGAGGCAACGAAACAGAACTCAGTGATACACTACTTGCACGCGATTGTCCCAGCTGCTCCATCATACACTGAGTGTTACCGGCTCCAGAGGGTTGGAAAGATGAATAGACTGCAGCACGTTTTGATGGCCATCCAGAAGTCATCTCTGAGTTTGTTCTAGTGAAGTTAAGCAATTGAGAGGATTCATCCTGCGGGAAGCTGCCCAAAAGGCTATGGAGCGGAGAAACCACGGAGCTTGTCATTTGATTGTTCCCATTTGAGTCTGAGAAGCTCTGTTGATGGCACAGTGGCATAAGGGAGTGCAGAGGTGATGTGAGGGACTGAGAAACAGAAGCAAATTGGGACATGGGAGATACAGGAGCACAAGCTGCAGTCGGAACATGGTTATCCACCACTTGCTGCTGCTGCTGCTGCCGAGATAGTTGCTGCTTCAGCATCTGAGGTTGCATCGACGACAAAGGTTTCGTGGAGAAACTTGAGGGCTGTTGGAACTGTAGGTGTGATGCAGCTGTAGCAACAGCAGCTTTGGAAGGATCAATGCCTCTCAATTCTTGAAATGCAGCAGCAGCAGCCATTGCTTGATAAACATCATTTTGCAAACCAAGCAAGCCTGAAGGATCAAGTCTCGGTTGCATCCATGGGGTTACTCCAACACCCTGAAAGTTCAGGGATTGTAATCCATGATCCCACATAAACGGCAAGCTCATACCCAAATCATCTTCTTTGAGACCTATATAAGACACGGACCATTATAAAGCATGTCAATTTGAATGAGTAAAGACCAGAACTTGAGAGATCAGATTCCTATACCATGGAAAGATGGAAGGCCAGGCAGCCAAGGTCGTTTAAGCCTAAGGGAAAATGGAGAAGGGTACATTGGGAATTTTGTTAAAGGTTCAATCTCCCATAAAGAAACAGTCGGTTGTCTCTCACCTGCGGTAGATTCATCCCACCCAACCTGCATTAATCAAGTCACTAAACTAGCATGAATTTCGACGATGAAACCAAACGAGAGTTCTATGTTATTCTTCAGAAGAATGGGTATAACTAATCAAAAACCAGTTTGTTTGGACAAACCATAACCGACCGCCAGTGCGAACTAGGCCACCGAACAGGATCCAGGTCACTTATCCCAGTTATTGTGCCCATGTACCTGAAAGTAGGTGCATTTAAGCATCATGTTAACCTCAAAGTAAGAACATTCACCGGCCAAATCAACGCACAATAAAAAAGATGGGGGAAGTTTACTAATTGCCTACCGACGGACACTTGATTCTTCGGTTTCAAACAGCATCCTAAAGCGCATGCCAACTGACACACGAGTGTGGAAAACTGCTTTAACATACTTGGCCAAGGGTATCACGAACTCAGATGGACTCGCCCTGAAAACAAACAAAAAAAGATTGAATCCTTTTAGATTCCTCTCTTAATATTACACAGGCAAACTGCATTACAAAATTGATCTTACCTTGGGTTATAAAAGATGGTGAAGCGGCTGTTCGTAGCTGCTGCATGTGCTGCAGCAGCAAGAAGGCCCAAATGCATACTATCACTTGACAAAACAGATGAAGGCAAAACAGTCTGCGGCCTGTTGGCACGTCTTATACCGAGAAGTAGCTGATTCTTATCGTTCCTGATGAAGAGAGAAAGACCACAATTCATGAGACAGCTCCAGAATTCTAAATTACCATAACGAGCAATATTTCAAGGGAGAAATTTCACAAAGTTACGAAGCTGGAAAAGATATAAACATAAAGCTGAAAACTGACCAGATGAAAAGCACCGAGTCACCAGCAACAAGCTTTTTCGCACTCACAAATACGCTCCACCCAGTAGTAAGGAGATGCCTCTTGGGCTGGCCTGCAAAAACAAAAACAGCAGAGTAAAAAGCTTGGTCTCATGTAAGCAGTTGAAATGTAAACTAATAAAGCTCTGGGTCTGTGTAAGAAGTCGAACCTCGAAAAATATGTCTGAACTTCCATTCATTATCATGAAGATCTCTTGCGATCAACTCCCGAGCTGGAGGCTGTTGTGTGTAGTCCTATAGACAAAGTATATATGCTTGTTAAATAGAAGATAAAAGGCTGAAAACAGGTTAAAAAGAAAATGCCAGATGAGTAGAAGATCTACCAGTGGAGGAAACACTTTCTCAGCAGCTCGACGAGGCACAGAAAACCCTCCATGAGTACTTGTATCACTTGCAGTCAAAGTTTTACAGAAATAATTTGTAGGCTGCCTACTCGGAGCACCTAATTCTACGGGAAGGTAAGGATTCTTTTGCTCTTGCTACACAAACAATGAAAGACAGCAAAAATTCACTTCCAAATACAGAAAGTTTCAACTTCTCTTCCCTATGAAGAAGGTGTATCCGTAAGTTTTTTATGAAAAAATCTCATACAGGATTTAGCGGTTGCAAAGTCATCTGTGCGTAGACTTCATCAGTCTCCACATCCGCCTGAAATCAAGTAAATTTGGTACTAAACGGTGCAAAAACAGAGAAAATCCCAGGAAATGCAGAAGATAAGAGAAACATGAGAACGATCTTCTTACATGCATGGTGACATTGTGAAGCTGACAAATGAGCTGTGGTTGCAAGCTTGGGTAGTTTGGTCTGTGAGCATCTACTTCTTTGTTCGTCGAAGCGGCGACCTAAAGAACCATAAACGTTTTAGAACTCTGAATTCTCACCATTCACATAATTCACACTGGTAAACATGGAGTCGGACAAAATAAAACCCGGATCAATAGCTTATGGGCCAATGGGGTTATATACGAAAAAAAAGGGTACATAAACAACTGTATTAGAAACCGGATACTCGAGAGAGATCAGACATAGCATAAAACAGCCATAAGATAAGATAAAGTCATTCAGACCAGACCTGCTCGCTGTGTCCCTGTGGAAAATAAACGACGCGGCTTCCAACAGGAGGCAATGAAACAAGAGGACCGGCACAAGCATGCCAAAGCTCAGAATTAAGAACTCTTCTCTCCCCTGCATTATATAGTTCACAAGCAAATATGATAAAAATCTCCCAGAAATCATGTAAAGTTTGAACTTTTTCCACTGAAACCCACTACTGGGAACTGATATTGTTAGAAATTAGGCTCACGCTTTTACTGACGAGTAAAAAAAGCGAGTAATTAATCAAGAGACCGTGAATACACGGAGAGAAATGAGAGAAAAGAATGAGCATAGATACCTTCATGAGCTTGAGGATCGAAACCAGCAGAAGACGGCCTCATTTTGCCCCAAATAGAAATTACTCCAAACTTCTGTTTTTCAAATATCAGAAATTTCAAGATCCCCAAAACAATTATCACCAACAAGCACCAAAAGCATAACTTAAGCTTTTACCCTCCTTCCCTACTCTCCCCCACGCTTTTCACCAACCAAATCCTCCGAAAGAGATTTGAAAACCATAAAATCGGATTTCTCCTAGAGAAATGGAAAAACCTATCAACCAAATCCGAATGTGATGCAGAACAGAACCGCTTTCAGCCTCATAAGCTCGCAATATTCTTCATCCCCGTCCTCAATCTAAAAACACTAGTATAACCTCCTTTATACTTCAAACTCTTCTTGAAGGGTTTCGCTATTGTGAATATTCCCAATATTCGCCGATTTTGTTCCATCAAAGAGTCACCCTTTGTGGGTTTCAGCAGACACCCACCAAAAGCTCACGAGCGAAGAATCACAGATCTCTAGCTTCTTTAGCTGGTAAGAGAAAATGTGTCGTTTGAACGAAGAGCCCAGCGTTTTTCTCAGGAAGTAAAAACAGGAGATCTCTCGAGCTTCTTTTTTTTTCTTTTCTCTTTTTTGCTTTTAGGAGGAATCAAGATCCCATAATATGATGAATGCAGGATTGGGAAGTGAGAATAGCATATGGGCATGCATGGTTCAACTGTCGCAGGACATCAGGACATGGGTATACAAGGAATGAAGCAAAGGAACATATTAAAGAAAAGAAAGTGACAGTTTCTGCACAACTAAAAACAAAAAACCCAAACGCACTAAGCTCCTCTCCGGTGATGGACACGATGGAAAAGCCGCCGGAGATAATAGTGATGACAGTGATGCTGCTACTACTAAGTAGCTCAAGCTTCTCTCTCTCTCTCTCTGTTTTATTTGATTGAAGCGACAATGGCTGTTTTTCACTCCCGGACCCCGGACGGGTCGGGTTTTAAAACTTTTCACGCAACTTGTGTCCGGAAAGGGAAATCGTATGCTTACTGTTTTGCCCCTAATCCTTCTCTTATTCAATTTTTTTTTCTATACTCCTCTCCATGTAAAACTATTTATTAAATAGTAAAATACCGAGTTACATCTTTATCTTTTATATGTTTATTTAAATAGTTGGTCCATATGTTATATGTATTTAACTTGGTGTAAAATGAGCTCTAGATTCGTGAGTTAGTTTAGTTCGAATCATATTTGAACGAATCAAAATACATATTTTTCAGATTGTGTAAAAATCGAGTTATGTTATAAAAATAAATTTAGATGTATTGGTTCACAGATTGGTTAAACTGATTCGTGAAAATCAAATGCAAATTATATATTTATCTTATTTTTATATATTAAAAATATTATTTATATTTAAAAATATTATTTACATAATATATTATTATTATTCTATTTTTATCAAATTAATATATTTTTATTACAAAATAAAAATATTTTATTTCATGTCTTCTTCTTGATGCACGCGACTTTTCCTCTCATCTGTCAAACTACCACCTATTGTCGTCTTCTCTTCATTGTTTTTGTCGTCGTTTTCACGTCGTCATCTCTTCACTTAGTTTGTGTATCTTCATTGTTCCATTATTGTTTTCGTGTCGTCTTCTCTTCCCAACGTCCTCTCTTCTCATGGCGCATCATCTTTCCTCGTCGTGCATCATCTTTTTATTGTTTCGTCGTCTCTTCACTTGGTCAGTGTTGTTTTCGTGTCTTCATCTCACTATTAGAAATTTAACATTTCAAAACGGAATTTGCGGACGATATAGGGACGGGAATACAAATCCGTCCATAATCTGCCCGTAAATTTTCGGATGGAAAAATAGTCTAGAAGTCGTCCGTATTTGCGAATGCATTGGAGAGAAATTCGGTGGACGTTGCAAATTAGGGACGACGTCCAAGGTCGTCCGCAATTTGCGGACGGCTACCTCATCCGTCTATAAATTTGCTGACGATTCATGTTTTTGTCCATAAATTTTAAGGACAGTTGAGGGACCGTCCACAAAATTTTCGAATGATTGCAAGGGTACCGTTTGGATTTAGGGACGTTTTTCGGGACGACTCGTCGGTAAATATTTATCTCATGGAGAACTGATCAGACAACCATGACTTGGTCTCTTGCAACGCCGGAATGTCATTTCCCATGAGCAATATGTCATCCACATAAAGCACAAGGAAGACAACTGTGCTCCCATTAAACTTCTTGTACACATAACGCTCTTCATCGCATCTATCAAAGTTGAACTCTTCAACTGCCTTGTTAAAGCGAATGTTCCAGATTCGAGAAGCTTGCTTGAGTCCATAAATAGACATCTGAAGCTTGCATACCATATGACCTTGAGCTGGCGACGTGAAACCCTCAGGTTGAGTCATGAAAACCTCTTTCTCGAGGTCTTCGTTAAGGAAAGTTGTTTTCACGTCCATTTGTCAAATCTCATAGTCATGGAATGTCGCTATCACGAGTAGAATCCGAATAGATTTTAGCATTACCACATGGGAGAACGTTTCTTCATAGTCAATCCCTTCTCGTTGACTATACCCCTTGGTAACTAGATGAACTTTATAGGTCTCTACATGTCCGTCTGCTCCAATCTTCTTCTTGTAAACCCATTTACAACCGATCGGTTTGGAAACCTATGAAGAATCAACCAAAGTCCATACTTTGTTGATCTTCATAGATTCCCTCGGATTCCATGGCCTTCCACCACTTCTCAGAATCTGGACCTTATATGGCTTCTTGGAAAGTCAATGGATCATCATCTCTATTACCGATCACGTCCTCCTGCACCATCAGATTGAGTCTTTCAGGTGCACGATGAGAACATGTTGACCTTCTCAAGGAAACCTGTGCAGCAGGTTCAACCTGCACTGGGATACCTTGTTAGACTTGTTCCTGAATAGGTTCTTGAACTAGTTTCTGAAATTGTTCCGGAACGGGCACTGTCACTTCAACATTTGAAGAAGAAGCCCCGGAGCCTAACAACGTATCAACCAGCCAAGATCGCTCATTTGACATCTCATGTCCATGAGCTTGTGTTGGTTCATCGTGTTCTTGAATCTAGTCAAGAACTACTTCCTCATCATGAATTCCTTCCTCAATGAATTCCCTTTCAAGAAAAGTTGTCGTTCTGGCTACAAACACATTGTGCTCAGACGGGTGGTAGAAATAATATCCCATAGTTTCCTTGGGATAACCTATGAACCTACACTTGTCAGACCTAGCATCAAGCTTATCTGGCTTAAGTCTCTTAATGAAGGCTGGACAACCCCAAACCTTAATATGTTTAAGGTTAGGTTTTTTTCCTTCCATATCTCATATGGAGTCTTAGAGACCGCTTTAGTGAGAACCTTGTTTAAGATATAAACAACTGCTTCTAAAGCATAACCCACAAGTTTATTAGAAGATTTGTGAACCCCATCATGGATCGGACCATATCTAATCAAGTCTGATTTCTCCTTTCGAACACACCATTATGTTGTGGTGTTCAGGAGAAGTCCACTGAGACAAAATCTCATTTTGCCTTAGATAATCGACAAATTCATGACTAAGATATTCACCACCCCGGTCAGATCTCAACACCTTGATACTCTTTCCGGTTTATTTCTCCACTTCACTGTGGAATCTTTTGAACATTTCAAAATATTCAGACTTGTGTTTCATCAAGAACACAAATCCATACCTTGACATATCATCAGTGAACGTGATGAAATATGAATATCCACCCCTGACTTAAACTCTCATCGATCCACATACATCAGTATGTATGAGTCCTAGGAGTTCTGTAGCTCTCTCTCCGGTTCCACTAAACGGAGATTTGGTCATCTTACCAATGAGACAAGACTCACAAGTTGCATAAGATTCATAATCAAAATGGCTTAAAAATACCATCTTTATGCAACCTGTTTATCCTCTTTTCACCAATGTGACCGAGTCTATAATGCCAAAGGTACGTCTGTCTTTGACGATCATCTACCTTTCTCTTATGGCCCGAAACATGCATGTTAATTTATTTAATGTTAACATTAGGTAAGACATAAATTCCTTGTTATAAATAACCATTCACATATGCATCATCACCATGATAAACAGAGCAAATGTTATTACTAAAGACTGTTCAAAATCGATCCTACAGCTAGAGCAGCAACACTTGCGTCGTTTCCAACCTTCAAATTGAATTCTCCCTTCCTGAACCTCCTACTGATCCTCAGTCTCTTGCTTCTTGCCCTTCAAAGACTGCAGGTATTCCTTGCAGTTCCTCTTCCAATGTCCTTTCTTCTTGCAGAAAAAACACTCAGCATCTGATTGGTAGGCCTTGGTGGCGCCACCCTTAGCCCTGGTCACACAAGTCTTAGGCGCGCTATGTCTGGTCCTGGGCCTCTTCTTGCACTTTCTCTTCTGATAAGAGGACTGCCCAATCATTAACACAGATCTTGATCCCTTCTTCCCAATGGACATTTGTTTCTTATACTCTATCAGCATGTTGTGCATCTCATGCAACTCAATGTCCAGTTTGTTCATGTTGTAGTTGACCACGAACGGGGAGAAGGACTCTAGAAGTGAGTGCAAGATCATCTCCGGTTGCATCTCCTTGCAAAAGGTGCACTCCAGCTTCTCAAGCTGTTCTATCAGATTGATCATCCGTAGAACATGGGGTCCCACAGGAGAGCCCTCACTCAGAGCGGACTTCAACAAAGTCCCCGACAACATGGACCTTGCCGTCCGACTCTGCTCACCGAACATCTTCTTAAGATGCTCCATGATCTGCTTGGCATCCATATACTCGTGTTGCTTATGGAGTTCGCCACTCATTGACACCAGGATGAGACATTTCACAGTGATACATTTTTCCTCGTACTTGGTGTATTCACTGGAGAAGCCGGTTTATCGATCACATCGATCAACTTCTCATGTGTCAGCACCAGGCGTAAATTGCATTGTCATTCATCGATGTTCTCACCAACCAGCTTGTTGGTATCGAGGATTGGACGCAAGTTGAATTGAGACATTCTCAGGAGATCTGAAAACGAAAGGAAAAATTTACAGTAGAGAGTTAGACATCGCAAATATCATAAAGACATGGATTTCATCTATATGATATTTTTCACTAATCAATGTTACAATAACATTAGAAATATTATTTCCAATTAGCATCAATCTATAACTATATGCTTGAGCCCCTTGGTAGTCAAGACGTTTCCCAAACATATAAAATAGGTTCTTTGTAAATTTTATCCCCATAAAATTTATAGTGAATTAACGTCGGCTGTACATCACATAGTCACCTGGTAATCAGGTCGTTTCTATCGATATAGTTGAGTTTATCCTTCAGCTCATGGTCGGATAACAATTAAGTTCATGTCCCCCGGGTAGTCCAAGCGTTTACAAAAACTAATTGTTCTCTCCCACTAGACATCTGATGTCATAGACGTACGAATCGAATTCTTGAACTNATTCTTGAACTACATGCCTCCTGGTAGTCAGGTCGTACCATGTAAACGAGAACTTATTCAAACATCTACGATGAAAGAAAAGCCTAACAATAAATAATTTATCGTCTAAGAACTCAATTATTAATTTTTTAAATTAAATTATTTAATTTTAATTTTAATTAAATTTTTTTAGGGTTAGGGTTAGGGATAGGAAAAAAAACCCTAGCCGTCGCCCCCTTTCGCCGGTTGCCCGCTCCGGGCGTGAAGAGCCGCCGGCCAGGGCACCTCTAAAGCGCCGGTCGACCGGCTGTGAAGCGCCGGCACGCGAAAAGCCTTTTCGCTCGACGCTCGCTTCGTGTGCCGCTCAACCCACCGCGATTTGATCTCCCCTCCGCCTCTCACCGGTCATATCCCGCCATTCTTCTTCTCGTCGGCCACTTAGCGACGCACAGGAACCAGTCACACCCCGTCGGGCCATTGCATGCGATGAGTCGTCAGCCGTTCGCGCTTATGTCGGGTTCGTTCGCCGTTTCCGGCTCCCACAGGCTGCGTGTCGTCCCTCCGCTCGCACCGGTGACAATCGTAAGGGTGGCTAGGGTTCTGGCCGCCTCCCATGGGTCGGATTTCGACCGTACGACGCTTCTCCTTCGCGGGTTCGTGTGGTTCTTCGCGCGCGCTACGCGGACACCGCCAGTCACAAATTTCGATCCATTTTTTCACAAAAATTCAAAAACTAATCCTAAACAGACGATCAGACGCTCTGATACCACTTTTGGGTTGATTTGGGGTGCGGAAGCGTGTTTTATCAACCCGAATATGTGATCTAGTCATGTTTAAAGATTGTTTTTCGAGGTTTCAACGAACTACGGAATTCGAAACAATTTTAAATATACTTGTTATGTTGAGCTTTGTGATTGTCGGATGTAAGACTTGATAGGAGAAGTCCTCTACTCGTATCCACAACAAGAACGAATTTCTGCTTTCAACAATTGATGCGATGAATGAAACCAGTTTCGTTCTTCGTTTTTCTCTCTGATAACTATTAGAGTTTTGTTTTGATTTTGGATTATGAAATTTGATAACGAAAATCTGTTTTTCATTTCTTAAATAATTATTAAACTTTTAAAAATTACACTTAAACCCACGACTATTGAAATATTACATAATAGATATAATACTTTCAATTATCAATTAAATTGAGTTTAATTTCGTGCGTGAAGCATTTTAAATGACAAAACAGCACTTATAAACCACAGATTGGTTTATCAGAAAAAATATCTATTCCTAAAATTTGGATATCCGAACATAGTAATTCATAAATTTTATAATTTACGAAAACATATTTAATTCGAGAATACCGACATAATTATTCGGATAGTCAAACTCGATAAATGGAGAACAAATAATAAATACAATTCTCATTAGGAAATATTGCTAGAGTCCACATACTTTAATATTGTCGGATTCTCAAAGTTTTGCAATAAAAAAATAAATAATTACTATTATTTATTGTAGGATACTTTAATAAATACTATTATGTATAAAAAATAATTAAATACTGATATACAAGTACTTCTATACAAAAATAAATAATATGATATTATTTTAAATTAAAAAATAAACACATACTTTAATATATTTTGGGATACTCTTTCGTGTATCCAGCCGTAGCAGGGTAATATGGGTATAACAGCCGCTGAAAATAATGTAATACGTACGTCGTCATTGGCCGAAATTGATGGCCGCATAAATTAAATGTTCATTAATATATTTTTTATCTGCTACAATCGCATTTATATTTCATATATATATAATTATTTCTATGTTATTTTCTTAACTCTTGAGAAGAACATGTAGTCCATGCTTTTTTCTTCAATAAAACATATAATAATAATAATAATAATAATATTATTATTATTATTATTATACTAATAATCTATTTCTCATAAACCATAAATTATAATTTTATATTTATCTTTATATTTGATAGTTATCATTTTTCTTGATTGGTATAAACGATATGTTAATATTATTTGGTATAGTGTTTATTGAGTCGGTAAATTAATTATGTATAATTAACATCTTTTAAAATTTTGTATAAAAATATATATTTATCGATAAAATTTCGTACAAAAATTTTATAAGAATTTGTTTAGAGGAGTACTTAAGAAAGTGACGGCTATAGCCAAATCAAGTACCCATGATAAATTCGCCTTTATCCAATTTATAAATTGTACAATCGGTCGAATGTATATATATATAATCATATGTTATATTCTTATAAAAAATATATATATGTGTGTTCTGCATGGAAATGGAAATCTATGTCACTCATGTTCCTTTTATTCTAATTTGGATAAGTTAACTATAGATTCTTTTTCGAGTAAGAATTAGAAAGTATATAAAATTGTAGAAGCGTATCTTGATCTATCAGATCCATCAAAGATATGGAAGAATTTCGGATTGAATCTTCCAATAAACAATTATTCGACAATTGAGAGACCTTTTGTTTCTCCTCTTATGAAACAAAATATTTTTATCTTTTGTCTATATGTCTATTGGAAACCACAACCCATGTATTTATAGAAATACAACTTTAGTTATTTCTAATTTAGCTCTTCAACAAATTAGAAATTACGAATTGGTTTTTACACTTTAATTCATAACATTTACACTCTTTAGCCATAAATTGCTATACAAGATCACTTTAGTTTTGGCTAATAATATAATGGCGCCATACATTTAAATTATACATATATGGCCCCGAAATTCCTTACAATCTCCCACTGGGCCATATGTGTATCCGAAGAAATATATGTACTGTATGAACTCAAATGTTACCATCATAACCTTAGAGTATAAACAATTTCGTCCATTAACCACAACGAATATAGAATCATGGCGGCTTTCACTACACTTATCGTAATTAAACCTTCCATGGTCACTAAATCCGATATTACTAAATGACATAAATCTTGTTATGAATATGTAGCATGAAAATCACATGAATGTGATCTACACATGTCGATTTTCAACTGGTCCTACTTAAGTGAGATCACTGAATAACTTTATTGCACAGAGAGCAATAAACTCAAGATTACTTTATTTCTGATCAGAAAATGTATATATATAATAGAACACAAATACAAAATAGATATCAAACTCCCACTAAACGATAGAATCCTCAAATGTTGAAACACTCATTCGAGCAGTATGCTCATGAAAGACCTTGGGTGGAATACCCTTAGTTAGAGGATCCGCTATCATGGAATTCATCCCAATGTGTTCTATGAAAATTTGTCCACTCTGAACCCTTTCTTTTACAACCAGGAACTTAATAACGATATGTTTCGATTTTGTTGAGCTCCTGTTGTTAGAGTACAAGACGACCGATTTATTGTCACAATATATCTTTAATGGCCGTTCTATACCATTTACAATTTCCAGTCCTATGACAAAGTTTCTCAGCCAAATTCCTTGATTTGATACCTCAAAACAAGCTATGAATTCTGCAACCATGGTTGATGATGTTATAAGATTTTGTTTGGCACTTCGCCAAGAAATAGCTCCACCAGCCAATAAATAGATGTAGCCCGAAGTAGATCTCATACTTTCTTGACATCCAGCAAAATCAGAGTCAGGATACCCAATGATCTCCAAATGATCTGATCTCTGATAAGTGAGCATGTAATATTTTGTTCTCTTCAAATATCGCATGACTCTTTTTGCTGCTTTCCAATGTTGCATGCCTGGATTGCTTAGGTATCTACCTAACACACCAACAATGTATGCAATATCCGGACGTGTACATACTTGAGCATACACTAGGCTCCTAACTGCTGAAGGATAAGGAACCTTCTGCATCTCTTGAATTTCAAGATTATTTTTAAGGCACTGATTGATACTAAATTTATCACCTTTAGCGACCGGAGTGTTTCTTGGTTTACTATCTTGCATGCCAAATCTTTTGAGTATTTTATCGATATAGCTCCTTTGTAATAAACCGAGAATACCATGGGTACGATCTCGATGGATTTGAATTCCTAAGACAAAGGAGGCATCACCAAGATCTTTCATTTCAAAATTTTGTGAAAGAAATCTCTTGGTTTCATGCAATATGCCTATATCATTTGTGACAAGTAATATGTCATCTACATACAAAACCAGGAAAATGAATTTGCTCCCACTGAACTTGTGATACACACAATCATCAACAAGATTCACTTCAAAGCCAAATGAGATAATCACTTGATGAAATTTGTGGTACCACTGACGAGATGCTTGTTTGAGCCCATATGTGGATTTTGTCAATCTACAAACCATTTTGTTCGGATCTTCTGATACGAAGTTTTCTGGTTGTTTCATGTAAATCGTTTCTTCAATGTTTCCATTGAGAAACGTTGTTTTGACATCCATTTGATGAAGCTCTAAATCATAATGTGCAACAAGAGCCATGATGGTTCTAAAAGAGTCTTTCGTGAAACTGGAGAAAAATTCTCTTTATAGTCAATCCCTTCCTTTTCAGTATTTCCTTTAGCTACAAGACGAGCTTTATACTTATCCACATTACCTTTAGAATCCCGTTTGGTTTTAAATATCCACTTGTAACCAATGGGTTTCTTATCTTCTGGTAAAGGGACTAATTCCCAAACTTTATTGTCTTGCATAGATTTATACTCTTCATTCATTGCCTCAATCCACTTTTTCGAGTTAGAACTATTAATAGCTTGATGGACATTGATTGGATCATCATCCACCATACTATTATTTTTCTCATGTTCTTGAAGAAACACCTATATAATCATCCGAAATAGCGCTCCTTCTCTCCCTAGTAGATCATCTTAAAGGCAATTGATCTTGTTGTTCAGGTTCGTGAGGTTGTTGAGTTTGATCTTCTTGAACAATGTTAGATTGAGGATCCAAACTTGTTTCATCTGAAACCGCTATACGAATAGGTTCAGGAACTGAAACCAATTCTTCCTCAAAGACAATGTTCCTAACTTTATTTCTCCCACCAAACTCAATATCCTCAAAGAATGTAGCAGTTCCCGTCTAAAAAATTGACCTTAATTTGGGATCATAAAATTTGTAACCTCTCGATCGCTTAGAGTTCCCAATAAAGTAACTGCTAACTGTTCGGGGTTCCAATTTCTTTTCATGTGGCTTGTAAGGCCTTGCCTCAGCTGGACATCCCCATACATAAAAATGCTTCAAACTTGGTTTTCTACCAGTCCAAAGCTCATAAGGTGTTTTCGCAGTTGCCTTCGTTGGAACTCGATTAAGAATGTAAGCTGCACCATATCCTTAAGTGTTCGATTTCGTCTTTCAGCTACACCATTCATGCTAGGTGACCCCGACATTGTGTACTATGGGACAATTCCACACTCTTTTAGGAACTTAGCAAAAGGTCCTAGACGTTGTTCACCTGAACCATCATATCGACCATAGTATTCACCACCACGATCAGATCTGACAGATTTAATTCTTTTGTTGAGTTGATTCTCAACTTCAGCTTTAAAAGCTTTGAACACATCCAATGATTGAGACTTTTCATGAATGAGATATAAGTATGCATATCTAGAGTAATTGTCTATGAATGATATAAAATATCCTGACCATTCCATGATGGAGTTGGAAATGGCCCGCAAATATCTGTATGTATCAATTCTAGGACTTCCGTAGCTCTATATGCACCAATTCTCTTTTTATTGGTCTGTTTACCTTTAATGCATTCAACACAAACATCGTAATCTGTGAGGTCAATAGAATCTAGGATTCCATCCGACACTATTCGTTCAACTCTATTTCTAGAGATGTGACCAAGACGTTTGTGCCATACCATCCCTGAAGTGGCGTCATTAAGTTTACGCTTTATACCATGTGATTCAGAATTCAAACTTGTATGGTATGTTTCAACAGTGTCAAACATATAAAGATTATCATAACCCAAAAGCGAACCGGTTCCAAAAATATTTGAATTTAATGACAAAGTAAATTGATTGTTTCCAAATGAACAAGAATAACCAAATTTATCCAAATAGGAAACATAATTCAAATTTCGTCTAAAAGACGGTACACCAAAAGTGTCTTTTAAATCCAAATAGTAACCAGTACACATTAATAATCTAAAACGCGCAACTGCCTCCATTTCCACTGATTTGCCATTTCTCACATAAATGCATCTTTCAACATCACTGGGCTTTCGGAAGCTCAGGCAACCTTGCATAGAAACACTGATGTTAGTAGTAGCACCAGAATCTAACCACCAAGTGTTTCTTGACACTGAAGCTAAATTAACTTCAAAACAAACCAAAGTAAGGAACATACCCTTTTTCACACGCCAAGCATGATAAGCGGTACAATCCTTCTTGACATGTCCAGATTTCTTGCAGAAGAAACAATTGTTTTCAACTGTTTTCTGATTCTTATTCTCTAGACCCTTTGATGCTTTATTCTTAGAACTTTCAAAGTTCTTTTTTTTGCCCTTTCCTTTAGAGGTATGAAGCATATGAGCACTTTCTATCTTTTGTTGTTTCATCCTCTCTTCTTCTTGTACACTGTAGAGGGAGAGAGTTCAAGACAAAATGCACAAGAACATCTTTTGAGAAGATGATCTTAAGAGTCTTGAGCTTTGAAATAATATTGGCCATCTCCAAAATGTATTCCCTTATGCTTCCTTTAGCATGATACCTCATGGTGCTAAAGCGATACAATAACGTACTTATTCCAACCTTATCGCTTTGTACAAAACGCTTTTCAAGCTCAGTAAGGAAATCTTTGAGATTGGCCTCTTCACTACCTCTAAAGGTTTCTGGAATGGTACTTATAATGATTTGAAGACCAACACGGTTTGAGCGTTCCCATTTTTCATAAATTTTCTTCTCTTTAGAAGAACTTGAATCTGAAGGGGAAATTGGTGGCTCAATCCTTAATGCAAGGTCCAAATCCATGCACCCCAGAACTATCTTGACCTTATCTTTCCATTCCTTAAAATTGGAACCATTAAGGACTGGAATCATACCAATGTTGGTAGATACCATAGCAAGATTAACTGAAAAGAGAATATACGATAACATGATCAATGAAATCAATCAACTATTATAATAAAAAATTGTACAAATATAAATCAAGATACCAAGTGCAACATCAATATCAAGTCTTTGGACAACAATATTAACAACTAGTGGTATTCTTGATGTGATGATCAAACAATGATAATTAGACATGAATAATAAACCTTTCTTTGGACCGATTTATTATTACATGTCAAACCATATTATTATCATATATTTACCATCACAAATATATATGAAATTCGGCCAAATATGAATCTACCTTTGGGTCGATTAATATTCGCATAAATATTCACATATATAATATTCAATACTTTTCATATGAAATATTCACAATAGAGAACACTTTGGTGTCATATTGCTTCAATTAAACATTTAAAATATTGAATCTGTACAACATTGAAATTATGACGCAAATGTCGATTGAAACTAAAACACCATCGGGAATACGATAACGCAATATATATATATTATAATAATAGGAGCATGTGTTACCATTACTGAAACTTGCGCTTTGCCTAGTGGCTATTCACTTCCAAAACCAATACTATATCTTTGATCACGGGTTTGATTCCAAAGAGGTGCATTTACTCTCTTTTTGTGGGTTTTTTTAAATCAAAACTTACCGTTTCAATAATTTTTTTTAAATAATAATTAATAATAATAAAACAAAAGTATATACATACACACGTATGTATCTCCTTCTTCCTCATTAAAACCAAAGAAAGAGAAAAAAAACTGAAGAGTCACAAAACAAAACGGTAAATTTAAAACAATCACCCAAAAAATGTTATTTTGCACGAAACGTCATCACAGAAACGTAACTACAGATGAAACGTCGGGATCTTTTTCTGGCACCGTTTCGTGGAAACTTTCAGTTTTTTTTGTACAATTTCGACGAAAGAAAAAAATACACCAAACCAAATACGACGTTGATCCGTCGAGACGCATCTCCTTATGAAGAAAATGTATGGGTCTCGTTTAAAACAAAACTGGATTCTCGGATATGAAATTTGGTAGTTTTGCTTTTGGAGAGGGAGATACATACACAATATGTATATATATCCTTTATAAACGGAAGTGTTTTATAAATAGAAATCTGTGCTCCAATTTGGTTGAGAATTGCGCTTGACCTAGTTGCCAGCGCCCCAAACACCCAACCCAAGTTCGAATCCAAGATGACCATTTTGATCTTTTTTTAATTTCAAAAATTAAAATTGTCGATTTAATTTTTTTAATTATATATTCGACAATTTGATAGGTTGAACATTCAAGTTACGCAAATCAGATTTTAAAATCAAATTGCATAATCCTTAACTAATAACAAATAAAAAATTTTGATCTACAATTATTTTATTTGTTATAAATAAGATTTTATGTTCATAACCAATGATACGTTCAACCAAAAAAAGAGAGGAAAAAGTCATTATTTCTTTCTAATTCTACATGCTCTATACCACTTGTAAGAATTAGAAAGTATATAAAATTGCGGAAGCGTACCTTGATCCATCGAAGATATGGAAGAACTTCGGATTGAATCTTCCAATGAACAATTGTTCGACAATTGAGAGACCTTTTGTTTCTCCTCTTATGAAACAAAATATTTTTATCTTTTGTCTATATGTCCATTGGGGACCACAACCCATGTATTTATAGAAATACAACTTTAGTTATTTCTAATTTAGCCCTTCAACAAATTAGAAATTACAAATTGGTTTCTACACTTTTAATTCATACCAATTACACTCTTTAGTCATAAATTACTATACAAGATCACTTTAGTTTTGACTAATAATATAATAACACCATATATTTAAATTATATATATGGTCCCAAAATTCCTTACATTTCGATCTCGAATTTCAGATTAGGAGATAAATCGAATATCTTAAAATTAAAATTTAATTGACAATTATCTGTATTATAATATTATTTCTACTAAAAAATGTCATATTCGTGTTGTAAAAATAATATTAGATAAATTTTAAATTAAAGGAAAAAAGGAAATAATTTAAAGAATAAAACAATGCGCAAAAATATAAATCAAATTTGCATATCTTAAAAGTACAGAAATAAAATTTGAACTTAAATTTTTTATTGCGATAAAAAAAACAGAGAATAGATTTAGTTATTTTTTTTAAATCCTATAAAAACCTATTATATTTCAAAAAATTATAAATTAATTTTTTATGTTTTATTTATACTGTGTAAATGAAAAAAATGATAATATATGTATTAATTGATATACATGAAATATACACATGTAATAAAATATAGATATTATTTTGAAAATAAAATAATAATCCATAGATATAACTTAAAATTTAATTTATGATTTTAATAATTAAAATAAATATTTATATTGTTATGGAACATTATAAAAGTTTAATTCAAAAAAGGAGAAGGCGACAGTGTGGTCGTCCCCACAGAGAAAGGGGGAGGTGTACGTACGATGAAAGAGGAATGGGAAAGCAGAACCGTTGGATGGAAAAGACAGTAGGGCTCACAAAAAGTATAAGAGAGAAAAAGGATGGGACGTGACATGTACCAACTGTAGGGCTCCTCCTCCTCCTATTGGTTGCTTTCACTCTCTTACGGTGTGCAATTGATACACGCAATTACATTCGCTGCCTACACGTTGTTCACGTATCTAGTATTAGTATTAGGGATGAACAATCCGGATTTTAGAGCAGTTTCATCGGGTTTGATTTATGTTCGGATTCGGGTTTTTTGAATTTTAAAAAATTGAACAAAAGAAATCCATTTGATTTTCGATACGGGTTTTACGGATTTTGGGTTGGGTTCGGGTTTTGAAACATTGAAACAAAAAAAAATCGAATTGTATTTGAGTTATTTCGGATTCTCGGGTTATTCGAATTTTTTGGATTATTTTAAGTACGAGTAATTCGGGTTTAAATAGCTAATTTGGATTTTAAACGGGTAATTCGGGTTTAAACACGTGATTCGAATTTAAAAAGGTAATTCGGGTTCCAAATTTAACATACAGAAAATTAAAAAAAATACAATGTAAAGATCCATAACAATAATACCAAATAAAAATTCAAAAAAAAAAAAACCAAGTAAAAAATCCATAAAAACTATTCGATTCATTCATTCTTATCTTGAAGAAGACTTCTATTCCGAAAAACGCCAAGATAAGCTTCTTCAACCTGAAATTTAAACACTTTTTACGAGTTTAGATTAGAATACATAAAAAATAAATAAATATTTAAAGTTCATTTCATACATTGTAAATAAAGAGTGTAGAAAATAAATACCTAATCAAGTTGTATGAAAAATATCACGTCTCATAATCATCCATCCTTTGTGTCTGATATGCTACATAAGAAAGATTAAAAACATAAATTTAAAGTTAACATAATATGATAAAAATAAATAGAAAAAATATATACCTTGAGAAAGTGTGTCTATGAATTCGGTTTCATCCATTAATTGTTGAACACTCATTGTTGTATCTACCCGAAACAATGATCGCAAACAATTTTGTGTCAACACCAAAGCTTTAACCATGTTAGGAGTCAATGAACTCCTATATTGGTCTAGGATACGTCCATCGGTACTAAATGCTGATTCGGATGCAACAACTGAAACCGGAATCGCAAAAACATCTCTAGCCATTTGCGCCAAAATTGGAAACTTAGTACTATTCACTTTTCACCATAACAATATGTCAAATTTCAGACCCAACCTGTTACGAGATTGAACTTCAAGGCCTTCCATCAAATAAATATCCAATTCATTTGAAACATCTTTCGCCTTTCCTTTATCAACAACCAATTTCTGAAATTCTCCCAACGAATCATCTTCTTCCTCCTCACACTCATCAACAATATATTCCTTCTCTTGGCTTTCACTACAACTTCCACTTTCCAAAATATTTTGTTTTTGATACTTTGCACTATAAACTCCATAAAGCTTCTGAATAAATTCCAAGAGTAATTCTTTCATCTCACCATATTTTACCACATCATTCTCATACATCTTTTCAAAACAATGAATTGCAAAATTCATTTTACTTTGCGGATTAAGGACCGTAGCGACTAGCAAAATCTTGTTAATTTGATCCATACCGACCCAATACTTATCAAATTTATCCTTTTCATGCAAGATGTCATACTACTCATCACGGGATCATCACTACTAGCCATCGACCTCAAAGTCATTTCAATCTTGCATATTTCATTAAAACATCCACTAGATGTCACTTTTGTAGAAGCAGAAAATGCCAACGTTGAATCACAAAAGATTTTCAAAAATCTTACCATTCGACGAGCATTTTCCCAATCACTACTTGATGGCGGTCCAACCCTTCTCCTTCCACTTATTGTATCTTCCTCATGAAAATAAGCATCATAATGCTTGTCCTCATCTGTCATTCTATCAAATGACGGTCTAAATTTTAGCACTGCACTCAACATAAGATAAGTTGAATTCCATCTTGTGCTACAATCCAAAAGCAAACTCCCTCGAGCAATTTTTTCCTGTAACACTCGAACTTGAAATGCCTGAAACTTTGAATCAGATGATCGAACATATTCAACTGCATTCCTTATACTAATCACACTATCACCAATCTCCTTCAAGCCTTCATTTACAATCAAATTCAAAATATGAGCACAACATCGTACATGCATAAATTCACCATCAAGTACTAGTGCATCATCTCCCTAAGTCTTCAATTTACTTCTCAACATCTTAACCGCACGATCATTCGAATTAGCATTGTCAACAGTTATTGTGAATACTTTTTTTTATATCCCAATCAAGCAAACATTTCTCAAGTTGCTTTGCAATTGTTTCCCCTTTATGATTGGACACTGGACTAAAACTAATAATCTTCCAATGTAATTGCCAATTACTATCAATAAAGTGAGCAGTGACGACCATTTAACTCACATATGTGATAGAAGTCCATAAATCGTTCGTCAAAGACACCTTTTCCCCATTAATCATACTTTTCAAAGTAACTTTTTCAGAAGCATACATTTGAAGCACATCCTTCGTAATAGTTTTTCTCGAGGGGACAACAAACTTAGGACACAAGACATTGCAGAAATGTCTAAACCCAACATTCTCAACTATAGAAAGTGGTATTTCATCCATAATAATCATCTTAACCATTGCTTGCCTACATGCTTCTTGACTAAATCCACAAGCAACAAGCATATTACCATCACTTTGACTTTCACTATCAGCTCTAGTTAAGACCTTCTGACTATATGTTTCAACAAAATTCTTATAGTTTTTGTAGATGCGAAGATGTTTATTCATACTACTAGTCCCATTTTTACTACTCCCGTATTTCAATCTTATATTACAGCAATTACAGCAATTACACCTATTGTATTACAGCAATGACACTGATGTTGCAGCTCTTTTGTTAAATTGAACTTCATTTTCACCGAAATGACCAAAAACAGTAATTTCCATCTGAGACATAAACCAAATCGAAAAATTTTTAGTACAATATTAAATATGAAGCTTAACAAAAGCCTAACAACAAGAGCAATGAGACCAAACAACAAACAACAACCATAAATTTTCAGCTTCGGTTCAAAGCCTGCAACTTCCCTTATGAGGTTCCTAATAAAGAGAGTCATCTTGCTGGTTTTATGCATAACAGTAAACAGAACAACATATCTTCATTTAGTCCAGAAAGCATACAAAGCATGACAAGTTCATGTACGTTATGGTTGATCATTTACATATCTCTATGAAAGATCTTAAACTCCAACAATAGCTACTATGAGACATTGCATTAAATTAGATATCTCATAATCAATTTTATTGTCTGAGGGGTAGGGTTTACATAGCTAAACCAATCCAACAATGGCACCAAAAGATCAAAATTTTCAGAACAACAACCATAATTTTCAGCTTCGGTTCAAAATTTTCAGCAAACAGAATAATACAGGGTCGAGGAAAAATTACAATACTGAAAGAGAGAGCCGAGGAAGAATTACAATGCTGAAACAGAGATACTGAAACAGAGCCAAGGATGAAGGCTTACAATGCTGAAGATGCCGACAGACGGGAAGAAGAGGGGCGATGGACGGGAGGATGAGGGGCGACAGACAGGAAGGAAGGAGGAGACGAACGAGAAGGAATGCTTATAATGCTGAAGCTGCTGTGACGGGCGGGAGGATGGGGGCGACGAACGTGAGGATGAGGGGCGAGCGACGGACGGAAGGATGAGGGGCGAGCGACGGACGGAAGGCGGCGATTTGAGAAAAAAATTTCAGGCGCGTTCGTGTGATCTGAGTGTGAGAGTGAGAGAAAGGGAGACGAAAAACTCAAACTTAGGTTAAGGGTTAGGGTTTTTTTTCGGGTTCCTCGAGTTCTCCCGAACCCAACCCCGACCTATCCGAACCCATTTGGGTTTTAGATTTTGAACCCATATGGGTTTTCTACAAAGCCCGTTTATCTCAGGGGTTGGGTTTTTCGGGTTGGGTCAGTCCGGATAACCCGAAACGTCCACCCCTATCTAGCACCATCAATTTCAAGGATACATACAAAATTTGTATCTAATTCATATTTAATTTTATTCAAATCGAAAATTCGATTATTAATAATACAAATACAAATATGAATACTATAAATCAAATATTCGACAAATATTAATAATAAATTTAAGAGAAAAAGACATATTTCTCCTTTAAACTATCACACATTAATCCAATTTCCCCTAAACTTTCTCTCTCATCCTATTCCCTCTAAACTATCATTATTCATCCTATTCCCTCCTAAACTTTAAAAATTCATTCTATTTCCCTCTCCGTTAAGTTTTCTGTTAACTTTTCTGTTAAATATTTGTAAAACAGTCTATTTCCCCCTAAACTATATCATTTTAATCATATTCTCCCTAAAATATAACCTTTAATCCTATTCCCCCATAAACTTTTTTTTCTCATCCGATTCCCGTTAAACTGTCGTTACTAATCCTATCCCCCCTAAAATTTAAACATTCATCATATTTCCTCCGAATTATATAACTTCTACTCTATTTCCCCCGAACTATATTATCTATTCCCCCTAAAAACAAATTGTACATTTAACGTACTTTCAAAATTTTGGTTATTATAAACGTAACATATTTTCTTTAATAATAATATATTTTTAAATTTTGTTATTATAAACGTAATATATTTTCTTTAATAGTAATATAATTTTAAATTTTCGTTATTATAAACGTATCATATTTTCTTTTACATTAATATATTATTAATTTTTTGTTATTATATCTATATTTTTTATGATTGATAAAAAATTATTAAAATAAAGATACTTAAATTAAAATAAAAAATAAAAAATCTAGCGATTACAAAACAATAAACAAAATAACATGATTTGGAATAAAATCGGGTTCGTTATAACTCGAAAGGTATGAAACATTTAATTTGAAATATTGCTTTGAACATTTGGTTTCGAATATTTCTTCGAACAATATTTCAAACCAAATGTTTCATACCTTTCGAGTTATAAAGAATATAAATCATAAAAAATATGATAACCAAAATTTAAAGTTATATTATTATTAAAGAAAATATGTTACGTTTATAATAACCAAAATTTAAAATTATATCACTATTAAAGAAAATATATTACCTTTATAATAACCAATATTTAAAAATATGTTATTATTAAAGAAAATATGTTACATTTATAATAACCAAAATTTTGAAAATACGTTGAATGTACACTTTTTTTAGGGGGGAATAGGTTATAAGTCATATAGGTCGGCGGAAAATAGGCTAGAGGTTATATAGTTTGGGGAGAAATATGATGAATGTTTAAAGTTTAGAGGGGAATAGGATTAGTAACGATAGTTTAGGGGGAATCGGATGAGAAAAAAAAGTTTAGGGGGGAATAGGATTAAAGTGCTATAGTTTAAGGGGGAATATGATTAAAGAGCTGTAGTTTAGGGGAGAATAGGTTGTTTTAAAAATATTTAACAAAAACGTTAACAGAAAAGTTAATGGAGGGGAAATAAGATGAATTTTTAAAGTTTAGGGGGGAATAGGATGAGTAATGATAATTCAGGAGGAATATGATGAGATAGAAAATTCAGGGGAATAGAATTAAAGTATGATAGTTTAGGGGGGAATAGACCTTTCTTCCTAAATTTAATTATCCGAACTATACGTGCATAAGTATTAAATAGACAATTTATTAAATATATAAAAACATATATAACAAAATTTATTTTAATAATTAAATTGTAAATAAAAATAATATTAATATTATTTAACACTCATTATATAAATATATAGACAAATATATAATATATTTATTATTGGTAGACTAAAATATCAAATTCATTAAAATAACTAATATTGTTGTAATTTTAATTGCACTCAAGATTGGATTGTAATCCAAATGAGTTGGATAATGTTAAAGAGACATTGCACGGTATAAGAAAACAAAACTCACTAAATATATAACTTTTATGCGAGTTTTATATTAATGTATTAATTTTATAATCTAACAATTTGTTTATTTGTTTTAAATGAATTGGCGATATTAGTAAAGTCATTGACAAAAAAATCATATGTGATTGGTGATCAAATTGATCCAATGGTGTGGAGTGTGTCATAGCATTAAAAAAATTCAATGGCTTAAAATAATACAACATCACACATTAAAACGAATGTCTGATATGCACTCATGTAGATCCAATGATCATAAAACAATCGTTCTCACAATACTAGTAAAATCTGATCTATGGGTTAATAGGGTGTCAATACATTAAAAAAATGATCTAATGGTTGAAAACGTGACATATTTCCAGTAACATGATATATATATATATATATTATATACTATATATATACACACACACAAACAAAATATTGAGTTTGTATGATATTTGTATTTATAAAAAATTCAATTTTAATACTTGTATTTATATTCGAAAATTTGATTACAGAAAAAATCGGATACATATCGTAAATCTGAATTCGAACTTGAAAAAATTTTAATGGCAAAAGAAAGAAAAAATTTAAACTCATCTAAAAAACATCGATAATTTATCAAATACAATTGATAATCAAAATCTAAGTTAAAAAAAACAAAAAAAAAAATCTCATAAACCCATTAAAAGAAATAAAATTTTTTATAATAATCTTCACATTAGTGGGTTTTGTTTAGTTTTGATGATGGATCCAATATCCATAACCGATTTGTACATAATGTCAAATTTGTCAATTTTACACTAAAATCGATTAAGCAAAACAAGATAAACCAACTCAACTTTCTATATGCCTCAATATTGTAAGAATATAAACTCAAAATTCAAACACTATAAGTACATCTAACAAAGACTTCTCAGATAAATAATGATTTTTTTCGCGGAGAAAGTGAAAAAAATGAATTATATAGTTTTGGATAAAAGATATTAGAGATAATATGACAATGCGACAAGAGGATGACGATTGGGCTATTGAGTATTGGAGGGTTAAGGATGATTAAGAGGAATATGATTGCGTCAAACATAATATAAAAAAATGAAACAAATAAACAAATTATATTAAATTTATGTATTATATTTTGTTTAGTTGCAAATATAATTTTTTGTTTAATTCTTATATATAATTGTAAATATATTTAATAAATATTTTTGATAATTGATGCTATCATTTATATATATATAATGACATTCAATTTTAACTATTTATATTTGTATTTGATCCTTCGTATATCACAATTTTTGGTCTAGAACTTATGACACTACTAGAAATTTAAAAAAGCCAAATGGAACCTGCAGACGGATTAATTCATCCGCAAATTTCCGAAATGAACAACATTCTACAAGTCAATAATATTTGCGAACGGATTGAAGACGAATTTGAGGGTCGTCGTGCATTAGGGACGGAACCAAAATCCATCCGCAAATTTGCTGATGGTAGAGCTTACCGTCCGCAAATTTGTAGACGGAAAAGTTGACCGTCCGCAACAGTGTCCGTCCGTAACGGGTCCGAGGGTACCGTTTGGATTTAGGAACATTTTAGGGATGACTCATCGAAAAATATTTGTTTTAGTCTGTAAATTAGGCATATATGTATTCTATTTGTAATATTTATAAAATTATATATCATTTGACAAGATATTTGATGATATATTGAAGAATACATATGTGAAAATTGATGAATCTCAACTCCAAAAACTTAAATAAAATATTTCTCCACATGGATGAGACAATATGTAAGTAAATGATATTTTAAATATAAATAAATTACTTTTACATAATATTTCGACGCTTTATTGATGATTTTTTCCTCGTAATACAGATTGAGATGGATAATCACCCATTTTGGTTACGAGATCTGGTTAAAGGATCGATTGTGAAAGTTACAACTTTGCCAATGTATTTTACATGTGGTTAAAACTTTCACACTTATGAACATAGAATATTGAAGTGAATTATGTACAATGGTGTATGTGTTAAAGGTGAAAGCTATTGTGAATCGACCAACGAACCGGATTTTTATGAGATTTTGAGAGAAATTTTGAAATTGGAATATTGAGGTTTCATTACCACTATAAAACAACGTTATCTATACCACATATGATATTTTAGATTATATTGAATTATTTTAATATTTTTTTGTAGGTTATGTCGGCTTAAGAATGATGTTATTTCGATGAGATTGGTTCGATGCAATAATCGGTCGAAGAACAAGAACAAAAAAATTAGGCGTTGTAGAAGTTAACTCGACACAAAGATATGAAAAATACGAGCCTTTTATTCTTGCATCACAAGCCAATCATCTTCGTTACGTTTCTTATCCATATATTACATGGTCTTCAGGTTGACGTGTCACAATGAAGATACTTTCAAGAGGTAAATTTATCAACTACACAGGAGAGCAACAATTGGCAATGCAACAACAAACCATCGAGATTGTTGTTATTGATGAAGTTACTGTTGAAGCATTGACGCATGGTGAAATCGAAGAAATTGAAACAAATGAAGATGATCTTTGAAGGGATGGAAGAAAAAGAAGAAGAAGAATTTTAATCAAATACAGAAACACAAGAATCGACGAAAGAATTATGTGACTCTGAAGGTGATACATGTTACCTTGTTATTAGATGTTTAAAAAAATAATAGAAATTTTTCTATTTCTTATTGATTTGTTAAATCAGTTTATTCAATGTTTAGATTTTGTAACATAACAATATTTGAAAATGAATAATATGTGGAGTTAACAAGTTAATATTATTCAATATAAACTTTTGAAAACGAACAATATGAGAAATTAACGGTAGAGACTGACGAACAGATGGTGTCGGGTCACGAGTTAGGCCCTCTGTCCGTTGGTGCATCTCTGTCTGTCGTGCCTCCGTCCATACGTCTCTTTCTGGCCGTGCCTCTTTGTCTTTGGTCCATATGTTCGTCCCTCGTTTCGTGCCTTTTCGTCCCCGTGCCTCTCCGTCCTTCGATTCGTCCGTCCAGATTGTAGACTAATAAGGCTCAGGATGCATAATTGGGGATGGATTATGGATGGCCTAACGTTTACGGACGCACGTGTTAGAGCCGTTCGTATTTGTGGATGATAGTTTAGAGCCATTTGCATTTTTAGACCGATGTTTTCGGGTTGTTCGCAATTACAGACGACTGTCAGGAACCGTCCGCAAGTCGTCCATGAATAGGGATGGACTCATGATGGTTCTTATTTCCGTCCGAAAATTACGGATGACCATCTGGAGTTCGTCCATATTTACATACGGTTTTGGGAAAATACTTTTGGTCGTCTGTGACTAGAGACGCTTTGCGAACGAATTTTCTTACCTGTCTGGAAATGGCTATAAATTCGTCAGTACAACTCTTTCTCCATCATTCCAAATTTTCCAACTCTCTCGCTGCACGTGACTCCTGCGACCCGATGCCTTCTGCCATTCCTTCTGCCCGTCTATTCGTGTCTATGTCCGTCCGTGTGTCCCAATCAATCAGTTCGTCTGCCCGTGTGTCCCAATCCGTCTTTTCGTTTGTCCGTGTATCCTAGTCCGTGTGTCCGTTCGTGCCTCTTCGTCTTTAGTTCGTTCGTTCGTCCCTCTTCGTCCCTTGGTCTATACCTCTTTGTCCCCGTGCCTCTCTGTCCCTTGGTTCGTCCGTCTATCTGTGCCTCTCCGTCCTTCGGTCCATCCGTCCATCACTCTGCGGCCATTTGTCCATCCGTTTGGCAGGTTAATTTGTACATTATTTTTAGATATGGAATATGTTTACTAAGATTTAAATATAGTTAGTCAGATTTAGATTAAGTGTTTGTTGAAATGTGTGAAAGGGATAGGAAACTTTTAAACGAATTAACATTATTTGAAAATTTGATTATTTAAAATTGTATGGATTAAGTGTAGTTGAAAGTTTGATTAGCTAAGGGTATTAGCACTTATATTAAATTACATGTGCTAATGAGTTTGTTAAATTATATTGAAATATTTGTTAGCATAATTCTTTTTAAAAGACGTATTGAATTAAAAATTAAAATTAACAACGATTATAATATTTTAATTTGAATTTTACTATGTCTTATTGCGTTGGAATATGTGGTAACACGAAAAACCATTCTAATTCGGAAGAAAATGCTAATAGTCCATTTCCTCCATAACAAATGCGGTAATCTGATTTGGTATTTTTGGATTTTATGAACTCGAATTTATTTCCGAACACTAGATCAGCACAATATATGTCGTATCCTAATTATCAACATATGCCACCACTGGTCGAGCCAATTATGCATCACGAGCCTCAGAAGCATCACGAACCAATGGTGGAAAAAAATTATCAATGGATAAGGAAAGGTGTAAACTTTCTCGTTTAGACTCGAATCCTGAAAACGACGAACAATGGTACATATCAATAAATTGAAATGTAAATTTGTAAATAATTAGTTAGTTAATTGTTAATTTATCTTAATTTCGATTTATAGGTTTGCTTACGATCAATTTTCTCGTAATATAAAAAAGACAATGAAAGGTGATTACGATCGTCCATGTTATAATTGGACGTGAACCGATCCTGATATTAAAGAACTTTGGTGGAAATTTTTGTGGTATGTTTTTAATAATATTTATTTTTATCAAATTTTTAAATAATAGTTTAAATAAAATAATAATTTGATTATTTCAGCAAAAATTTTATTGGAACTCCGAGATTACCGAACTAGTAAAGTGTGAATTTGAACAGGTTGCGGTTTATCTTCTCGAAGCTCTTGTAAACGATTGCAAAAAAGATCTAGAGAAGAAAGGAAAACCCGTTTGGATGTCATACATGTCTGGGAGCAAAGATGAGCTTATTGGGATGATCCTGGTTTTAAGCAAAGAAACGAACGAGCAAGTCAATCTCACCATTCTGATAGAGAAGTATACAAGATAAGTGCACATATCGTTGTTCTCGTTCTTTTGCGGAAGTTTACGAAGATCTGGTAAGATTTGTAATTTTATTTAGGAATATATACAATTGACATTTGATTAATATTGAAAATATATATTTGAAATTTGGTTTAGATGAAAGAGAAGAGATATAAACCGTTAGAACGAGTGTCCCAAATTCCGCCGAGAGATGACAAAATGCAACTTTCTCTTAGTCAGGAAGAATAAACCGAGTTGTATCTCGCATTTTTTTGTTTTTGAGGAATAGCATCACAACATTCAAGTTCCTCCAAAGATAACACAAAAGCGACAGACAAGGAGATGCAAAATACCGCAAATTTTTGGACGGGTCCCGGTCATCCTTAAACTATGACGTTTTCCCACGAATTTTCCGTTCGCGTATTGGTCGCCTGTTCTGTCGATTTGCGGACGACCTTGTGGTCCGAAATTAAAAACGGTTTACAGACTGAGTTTTCCGTCCGTATTTACAGATAATATTTATGTGACGATACTCGTTTGCGAATTACTTTTTTCCGTCTCTAATTCTTCCATCCCTAAATCATCAATTCTAATATGTGAATTAAATGAATTATCATTTCGTTTAATACAATCCATAAATCGACAAACAAAAAAATGAGTTTCTTTAATCTAAATTTCATGAAGATATTTCAATAGATATGTTTATGGATTAATAAATAATTACTTTTACATTTCAAAATTGATTTTTTCGAATTTTAACAGTATTTAATGGTTTTTTAACGTTTATAGAATTTTGGAAAAAATAATAATAATAATTTCGAAAATTGGATAAATGATCAATTTTCGAGATAATGTTCGGATGATGGTCAAAGTAAAACAAAAATAAGACTAAAACAAATTTTCGAGAATTAAGTGACCATTAACCCTTAAAATAACACCTTCCATATCAAAGTATATAAACCTAATAGTAGTTTCTAACTTTAAAATTCGGATATTTTTAATTAAGATTAAATAAAAAATTTATGTTTCTTTAATTGCTAATTTATGTTTTAAAATACAAATATAATATTTTTTATATGTATTTAAGGATTTGATATAATAAGGTGATAGGTTTTTTTAGAACATTTAGCTTGTTTGTAGAAAAAAATTATGATAGATATTAAACCCAAATTATACAAAAAATATACAAAAATAGTTGATATGGGAACTTATAAATTAATATTTATTCAATTTTACAGAAAATTTAAAAATCATGGCAAATTGTGGAGAGAAAAATAGATAGTGAGATTAATAGATAACACAACATGTAACTGCGTTGTGCTTGGATAATATGTGTACTTCAATGCGTCTTTTCAATTATTAGATTATTTGAAAATTTATATTCTTAAATAGATAAAAAAAAATATACATCCGTAAAAAAAGTTGGTCAATAATTCTCTGGCCAACGACGTGGAAAGTGAAAGATTTTCTTTTTGACAAAATTAAAAGAAAAATTGACACATTTTGCATATGGGAGATATTCATTGTGTTTCATTTTTTTTAATTCAAATCATGTGTAGATTTAAGTTTTACTGGAATTATATATAAAAATGTCACCTTAACAGTCTCTCATGTTAAAGCAATAGAATCATCAATATTTATATATTTTCTTAAACATGGTACCATAAATTGTTTTAGATAAATCAATATTTCTGTTTAAATAAACTTTTTATATATTATTTGAAGAATTTTAAAAATGGAGTGGTTCTGTAACAAAATAATATATCTAAAGAAATTTGGAGTTTACTTTCTATGTATTCCACATATGTGTAAGGATTTTTTGGGGCCATATATGTATAATTCAAATGTATGGTGCCATTATATTATTAGCCAAAACTAAAGTGATCTTATATATAATTTATGGTTAAAGGGTATAATTGTTATGAATTAAAAGTGTAGAAACCAATTTGTAATTTCTAATTTGTTGAGGGGCTAAATTAGAAATAACTATAGTTGTATTTCTATAAATACATGGGTTGTGGTCCCCAATGAACATATAGACAAAGATAAAAATATTTTTTGTTTCATAAGAGAAGAAAAAAAAGTCTCTCAATTGTCGATTAATTGTTCGTTGGAAGATTCAATCCGAATTTCTTCGGTATTTCGATGGATCAAGGTACGCTTCCGCAATTTTATATACTTTCTAATTCTTCAATTGGTATCAGAGCATGTAGAATTAGAAAGAAATCATGATTTTTTTAACGTATCATTGTTTATTCGAATGAACATATATTCTTATATAACAAATAAAATAATTGTAAATCAAAATTTTTTTTATTTTTATTTGTTATTTGATCAAGATTATGCAATTTGGTTTTTTATATTTGATTTTCGTGACTTAAATTTTTTTTTAAGTTGTATATGTAACTTAATAAAACAAAAAATTGGGATGAATGGAATTTGTAACTTAAAAAAAAAATTTGAAATGATAATAATTAATTGAAATGGCACTGAATGGATTCAAACCAGTGTCATGGGAGTCAATTAGGAGCGTCTGGCCACTAGGCCATGCGCAGTATTCATCTTCCCTCGTTCACGGGTTTATTTTGTTTATATATATATATACATACATATTATGTATGTATCTCCATCACCGAAACCAAACGACCAATTTTGTGTATATATCTCCCGATACCTCTATTTTGGTTTTGCGCGACCCAAATATCTTCGGTTTTTTGGGTAGGTGACATTTAGATTCGGCGTTGGTCGAATAATAAAGTCACCGAATTTGGGTTTCCGCTTACAGTGGCCATTGGGTTCGACCACCATTGAATTTCCGATCGGTTCGTGTCACTGTTGTTTGGGTACCAGACGGTGGAATAATCGTCTGCGGAATGA
>CM071872.1:13796980-13816572 GCA_036759665.1 Gynandropsis gynandra | reverse complement strand
TCAACATAAAATTAGAAAATATTCTTACAAAATAACACGAAAGTGATGTTTTTTTCTACAATTTGTAAAACTGATTCTAAGAATTATATCATACGTAATTTTTAAACAGTTTAAAATATCCAATAATTTTTAATTATTGTCTAAAACGAAAAAATAGCATTTATCATGTTCTTGCTAAATATAAATCAAATATTTGGATTATAACAGAATACAACTTCAGATAATATAACTAGAGTAATAATATAATAGAAAGTAAAATAATAACATAAACTGATGTAGACAACAAAGTATTTATACTTCAATTTCCTTTAATCTTAACTAATACAACTTTGACATTTCATTTTCAAACAAAACGATCATCTGGTATTATATATTTTGCAATGAAAATTAGTAAATGTCAAAGACAAAAAATTAATAAAGTGAATATATATATATATATATACCAAAACTATTATTTAGTCACGAACAATTGTATATTATCGTTTGAAGATAAAAAAATATTAAAAAAATACCGAAATTATTTATGTTAGATGATGTTGGTAAATATACAACAAAAATGACAAATACTATATACAAAGAAATATTTAATAATGTTTAAAAGTATTATAAAATTATATTTAAAAAATATTTTGTTACTCAATTATATCAAAATACAATCGCATAGTATTTTTAATTATTAAAACAAATATAAAAGATTAATCTTATTCCACGCGCAGCGTGAGATCAATACTAGTATATATATATTAAGAAAATAGAATTATTTATATATATATATATATGGAAGGGAAGAAACCATATATATCATACAATCCATAAAAAAGATAAAAATTCAAAGGACTGAAAATCAAATTTAAATTAAATTATCCACTTTTAGGAGTTGAAAATTTCTCACTGTTCATTTACTATTCATTTATATTTTTCATTTAATAAATAAACCACATTATATTATGTTCTATATTTATTATTAACAATTTTAATAATTCTAATAATAAAAACATATTTTTACATATAAAATGGAACTTAAAATCTCCATTCACAATATTATTTTATATAGTTATATAAATATTAATATAGATTATTAATTGATTTTAATATATATATATATATATATATATATTAGATTATACCTTACTACGCGTGGAAGTTTTAATATACTCAAAATATATTTTATTTTGCAATTAATATAAAGAATATTTCACGAATCATAATTAATTGAAGAGAAATTTATAATTGAAAAACAAAATATATATGAAACAAATATGATTACAACATTTTAAATAATTATAAATTATGAAATTTTTTTTATATATAACATTTGTTGTTTTTGTATTCTATTTTTTTTTATCATCCAATATGAGTATTTTCAATCTACTTTTGCTAATTACCCAAAAAACGGAAACATACAATTGACCATGAGTAAACACCGGTCGAACCAAGTATAATCTAACATGTTTTAAGCTTTGTCCTTGACTTTTATTGATCGACATTACGAAGCAAGACATTACTGGAAATTGTTTTCTTTTAAAACAGAATGGCAATGTTGTGTTTGTTGATATCAAATGTAATCTAGGTATGAAAACTTTATAACCTGCATTTGTACCAGTTATAATTTTTCCCTCAATTGTGTGACTTGAAGTCTGGTACCATTGCATAATCCAAGTGCTTGATCAATATTTCGTAAACAACATTATGGGTATTCATATTTTTATCTGTAACAATGATTAGGAATTCTAGAAATTTTAATAGCATTTAAAAACTCGGTATCATATAATTTGTTTTCTTCGTTGTTGTTGCTATCTGAAGGGCATAAAATATTTGAACTTAGATATTGTTTTATATCTCTAGGGGTCATATGAAGCATAAATTCATTAATTTAATCAACTAATCCATTTGTAGGACATAGAATAGCACGTTCCACAAAGTATGACATATCATCGTAATGCATGCTTACATTTTTATATATATGGTTCACCATTGACTGAATATGATTTTCACTTTCCGGTATTAGCAGGTCTGATGGAATATCTATTAAGCAATGACCGTCATTCGGTTCACAAAGCGTTCCATTTCCTAGTTTTAATACCCCATCTGAAAAATCTTTCATGTTTTCATTATCGTTGTTATTAGCATTTATAGATAATTGCATGTTTTTAGTCAACTTTAGAACCGAACAATAGTTCCATATATATGATGAATTTATAGAGGTATGAACAGTGTCATGTCTAATACCTTTAGCAATAACTGGCAAAATTTGTGTAAAATCACATCCAAATACAATAGTTTTACCACCAAACGACCTTGTTCGCCATAAAGAATCCATTGAATCCATAATATCTTTAATGGTTTTGTCCAATGCTACAAAACAATGTTTATGTATCATTGGAGCTTCGTCCCAAATTATGAGTTTGGTTTTTTTAATCAGTTACCAAGTATTATACAACATTTAGAGTCTTCATTAACATCTACAGGTATTGCAAATCTTGAATGTGCAGTACGTCCTCCTTGTAGCAATAATGACGCAATTCCATCTAATGCAACGTTTAAAACAATGTCACCTCGTGATCTAATATCGGTGGATAATGTTTTCCAAATAAATGTTTTACTAGTGCCTCCATGACCATATAAAAAAAACTTGTCCATTGGATTCATAGAAAAGAGTCATAATTTGGCTAAAAACATTGCGTTGTTCATCATTTAGGAGTGATTTTAAGTTATTGTTATTTCAGTTGTATTGAGATCAGATGTTAACTCCTCAGAAATAAAACTGTTTAAGCTTGAGCAATTTTCAGCTTCTATAGGATAAGGCATACATGGATATTGCTTCAAAGAGGTATTTTTAATAACAATTTCTCAACTCCACTAATACGCTCTGCTTAATTTGTTGAGGAGACATTATAAGACCTGTGAGATAACATAAGATGTAAACAATATTTGAAAAATGATGTTCAATCTTTATTAAAAATAATTTAAAGGAAAATTATAATACTTGACATCTTCAAAAGTTTGCGGCAATTATATAAGATATCATCTGCTAGATATTCCCATGACGTTTCCCATACATGATATAGATCACTTAAACATTCAGATGTTAGAAGAATTACAAATAAGTTTCGTAAATATGATGGAGATGCCCAATTACTTGCTTCTTCAAGGGTGTATATATATTCTTTATCATCGCTTAAAAGTCTCAACTCTCGGCATGCGTCTTTAAATGTTGGATAGTTTTGATTTTTTATTGTTTTAAGGTCATCAAATGATGTAGGACCTTGTATTTTTTTTATTGAAGAGCATTCTTAAATAGTATGCTTCAACGACATTAGGATTTACATGGTACAACCTACCAAAAGTACAACCTCTTTGTCTTGGTGTCCATATTTTTTATATTTTATTCCAAACAAATTTTGTAGGAAAATCAGAGTACGTTAAATATTTCGCTTCATTATATAATTTATTGGATTTAAACCATTCAGTAAACATTGTACAATTCACATTTGGTTTGGAAATGATATCACTTATTGTTTCATTTATTGTTTGGAAATGATCTTCTTGAAAGATTACATTCTGTCTGCCAGGAAGATGAAACCCTAATCGTTCAACAAGAATACTTCTATAATGAAAATCAAAATTATAAATTCTCTAGTAAGCTTCACGCCCAGAAACATATCTACAATTGAAATAGTTTTAATTTTATCCACAGATTCCGAATGCAATTTCGATGATAAAAATGTTGATATGCTTGTTATAATCCCATCAAGACCTTTGTTAATATATTTGAATAAATATTTGATATCTTTTGTTTGATTACATCATTCAACATTTATATTGAGCTTTATATTTCAATTGTAAAAAACCATTGTACGGAACGATATAACGATTATCTAATTTAACTTCATCTTTGATGACAAATTTGTTGTTGTTAGTTCTTTTGTAAATAGGATACCTTCATTATTTATACATGTATGATCATTAAATTGACGTGGGAATCGCTTTGTACATTTTCCTTTTTTCATACATGGAGAAGATCTATTTGGTTGTCCGCATGGACCGAGTACCATAAGTTCTTGGACCGCTCTGTATAGAGTTGGATTTGATAGTTTGTCTGGTATTTCTGCTGATATTATTGAATCAATATCTGTGGTTGTTGGAATTTTTTATGCACGATTTAAAAAAGTAAGAATATGAGCATGCGGTAGTCCACATTTTTTGAATTCAATTGTATAAAGAACTGCAATTCAAAATTAAAAACAAATTAGATACCAAGTTATTTAAAAAAACATTATTAGAAAACAATCAATGCTTACCTGCATTAACTTTTCCAAAAATCTCATTCGACTTTAAATCTAAAATTAGATTATCGAGTTTGATTTTAAATATTCAGACTAAAATATCATGTCGGTCTTCAGAATGTAAGTTTTGATGTTCTAAAAGTCTGCGGATTTCTGGCCATTTTGGATTGCATGTGAAAGTTATGAATAAGTCTGGATAACCTAAATTTTTATAAAGAGTTATTGCATCCAAATAATTTTGTTTCATATATCTAGAACTACCCATGAATGAAGACGACAATATGATTATATTCCCAATTGTGTTGGCAGAATTATTTCCCATTTCTATTGATGTTTGTATCGCTTCATAATTGTCTAATCGTAAATTACACTGATTGTTTTTTATATATAAAATTCTTTCGGATTCAGCCATACAAAATCCATTTACAACGAATTGTTGGAAAAGTCTTCCAGAACGTAGCAAAGTTGATGATTCATTATATCTTTCTTGCAAACGATAAGCCATAAACTCTCTAATGTTGATTCACATTCTAGGTTTCTTAGACGTAGACACATTTGGTTTTAATTCTAAATAAACATGATAACCATCTTCACCATGAGGGAATAACAAAGGATATTGAAGTGGAAAATATACTGGATGTAGTTCGGTAATACGTATAACATCATTGCTATGTTTTTCTAAAATTATATCGCGTGGTTGAAGTGCTTCATCAAAATCTCCAACTAATAAAGCAGCCACTTCAGATGTGTCTGGGAGATTATAAACTCTATCATCTTTTTTAGAAGCGATTAATCGAAGTTTCATATCAATTTGATTAGCTGAAATAAATCTATCTCTTGCCATGCGAAACATCTTCACATAAGGATTAGTGTTATCTAGCATTTGCTTTAAACCATTAATTATATCAACTCTTAAGGAGCTATGTTAAGCAATTTCAGTTGGCGAGAACCTGTGAAATTTAAACACATATAACGTTAGAATTGTAAACATGAAATATAATGCAAATGTATCATAAATAGTGAATAATGTACCTAATAGCGCACAATCTTTTGTCGACTTCATTTTTAGTGTCATGTATATAAAGTTGAGAAAATTTAACTATTTTTCTATCTGCGGGTAATAGACTCCCGATTCTATGATAATTTTGACCGTGCATCTTAAATACATATGGACCATGTTGTGCATTTATTGATGTGTCTATTTGACCTCCCATTGAAGTGAACACAAACATTGTGTTATATGCTCGTATGTACTGTTTGAAATATAGGTTTTTTTTGTTATCTTTACATAGAAGATTTTGCAAATAATTTGGTGGATCTGGTAATTTGACAAAGATATATTTCCTTTTAAACAACATAACGAAAATATAGGTGAGAACTTATTTTTTTTCTTTATGAATTCTTTCATAATACCACATATATGTACAACAATGAATACATTGGTAATTGGGATCACCAATGTTGTCATATTCTATAAAACTAAAAAATTAAAAGCTTTTTGAATTATATATTTTTTTAATAAGTATGTAATTTAACTTAAAATGGTAACAATAGGTATAATAAATTGGTATCAATATATTGGCTACTTGATGAAGTGTTTGCACTTTATTGTAGAATTGCATCAATTTGTGAGTTTCGGTTTTGCGATTCAATTATTAAATAAGAAGGGCGCCTTTTTTTCATTGCACACTGATATATTAAAAATTTTCATTATATGTAGTTTATTATGTCCAAAAAGTGTAAAACTATTAGTAAACAAATTAATTAATGGAAAGATAAGGGTGTAACATCGATTAAAAAAAGTTTAAACTTTGTAAGATTTAACATGCAATAATTAACAACTTAGCTATAATTAGGGCATTGAAACAAAATTAGATATAGTTAACCTCATTCAGCTGACGTTTTTCTAAAGTTTGGTTTGATGAGCCACTCTACAAAAAATAAAAGCCGTGAAACTCTGTTTAGTGACTGCTTTTTCTCTAAAAAATAAATACTAATATTTTTCAGTAATAAGATACGTATTACAAAATACAACATTGGAAAATATTAACATAGATATGCAACATACCATTTCGCGTGTTCACAACAAAGCTCTAGACTAATAGAAGCGTTAATCTTGTTACCCTATATATTATACACCAATAGAAAAATTAAATTTAATCAAACCATGATTCAAACAACCTAGGTATTAGAACAAATAGGAGATATCACAATGAATTGAATAACAATAAACACACCAAATATAGTGAAACTGGAAACAACGAAGGGGATTTGTAAACATCGAACATCGATAACTTTTTTATACTCATTCTTAATAGACCTAAAGAAATCACAAACCAGAGATTAATGGTTTGGAAGTTTGAAACTAAGCATAACATCTCCAAAAGAAACCAAATGTAAGGAAAGAGATGGAGTTTCACCATTATTTATAATCATTATAAATCATAACCACATACTAATGTGAATTTAAAATGTTAGCTTATTTTAAATTTGCCTAAAGAGGGATGAAAATTGGGGAAAAAGGTTTTGCATCGTTCAAATCACAATTAGACATTGAATACTATAACTATTCGACATTACACAGAAACAGAGTCCACTGAATGTATTGTTTCTGATCATCCTAATCCCAATTAAGAAGAAGAAGAAGAAGAAGGAGAAGTAGGAGAAGAAGAAGAAGGAGAAGGAGAAGAAGACCTTTGTCTCCTTCACTTCACTGCCGTATATATACAAGCTTTCCTCAAACAATTAATTTTTTTAATTTTACGGCTTTATTTCTCATTGCGGCGTCAGTTGTCACTTTCCCGAAATTTGTCAGAAAAGTATGACTGAATTTGTCAAAGATGACCAAATTTGTCAGAAAAGTATGACATCCGACAATTATTTTTTTTACTTTTACGGCGTCATTTCTCATTGTGGTGTCAGTTTTCACTTGCCCGACATTTTTCAGAAAAATATGATTGAATTTGTCAAAGATGACCCAGTCATACGGATAAGTATGACTGAATTTGTCAAAGATAACCAAATTTGCCAGAAAAAACAATGATGATATGGGAAAACATAAAAAACAATAATAAAAATTACATATAATGCCACTAAAAAAATCTAATGATTTAAAATAATACATGTAAATAAATATTTAAATTGGTTGGCAAAAAAAGCCTACTAACTGTTCAAAACGAGTTTTGTTTTATATAGGTTCAGATGTTTATATGTATGCAAGGAAAAAAATGAACAGCGTGCCGCTGAAGAGGTTACTTTCAACCTCATTCGCATCTTATTATATAATAGGATATAATTAATGGGACTAAAAGATAAACTACACATGCTATGAGAGGATGTTAATTGTTGAAATTTTCTAATAATTAAATAACGAAACACATATTTTGCATTTTATCATGGTATTAGAGTTTAAAATTATTTTTAGATTCTATGGTTTATTTAGTTTCTGCAAATATGATTATTTACGATGATAACGAAGATAAAGACGACAATGATAATCTTTAAGAATGATGCCATCATGGTTCATTTTCTTTTTTTAGTTTCTTAACCTTATATTTTTTGTGTGTATCTACGCAACAAATTGAAGACGATCTTGTGTCTAGCTATATAGGTATAAGATGATGATCAAGATTGGTTATTAATGATCCCGCATGATGTATTGACGTTAGATAACACATGGCTGAGTATACAGTCGATGATTCGAACGGTTACATAATAACTTTTTTTTTTTTAATTTTGGAGTGCAGAAAAATTATGATGGAGCGTCTCTCTCATTGTTCCTTTTACTCGGCTATGATCCACATGAATCTAGTTCCAACCAATGAAGACAAAAATCCACTTGGTAAATCTGATTCGGCCGCAAATCGTTGAGTTATTTTTGCTTATCGACTTGTCGACAAGCTATCCAACTAATTCTATTACGTTGACATTCGACTATTTCGACTACTGCGAATCAGTTCGCCGAGATCTTCACCAAAATATTGGGGAGGAAATAGTTTAATATTTTTCTTTCAAGTTGGAACGTTCAATTTGCACGTTCAAATTTAACAAGAGATATTAGGGGATGTGATAATATCTCCGATTTTATAAATTGTTAATATGCTAAAGATATTTGGAATTTGTTAATTATTATTTGAATTATAATATATATATAATACCATTGAAAAGCTTTGATAATTAAATAACTAAGCTAATATATTGCGTTTTATTAGGGAGAACTTCAAAAATACCCTCGTAGGGCTAAAGTGCTTCAAAAATACCCTTCCCTGAAAAAAAGTTTCAACTTCAAATCTACCCTTAAAATATTGATATTCCCATATTGCCCTTGTCGACAATTTTTTCTCTCCTCCAGAGCACCTCTGTTTCTCTCTCTCCTATGGCGCGAAAATTATTGTTGTCCCACACCACAACAGATTCGGCGAGAGTAGCTTGAAATCGGCATCAGGTTCACTGCCAATAGGTTGAAATCGTTTGTTGCCAACAATAAAGCTTGCAATTAGGCACGTTCCGCAGAAAAACCAGGTATATATAGTGAGTTTTTCGTGTTTCTCTTGTGTTTTTCTTGTTTCTTTTGTGAATTATGAAGCACTGGTCAATATAAGACTCGTTTATTGAAAACGAGTCTAAATGAGTCATATTTATTGAAATGTCAAATAATCGCAATTAGTGACTCGAGCATAGTGTCGCACGGTCGCACTGGATCATAGAGTCTTATCGAGGGATCAAAGGGATCAAAGGTCAAAGGATCGTAGGGGTCCAAGGGTCGAAGATGTAAAAGGGTCACAAAGGGGTCAAAGGTCGCAGGGGTCAAAGGGTCGCAGGGGTACAAGGGCCGCAGGGGTACAAGGGTTGCAGAGGCACAAGGATTAGAGGTACATGGGTCGCAAAGGGCTACAAAGGTCGCAGAGATACAAGGGTTGCATAAGGGTCAAAGGGTTGCAGGGGTACAAGGGTCGTAGAGGTACAAGGGTCGTAGAGGGGTCAAAGGGTCGCAGGGGTACAAGGTTCGAAGAGGTACAAGGGTCGTAGAGGTACAAGGATCGCACGGTCACACTGGGTCATAGAGTCTCATCGAGTCATATGGTCGCAGTGGGTCACAGAAAATACCCACTTTTTATGTTTTTGTTACAGGTGTAATAGGATACGGTGGATGAGAAAATCACACTGATTTATTTTTTGTATGATGGTAAATAGGAAAAAACTCAAACGGAGAATCTGAATGGGTTGGTAAAGTTCAAGAAAACCAGATAGTATTTTTCTATTGTCCTGAATGGGTTGGTAAAGTTCAAGAAATCTGAATGGGTTGGTAAAGTTCAAGAAAACAAGAGAATATTTTTCTGATACGAAGCTGTGGGAAGTACGATGCAAGTTTACCAGAAGTGGTTGTAAATGAAAATTACACGTGGCAGCAATCCCGAATTCTAAACGATTTAGTGTGAGAACACACCATCCCATTCATAACTTTTCACCTATATCTAAATGGACCGAACCTAAAAATGGTACAACGCAAATGGTTAAGGATTATTCGAATGAGGAATATAGCGGGAATTATGAAACACCTCCAGCAAAAGAATTGATGGCTCGTGTAAAAGCAAAGTACGGTGCTAATGTATCGTATTTGATGGCATTAAGAGGCAAATGCGGTGCTCAAAAGGAGATTCGTGGTGATGACTTTGAAAATTATAGGAGGCTTCCAGGGTGGTTGCACATGTTTACAAAAAGAAATCTTGCATCTGTCGCAAATCTTCAGCTCGACAGTGATGGGAAAAGCTTTAAATACCTTTTTATGGTTATCAGAGCGACTATAAGAGAATGGAAATACATGCATAAAATGGCTGCTGTGGATGCAACATTTTTGACATGAGTGTACAAGGGAGAATTGCTAGTGGCGACCGTGCAAGATGGTGAACATCACCAATATCTTATTGCATGGGGAACAGTTGACAGAGAGAAGGACGAATCATGGACATGATTTATGTCAAGGTTGAAAGAGGTGATACCAGACGGACGTGATGTCATTGTGATATCTGATCACCATAAAAGCTTGATCAAAGCAGTCAAACAAGTGTATAATGGTTTTTGTGCCCGTCATATATCGCAAAATATAAAGAGCTACGTCAATAAAGGGCATGGTAGAAAGACTTCAAAGGGTGATATTGTGGCGGAAATGTTCTTCAAATGTGCAACAGCATACATAGAGAACGAATTTGAAATTCTATTGAATGATTTGAAGGCCAGGTACAAAAATGCCTTTTGTGACTTTTATGACTTTTGTGACCTCTGCGACCCTTGTACCCCTTTGTGACCTTTGCACCTCTGCCACCCTTGTACCTCTCTTCGGCCCTTGCACATATGCCACCCTTGTACCCCTCTCCGAACCTTGCACCTTTGTGAGCCTTGTACCCCTCTGCGACCCTTGTACCCATGCGACCCTTTGACCCTTGCGACCCTTTTGCTCCTGAGACCCTTGTACCCCTGTGACCATTGTACCCCTTTGATCCTTTGACCCCCTACGACCCTTGTATCTCTGCGACCCTTGTACCTCTGCCACCCTTGTGACAGTTGTGGCATTTGTAGCCATTTTTTTACTTTTGTTACTTTTGCGCAGGTATCATAATATTGCAAAATATTTGGAAAAAGAGGAACTTGATCCTGTTAAGTAGGCAAGATACAAATTGAAGGGGGAAAGGTACAACTTATTAACCATTAATGGCGCTAAGTCAATAAATTCAACGTCGAAGAAGTAAAATAAGTTTACAATCCTAGGGCTTTTAGATATTTGTTTGGGAAAGACAGTGGAATGGTTCAACATTTATAGGTTGGAAGTAGCTACCGATGATGATTCTCAAAAGTTAACACCTTATGTTGAAAAAAGTTTAATGAACGTTTTGGACAGACATCCACGTATGATGTTATTGAATTGAACAGTCTGAGTGATGAGTATGATGTGAGAAATGAGATGGGTAGAAGATTTATAGTGAGTCTTCAAAAAAGAACATGCGACTGCAAAATGTTTGATGTGGATAAGTATCCATGCAGTCACCCAATTGCGGCAGCAAATAAGGTTGGTAAAGGTCACAAGATACCAGAATTTAGTTCAACATACTACCTTCCAGAGACATGGCGTTTAGCTTACCAGGAAACCGTGTATCCGGTTCCTGATTACAGTGAATGGGACATTCCTCCTCAATATACTGAAGTTACGATTCTACCTCCTATGCTTCCTGGATCCGGTGAGGCTCGGAGAAGTACCGCATCTTCGTCGAGACAGACCCCGTCTTCTTCGTCGAGATAACCCTTGTCTTCTTCGTCGAGACAAACCCCATCTTCAAAAGCCAGCATCACTGACAGTGGGTTGAACGTGACAACCGAGACAACACCGACTTCAAAAAAACGAAAGGTTTGTTAGTTAGTGTGTAATACTATATTATTTGTATTATTTTGAGTAAAGCTTTTGTGACTTTCATCATTATAATTCGATAAATCCTTCATTATAATTTGACCCATGCGACCCTCAGTCGGATTAAATTAGAATCAAGTTTAAACGGGAATCCATCCGACTCATGCGACCCAATATGACCCCTTGTGTGACTCAGGCGATCCATGCGACCTCATACGACCACATATATGCGATGATGTGGCCATATATATGAATTCGTCGAGTTCGCATATATTGATCCATATATGCGACCAAGCGCTCCATGCGACCCTCAATTGGCATTAATTAGTTTGAGTTTGTAAATGTATTGTTTTGATTGGTTTTTAACATTTTATCATTATAAACCCGTAAATTCGTCGAGTTCTCATGTATTGATCCTTATATGCAACCATGCCATGATCAATATTCCATTATCAATATGTTTGAGTTGTATATATTTAATTTAGAATCAATATAGACAATAATATAAACAATATCAACATTTGAACAAAATGTTGAATGTATTTTTTGAAATTTTCTCAAACGCATCCGACGCGTTCTTAAAACACTAATATCGCTTTTGATCGCTTTTGAAATACACACATTGGTTATACACAACTCAACTAGGGACACATGGGTCATAATCTGGTGTAACCACTGATTGACATTGTAAATGTATTGTTTTGGGTGGTTTTTGTCATTTTATCATTATAAACCCGTAAAGTCGTCGAGTTCGCTTCTATTGATCAATATATGCGACCAAGCGACCCATGCGACCCTCAATTGGCATTAATTATTGTGACATTGTAAATGTATTTTTTTATTGGTTTTTGACATTTTATCATTATAAACCCGTAAATTCGTCGAGTTCGCATGTATTGATCCTTATATGCGACCATGCGACCCATGCGACCCTCATTCGTCATTAATTAGTTTGACATTTTAAATTGTTATTTTGATTGGTTGTTTACATTTTATCATTGTTAACCCGTAAATTCATATAGTTCGTATATATGCGACCCATGCCACCCTCAATTTATGCGACCCATTCTATTGATCCATATATACGACCCATGCGACCCATGCCACCCTCAATTTATGCGACCCATTCTATTGATCCATATATACGACCCATGCGACCCATGCCACCCTCAATTTTGATTGGTTTTTGATATTTTATCATTTTCACCAAAATTCCCACCGAACTTTTCATCAAATTTGAAAAAATTTGTAGAAACATAACATCTGCGACCCTTGTACTTCTGCAGTCATGTCTTTTCGAATTCCATCTGACGACGATTCGATATCAAGGTCATGTCTCTAACTCTCATCATCTTCCATCAATTTTTTACGAAAATGCCACATTTCCCTTATTTCTTTAGAGAGATTTTTACGCGCTAGCTGGAGAATTACATTGTAATCTTCTTTATCTGTCTCTCTGCCGGTATGTTACATGTGGATAATGTACAGATTTGACTTTATTTTTCTTTTTTTTGTTATAGGACATTCTAAAGATATTCTTCGATGATTATATTTACGGGAAAACGAGGGATAACAACACGACGACGCTTAAATCGAATGTGTCTAACATAACATGGGAAAAAAAGTTGGATGGCTCCAGATTCACTGATGGGTGGAAAGATTTCTCCAACGACCTAAACTTATGTATTGGGGATTACTTACTTTTTCGTCACGAAGGTCACATGGTCTTTCACGTCATCTTCGCCACTCCTGCTCAGAGGATTGTCACGGTGGTACCAGTCACTCGTTCAAATCTAGCCTTAGATGCATTGGTAAGTGACCTCAATACGGACTTGGATGATGTAACTTGGGTGATGTCGCGACTTGGGTAAGGCTTTTTACGTTTTTTGTACCTTTCTACAGATGTCGCAAAAACTTTCGATACGGTTTGCGAGGTCAAGAGATCTTTTCTATAGACGATGTAAGATATATTTGATGATCGGAAACAAACTGTCGTGGGAGGCATATCTAAGACCCACGTGGTGGCGCTACTATCAGAAGGGGTTGGAGAAAGTTTTATCACTATCATGGATTGACCCAGGGTTGTACCCTTGAAGTTGAACTGCATTCTGCTGGAGCAACACCACTGCTTCAGTTTTTCCCTCAACCAGGAGCTAGCAATAACAGAGTTTGATTTCAATGGTATTTTGATTGCTCTGAACCTCCTTTGAACAAGAACATTCCTTTGAACTTGAACTTCATGTTCGTATTTTTTTGGTATTTTACAATTATTCAATAGTAAGTATTATTGTTATTATCACTGTTGTTGTGGTTTTACTATTATTGTAACAAGATTCACAAAGGGAAAAGGGTCGAAGGGGGACAATGGTTGCAGCATTTCATTTTGGATTAGGCAAATGAAACCCGACATCCCTTAGAAGATCTCTTACGGCGTTGATGATTCTTTTTTCCGACTTCTTTATTTCCTTCATTAATTTTCGTTCTAGTGTCAGAGGGACTGTAACTTCTTCTTATTCAGCTTCATCCTCACCTTCTCTTTCAGCTTCAACTTCAGCATCACCTTCTCTTTCTTCATCAGCTTTAACAGCACCTACCCTTCCTTCGTCTTTGTCATCTTCAACCTCTATTATTTTTTCGCCCACGCTCTTCTTCCTCTTAGCCGCTTTTCCCCTTCCCTTCCCCTTCTTTTGATCACCAAGACCTTCTTTTCGCGTTAGCTGTTTTTGCTTACGGATGTCCTCCCAACAAATACCCTTCGGATTTCTACAAAGATATTTCATCCATATTTGAACATCGGGATTGTGGCATCCATCATTATCGTCCAGATCAAAAAGTAAAGCTTCGTCTTCGTCTTCAGCATGGTTTTGAAAGAGTAATATTAAAACAAAATCTTATATAATTAATTACAATTAAATTAATAACCAAATTTTAAAAAAATATGTAACCAATTTCTTTTCGTTATCAATTTTGTTTGGAATAACAAAAATTAACAAATAAGTTAGTGTTAAATAGATTTAATAGAAATTTTGCAAATATTTTGTGCCGAATAAACAAGAATAATATACTTGTAATCATGAATTGCATACTTTAGCAAACTGTGATTGTTATCAACAATGTTCCAAAGGGTATACATGGACGACGATCCAATGATCAGCGTCTAGAGCCTATAAATGTTGTATACGCAATGTTTAGATGAATTTTAATATATATATATATATATATATATATAAAATAAAGAATAATATATCGATATAAATATTATTAAACATTTACATGATTATATTTCGTTATATTATTCAAAATACTTAATACTAAGGAAATATGATTAAGAAAAAGAAAATAAAATTTATAAGTTTATAACCAAACATTGAAACTTTCTTTTTATATAAGATTTACCTCATTTATTAAAAAAATATATTACATTAGATGGACTCTTGGAAAATTTATATCATCCGAAATAAATTTAAATTATCAAAATGTTAGATTTATACTCTATTGGAAAACCAATCATGTTAGATGCTTCAAACTACGGATAGTGGAAAATGAAAATGAGAGCCAATATAAGAGGCATCGACGAAGACGCATAAAAAATGTGTCAGTGATAGATGAACATGGAAATGTCAAGGAAAAACCTTTAGATCAATGGACACCAAGTGAGAAAAGAAACTCAATATTCAATACGGAAACTCTTAATGCTATTATCTCATCTGTAGACATTAATGAATTCAAGAAAATTCAAGGATTTGAATCTTCTAAGAATGTGTGGGATACATGGAAACTATACATGAAGGGACTTCACATGTTAAGAAAACTCATCTTGATATTTCGCAGTTACAATTCGAAAAACTAGAAATGGGAGAATATGAAAGTGTCAAAGAATTAAACAATAGAATGAATGCAATTGCTAATGAAGTAAGTGTACTTGGTCAAGCTTTTGATGACAAGAAGCTGGTAAAGAAATTACTTTGATGTTTGCCTAAAAAGTTTCATGCTTAGAAAGCAGCCATGAATATGTCGTTGAATACAAATATAACAAGTTTTAAAGAAATTGTTGGGATTGTTGCTGCTTATGAATTGAAACTTCAACTTGAACAAGGAAATACATCAAAAGATGAAAATAAATGAGTTATTCTTCAAGTCACAGTTAAAAGCTCAAGATCGAATAATCTTGAAGAAAATGTTGTCCTACTGACAAGAAAATTTGGAAAATTTATGAAAAAACATTCAGGAATTAGACGGTCAAACGATGAAGATCAAGGGAATAAGAAAGAAAACAAGTCTAGATTTCAGTGTCATGAATGTAAGGGATTTGGGTACTTTAAATCTGAATATCCAAGTATTTCGCAGAGAGAAAATGTTTTGAAGGGATTGCAAGAAACACAATGTTATAAGTGCAAAGGTTTTGGTCATACAAAAAATGAATGTGCAGATTCTAGTGTGATCAAAGGAAAGTCACTAATCATATATAACAAATTAAGTTATGATTTTGAAGAAAGTAGTGAAGAAGACTTAACATTTTTGTTGTCTTCATTGTAATAAATGAAGAAAATGAAGTTGAAGAAAATGAAGACAAAAATGTTTAAGAGATTGAGAATGAATAGGATGAAGTAAATGTGAAACTATTTACGATGAGTGGCTGAAAATGAGCAAGTTGAACATACAACTAGCTAAAACAAATGAACAGTTAGAAACACAACTTAGAGAAATTCAAAAGGAGGTAACTTTAGAAGAAGAAGAAGTGATACTGGTTAAGAGTGAGCTTGAAGAAACAAATAAGCAACCGAAAATGCTTTCGAATGGTATTGAAAAACTTGATCACTTACTTTCATTGGAAAAACAAAGAGCAAACAACCATGGAATTGGATATACTGGGAACAAAGGAGACTCTCAGAACAGGTTTGCATTCGGAGGAAAATTGAAAGATCTAGCCTCAATAATGTATGAAAATCAGAAACAGAGCTATTCGTTCAAGAAGGTTTTAAACAAAAGAAATTCTGGTTCAAATATCAGATATTGAGTCATTGGGAAATTCTGGTTCAAACATCAAACTTGCAATGGATGTTATAGGCACATGACAAGTACAAGAGAACTTTTATCAAATTTTGCTGAAATCAAGAAAGTTAGTAGCGTTATCTTTGGAGATGAAAACAAAGGGAAAATTCTTGGAAAAAGAGACGTAGTTACACACCTAGACTACCTCTACTGAAGAATGTGCAATATGTTGCTGGATTGACTGCTAAGTTGATTAGTAGTAGTCAATTATTTAACATCAATCACAAGGTTTTGTTTAATCAAATGAATGCCTAGTAATGAATTCCGATGATAAATGTGTTCTTACATGTACAAGGTCATCAAACAACAACTACATTTAGAGTGAAGAGAAATATGTTTCAAAAAACTGTAGACAACTTGTCTTTGTGGCATCAAAGATTAAGGCATGTCAATCAACGTTCACTGGTAAAGTTGTCTAGCTTAAACATTGTTAGAGGTATGCCTAATCTAAATCTTGAGAAATCTAAAACTTGTAAACCTTGTCAATTGGAAAAACAAGTAAAAGTTCATCACAAGAAGATGTCTGAGGTTAAGATTGGAAAAATATTAGAACTAGTTCATATGAACTTGATGGGACCAATGAAGACAGAAATTTTTGGTAGAAAAGATATAATTTTGTATTTGATGATGATTTTTCAAGGTATACTTGGGTAAAATTTCTGAGAGAAAAATCTGATACATTTGAACTATTTCAGTACATGTTCTTGCAATTGAAAAATACAAAATGAAGTATAAAACAAATTTAGAGTGATCATGGAAAAGAGTTTAAAAATGATGTCTTTCATAAGTTTTGTCTGAAACATGGTATTGTACATGAGTTCTCTGCTCCAAAAACACCACAACATAATGGTGTAGTAGAAAAAAAAGAATAGGACTCTTCAAGAGATGGCTCGTGTTATGCTTCATGCAAAGTCTATTTCAATTCATTTTTTTGGCAGAAGCAATAAACACAGCTTGTTACATCATAAATCGAGTCTATGTACAACCAGGTATGTCAAAAACACCATATGAACTTTGGATAGGTAAAAGCCCAAATTTGAGTTATTTCCATATTTTTAGGTGTACTTGCTAAGTTCTGAATGACATGGAATATCATGGAAAATTTGATGCAAAAAGTGATGAAGGAATCTTTCTTGAATATGGAACTAATACAACTGCATACAAAATTTACAATTTACGAACAAGAACAGTTATTGAATCTATAAATGTTATGTTTGATGAAGATCATATATATCTGAGAAAGTTATGTTTCTTTTTTCTATAGATTCATTGTAAAAGAATTCTGGAACATAAAGTGATAATTTAAGTTTATCTCATTTATTTAAATAATATATTTGCATTAGATGGACTCTTGGAAAATTTATATCATCTGAAATACATTTAAATTATTAAAATATCTGTCTAGATCACTTGGACGGTTGTCTAAATAGTTTAAACGATTGCTTAGACCGTCTAGGTAAACTGTTTACCACTAAACGTTTAAAAAATGTTTAGACGATTACCTATGATGAATTTTAGAATAATAGTGTCAATAATACATAAGTAATTGTGAATGTTATATTTAAGGATTGTGCTAGATCTATTTTGAAGTTTCAGGTTGTTGAGAATCTCAAGAAGAAGAAATATGACTCAGTTATTTTCAAAATTAAAACTAGAAGAAAGGAAGAGTCAAATTGGAAGAGAACAAAAAGATAGAGGGAGTCAACTAAAAGAGGACGAGAAGATAGGAAGCATATAAAGCTAAAAAGGAGGAAATTTGTTCCTAGATTCACGTAAAGATTAGGTGGGGAAATATACTATATAAAAGGAGTTGAAACATCTAGATTTTGAATATTGAGCGACTGTCACAACAAGTGATATTTTGATCATTGGGTTTTGCAAATGTATTTGGAGAGATACAAGATAAAATTGTGAGAAAGAAACAATAAGTTAATTATTTCCGGTCTAACTTACGGAGGTTATATGTGGAAGTCTTAAGTGCATTGGAACGGAAAAAAATGTACTTGAAAAGATTAATACATAAATAAAACTGATATTATTTTGGATATCTGTTTCTTTTAGCGTTTAATATCATTATTTCTATCGTTTTTACTAACAAAATACACAATGCAAGGGTACCAATCAATAACAAAATTATAATTATTTTTTTAGAAAAATAGTGAAATTTAGCATAACAATATTATCAATCTATGACAAATTAAATATTATAATTTAGAAAAATATATCATATATTTTTTTCTAGAAAAAAAATTAAAATTTAGTGTTTGGAAATTGCTAATAAGTTTTTCCATAAAAACCTTTATATTATAAATATTTTACATTGCTGACATTTATATATAAATAACTTTTAAGGAAAGAAAAAACAAGGTTCTGTATTTGCAATAAATGCGAAGTGGAAAAGCAAATCCTAGAAAGAGGAATGGAAAGAAAAAGCTCATTCATGCAAGTCTCTTATTAAATATCAGTGTTGTAAAAATCGCTAGGCGCTAGTCGGGCGGTCCGTCAGCGCCTAGCGACTAGTCGAATTAGTCGGCGACTAATCGGTGACTAGTCGTTTTTTATTTTTTTATTTTTATGCAATAACAAAAAAATTTATAACATAAAATATAAAGTCTTACCAAATCATAACATAAAGTTTTACCCAGTGTTGTAAAAGTCGCTAGGCGCTAGTCGGGCGGTCCGTCAGCGCCTAGCGACTAGTCGNTATTTTTTTATGCAATAACAAAAAAATTTATAACATAAAATATAAAGTCTTACCAAATCATAACATAAAGTTTTACCCAGTGTTGTAAAAGTAAAAGTGCGCTAGTCGGGCGGTCCGTCAGCGCCTAGCGACTAGTCGAATTAATCGGCGG
>CM071872.1:13732442-13770275 GCA_036759665.1 Gynandropsis gynandra | reverse complement strand
CGACTCACTAAGACAACCGACTCAAACGACCCTTAGACCCCCTGCGACGCTCAAACGACGATTGTGACCCAAACCGACTCACTGAGACAACCGACTCAAACGACCCTTAGACCCCCTGGGACGCTCAAGCGACGATTGCGACCCAAACCGACTCACTGAGACAACCGACTCAAACGACCCTTAGACCCCCTGGGACGCTCAAGCGACGATTGCGACCCAAACCGACTCACTGAGACAACCGACTCAAACGACCCTTAGACTCCTTGCGACGCTCAAGCGACCATTGCGACCCAAATCGACTCACTCAGACTCAACAGACTCACTGACACTCATACCCATTTCAAATCAATAAACCATTCTGGGACTCGATAGCCTGCAAACCCTAGAAATCGATGCTCAACCGACCATCGCGACCCAAACCGACCCACTGAGACAACCGACTCTTGCGACTCAACCGACTCACTGAGACTCAACCGACTCATTGACACTCACACCATTTTGGGACTCGACATCCTCCAAAACCCTAGAAATCGATCTACTTACACTTATTGACGCCATTGAAGATTGACTCGTGCTCTCTCCTCCACCGTTGCTGATTCTAGCCATTTCCTTCTTGCCAACTTCGAATTTACTTCTTGCCAACTTCGAATCGATCCCTCTCAAGTTCGATCACTTGTTCTTTCTTGGCTTTTACTCTCCCAGAATGCGGGTTTGGCTTTTACTCTCCCAGAATGCGGTTTTTCCCACGTTCGAAAATTAAGGGTAAATTTGTCTTTTCTCTAGTTTTTTTTTCCGATTAAATAATTATTTTAGGGAAGGGTATTTTTGAAGCGTTTTAGCCCTACGAGGGTATATCTGATATTCCGCCGAATTAATGTGTATGATGATTTGGCACATTAGGAATAATTGTTTTATGCCGTATCATCAAAAAAGAAATATGGAGAGTAATTTCTCCATAAGCTTATGTGGCCCAAGAATGTTAGGAGAAATCTCTACGAAGTTGGGATATTTTCAGATAATCTTTGTTGGTTCAAGCAGGTTCGTACATTTAGCTATAATCATGGAGGTTTCGGGGAAATCTAGGGTCGTTGGGGATTTCCAAACGATTTAGTTTTAATGTCTTTAATAATAACTTCTAATTTATTTATTTAAACATGAATGATATTGGGAATTCAAATACCATAACGTGGTCTACAATCGGTGAAAAGATCTAGTGACGAAGCGACTGAAATCACTGATCATGAGCTTGAAGGAGAACTGCCTCACCCACTCGCATTTCAACAAGTGATCTCTGGATTTTCATACGTCAAGATATTTGAGATGCGCTTGTGGAGCACTAGACCAGCCTGAAGTTTCTCAAGCATAATGAGAGAGCTAAACGAAGTCGAAAGACCCATGTTGCATTGGATCATGCGCCTTTGACGCATACATCTGGTGTGAAGTCCTCGCGAAAATCTTCTACGACTTGGTAAGGTATTTTATAATATTTTACATTTTAATTATATTTTTAATATAATAATATTTGTTTACATGTTCCCTTGCAACAACAAGAATATAAGCAACCTTCGAGCTTATAGGGCTTATACGGAAGACCTACCATAAATAAGACGAAACGTGGATCCATGGCAAAGCAAAAGAGGTGGCGAAGGAGGTCGAGAAGAAATTATGTAAAATTCAATTTATAAATGTATAGTTTTTATTCTATATAAAATTCTAATTAATATTTTTCAAATGACGAGAAGAGTTAATGCAATCCCAAAAAGAATCATCGACTCAAGGCAAGGATTTGAGGAAAGAGATCAACCGAGCTATGCTCGATAATCTTTATATGTATGTAAGTACCAATCCTATCATTTGATTATTTGAAATTATTTATTACTTTTAGTAACAATATTAGTTCATTTTTTCATATCGTTTAGCCAAACCGATATAGATATATGTGCGATTTAGACTCGTTGAAGTTCGAGATCATCGAGACATCGGGAGACAGGATACCCATGGGTACACATAAGGTCCTGAGCCTCACGCACCGAGTGGATGATCTCACGACGTTGATGGAGGTGCAACAAACCGAACTCATGGATCACAAGGTAAAGATAGTCGATATTGAATTAGTTGTAGAGTTCCTTTCTCACTTGATATCGCATCTCGGATCTTCCGCTCCCATTCTTTCTTCTGGATCACCATCTTCTTCATATTTGCAAATCAAAATTGTTAGGTTAGAAGACCTATTATTAAACTAGAATTAGATACTTTTTTATATATATTAAATTTATTTTTTAAAACAAATTAAATTACCAACGCAATTTGCATTGCATTTGGTTGTATTTGTGTTGCCATATTTAACACAATTAGCGTTTGAATGGTACAACCACTTTTTAATGCAAACTTGTGTTCCACTAGCCAATTTTAATGCAAACATTCATCAACAAATTTTTCCACGATAGTTTCAATTTCATTTTTGTTAATATTTTTCACGCATTAGCGTGGAATTACGTTACTATGTGTAACGAAACTTTGCATCACAAATACCATTACCTATTTTATTGTTGGGCCAATGCTTAACATTTGTAAACGGTGTAATGTCGTAGAATTACATCCTTGAAGTATAACCATTTGATATATGGGGAATACACTTATAGGACTACTTATATCATCTTATGGAAATATCTACATTTGATTGGCAGTTAATTATATAACAAAATATGTGGAAGTAGTGTCGAGCCTAAACAATTACTTGAGGATCATAGTGAATATTTTCAAATGGATAATTTTTACAAGTTTTGGAGTCCCACGAATTGTGATAACTGATGAAGGAACGTATTTTGTGAATAAACTCGAGACCTATGATGTTTACTTGTTTACCTTTGATATATGGTTACTCCTACTCTTTTTTATGATTGTGGTTTCAAATATTATGACCCGAGTTAAGTACAATGTAAATTGAAGAGAATCGGAACGATAAAAAATGAAATATTTGAACACTCAAAAACATGATCAGAACAACAATTTGCTCTAACATTTAGTACTTTTAATAAAATCGAGGTCATGTCTTCTCGTATTTTTATATTGTTTATCTTTTCTCGTCATATCTTTTAGACTAGTTTGACACAGTGGTCGATGTCGAATCTAAGGTTGGAGTAGCCATTGTTTGACATTGTTTGATGTCTTAGCTACTACTTAGAATCATTGTTCACATCTCTGCTACTGCTTATGATCATTTAGTATACAATTAGGATTATTTAAGCTTTTATTTTTTTTCTCAAAATTTTTTTTTGAATCCATGAGCATGCATACATTTAGCATATATACACGAGGTCATAATCGAGCCATAATTATATATAGGTGATTAATGATTTTATCTTGCCTTGACAGCTACGTAAACTGAATTTAGCATTTATTAATTATTTTGAACGAATTATCAGATATAGTTGAATTAACGAATTCAAACTCAGGTTCATTGTATAACATTGTGGGGTAAATTAATATTTAGTTACCTTCATATTATTCTAGAATTCTAATCCAAATTTATAAACTTCCCTGAAAATCGTTCTCCATTCCTCGGAGTATTAGATTCTTTTAATCTTATTCAAATTATCCGTTCTTTGCAATCATTTCTTTTTTCATTTCCGTTCGAACAATAGTTAGGCATCTTGAAACTCCTATCGAAGTTTTTGTTAAAAAAATGACATTTCAAAAATTTCTAAACTCTTTCACCTTATATGACAAGTATTTCCGAATATTAGGTGTTTTGTTTCCTCAAGACAAGGCAGTTCAGTTTCATGAGAACCAACCACAGCACATGTAACTGTAAGCCGGCATTCGCCCAGAGTGGTGGATATACTCAGCTTGAGCCGAAGCCTTCTCGATGTCACGGTTTTTCCTGGCTTTGGCTGCAGCGTGCTTCTCTTCAGATCTTTGCCTTGCCATCACCATTTTCTTCATCATCTTGGCTTCTGCTTGAGCTCTCATCTGCTCAACTTTGGCCTACACAATACCGTTAAAAGTATCATAACATTTGAGCTTTCTTCAAAGGTCATGTACAAATTTTTGACTACCCGCATCGCAATAGGAATTGCTATTGAGGGTTTTATATCACGATATGTACCTCCATTGATGGTTTTATATCACGATATATACCTCTATCCACCGCATTTCTGCTTCGAGTTTGGCTCTTTGCTGACTTTCCCATGCTTGAATCTTGATCTCTTCACCCTTATACCTAGAATTTAGTCAAGAAATAAACCTTTGTTTGTGCCTCCTTTACGACAACATTGAACAAGCAAACCAGCTCTAGAATTACTGAGGTCAGAGGAGCATACAAACCTTGCAGTGTGCTTGGAGTTCTCGGCTTCTTCCCATGAGGCCGCCCGTGTTTCATACTCAAGCCTCTGTAGCTCCTCCGCATCAGAGTTTTTTCCAACAGAATCTGCATTATTGCTATTGTTCTCTTCTTCCTCTTTACTTGCCCAAGCCGCAATGTTCATCTTCCCCAACTGAACTCCGAGGGCCATTATTTCTCGTCTCGTCCTCAGCTTGATTTCTTGCTCAGACAGTTCTCGTTTAGTGATTTCTGACCGGTTTTGTGATGAAGACTCCTCGAGGACTGCAGTGGCTCGTCCACCCCCAGCTCTAGGAGTTGAGTTAAGAGAAGAAGTTGAGCTGCGAATAGGGGTTGCTGCCCCGACAGGTGTAGCAGTTCTCGAAGGTTCTTCGCTCGCTAGAGGTGTCATTTCGGTTCCCGTATCTCTCATACAAACAGAACGCACCGCAGAACCCACTAAACATGGACATATGTAACGTCAGAAGAGTAAAGCACAAACCAATCAACAATCAGGGCTGAGACTAATACATGCCAAACATTTTGTCAGACCAATAAACACAAAGAAGTTAGATGTTGTGTACAAAATCAAGTCCCACAATTGTCACCAAACTCCCAGGTTGAAGCACCGACGAGGATCCCTTCATGTTTTGCATATCATAAGAACGTGAAGTGTACCTGTTGTATCGTGTGATAAATTGTTAGTCCCGCAGAGTTCTTTGTTCTGCAGGGACTTACTGACCAACATGTTTCCTCTTTGGAAAGGGTGTGCCACTGGGCGGACCAACGGGAACTTCTCGAATCCACCAGTTTGGGACGGCTGACAGAAATCCACCCTCTCAGCATCAGCAGCCGTCCTCAGTTTGTAAAGTTCGTGACCTGCATTCTCGGGGGTGACTCTTATTTTCATCTGATTCCCCTGGCCGCAGAATGACCCATTCTTCCTCACCATGTTTTGCCGGTTCATAATCCACTTCTCAGCGTCATTCCACTTGGATGGCATTTGTCTTGAGTATGACCTTAGAACGGGATTTCGGTTCAAGCGTTCACCACCATGGGGGAACTCAAAACTAGATGAGCTAGCATTGCTGTCGTAATCAAGAATCTCATCCTCTGGTGTTCTCATCGGGTGAACAGTACTCAAATCACCCTTTCTGAATTGCTGGGGTCTCGTTAGGCACAGCTCTCGTGTTTCTTTCCTTAGTCCACTGTGTCCTTGGCTCGAGGTGTTATGGCTTTGGCTGAGGTCCAATACCGACTCACTAGGCAGGTTAGCTTCCCCAACATCCATATTCGTAATCTCAACTAGAAGTGATAACACACCAGAAACAAGCAGAGAAACACCAAACTTATGTCATGTTGGGAACCAAAAGATCAAACTAAACACGAGAAAGGATGAAACTCTCAATATAAAACTTCGGGTTGGTGCTCTTGTTCCGTAGAACATTATGAAAAACACATTTTCTTAATCGCGCAAGTGAGCAAACATTGACAAACCATTATTCCCAAAATCGGATTTGAAGATTAATAAGCTGTTCTTGGCGAATTCCGAGTCGTCAGGAACATCAAGCCGTGAAGGGGACGTCCTCGACGAATTACTGTTGGATTCTTCTCTTTTCCTGTTATGGTGAGGACCCATTAACTTCATTCGCAACTTTGTCGGCGAGATTATGCCCTTCTGTTGTAAGAAAATAGACCCAAACTTAGAACAGATGAGAATAAGAAACCTTGAGGGTGACAGTATCTTTTGGAGTTGAATGAATGAATCTAGAAAGCGAAACTTCATCGAATTTGTACAATTCATGATTTGACTAATTTTCGGTTGTCTTCTACATCAATTTTACAGAAACTTTATCGAGGAGAATACATGAACTTGATTTTCAGAAAATCCCAGATAAATGAACGAGCAAACCACAGGGAAAATGGCAGCTAAAACCCATATTCGGTAATTTCCATGACACCGAAAAACAGAGAAAATCAACACAACATAAAGTAAACACTGTGAATCAGGACAAAACAGAGTAGTAAAAGATTAAAACAACAACAAGATTGGGTTTTTCCACCTGAACCTTCTCTATCCTCTCATACTCCATTGTAGCTCTCTCTCTCTCTGTATCTCTATCTATGTGTGTTTGTATGAAACGACAAGTGAAGAAGCACCCGAGCTTGGGAGGGAGAGAGGGAGAAATGGGTTTGTTTTATATGGAGAATATTTGGAAAAAATTAATATTTGTTTGTAGTTTAGCTTCTTTTTTTCTTGGTCGTAGAGGAGAGGTACTAGGGATGGAATCATGGGATTGTGCACGACGGTTCAACTCCGCTTCTCACAAGCTTCGTCCTGATATCGCCACGTCATCATCTCTCACCTATGTGTGTGTATATATATATTATATGTGTGTATATATATATTATTAGTTATTAAGGTTTAAAAAATTAAAAGAAGATAGAGACAAAAGAAAGGAGAAAAAAAAGAAAGAAAAAAGAAATTGAAGAATGATCTTTAATTTTTATCGTATTTATGTGGATCGATTCTAATCGTAATTGTGGTAAATCTCTAAATGATTCGTTGTGATTATTCACTTAATTCGAATATTTATATTATGAAAATTTATGGAATTGAATGGATTTATAATAGGAAAAAATTTGTCGGTGTTGTTGCTAGCAATATTAGCCAGAAATTGTCGGGAAGCTAAGGTGATGATTTTCTCCACTCTAATTTCGGATTTGTGATCAATTTATGGAAGATATTATATTTTTAAAACGAGGCATGATCACAATAGGATTTATAGGATTATAATAGGAAAATTGAGACGATATAAGTGAATTGGATTAAACTCTAGTTTTATCGTATGAGAATTAATTATAAATATATGAGTTGTATAAGTGACTAGAGATGATCTGAAGAATTGACGTGCGACCAAGTGTTGGGGTCAGAGAACGTCGATAATTGAGATTGGTGTTTAAGCCGAGTGAATATCTTGTTAGTGTGCTCGAACCTTCGGAAGAAGGCGTGTGCAAGCGCGTCGGTGAGAGTTATCACGTGAGGAGTATCAGGTCAATGACTTTAGTATTGCGACACTTGGATCTGGACCGGCGTCATACCGTGATGGGGTTGTTGTAACCTTGCGAGCACATAGCGTCGAGTTAGTCAGGTTAGTGGATCTGCCGGTGTCGTACCGTGCTGGGGTTGTGGTAACCTTTCGAGCGACGGAGCGTCGAGTTAGTTAGATCAGTGGATCTGCCAGCGTCGTACCGTGTTGGGGTTGTGGTAACCTTTCGAGCGACAGAGCTCTGTATTGTACTGATGGTTGGGGTACTTGTGACATCGCAAGATCAGCAGTGTGCTGGGGTCCTTCGGACTTTGCGAGCGTATGCCCGAGCTAGAGTTGTGTGGACTCTGTGTGTTATGATCCAGTGTGGTACTAGTCTTAGACTTTCGATACTCAGTCGGGTTGGGTAGAGTTATCTGTATATCTTTAGTTTAGACTTTGGATATATCGTTATTTTATGATATTCAGCTCGAGCGGGAGAATATGTGACACAGAGTACGTACACGTATTGATCTCACTGAGTGTGTATTTCGTACTCACTCTATTTGTGGACTATCGTGGATGGACAGGGTATGGCAAGGAAAAAGAGCAACGAGGTTGAGCAACAATATGAAAGCTCACAGCGGACTGATGAGAGAGGCGTGCACGAGGTCTCGATGAGTTTTATTTTGCATTTCGTATTTATTTTATTCATTTATCGAGACTATGATATTTAAGTATTTGTTTTACTATTTGGTCCAGACCATTCTTATTTCAAAATAAATCATTTATTTTATTTTTAAAATGCATTTGAGCAATGACACGTGTAGCCACCTCTTGGAGGTGATGGTGGACATTCCTAGTTCCGAGTTAGTTCCGGGATTGGGGTGTTACAAATTGGTATCAGAGCTCTGGTTGTCAATTTTCGTATTTATCGTTTTCACTAGATTTCAAAATGTTCTGTGAAATATTTAATAATGCCACGAGACCGTAGCACACATGTCCTGAAATGTCTAGTGGGTTTAAAACTGTGGAAACTAATAGTAGTTAATTTTGTGTAGGAGACAATACCGAGGAGGATGATTACTAGAGCTCTTGGTCGTGGAATGAGTGGAGGCTCTTGTTCCACTAGCCGTACGCAGTCTCAATCATCTAAAGATCACGATGTGGAATAGATAGAGATGTCATGAGAGAAATGTTGAGAGAGCTATTAGCAGAAAGTCGACAACATGATCAAGAGGAGAGTTCGGCGACACCACAAGTACCGGTGCAAGCACCGACACCACCACCAGTACAGCCACCTCCTCCGCCATAAGTACCGTTGTCACCACCACCAATGCCTCCTCCAGTGTTTAATCAGAGGCATGTGGAGACGTCCGAGTATTTCTATGTCATGGATCACATGGCTAAATGGGGTACAGAGTCATTTCGTGGCGGTGCGATACCTCCCATGAAGGTGGAGGAGTGGATGTTTCGATTAGAGTGGAACTTTCGATCATCTAGATGTCCATTAGAGTTTATGATGGATATTGTGCTCCACTATTTGGAGGGAGAAGCGGTGTTTTGGTGGGAAAAGATTCAGAGGGAACACCCAGATCATATGTTTTCTTGGGATGAGTTCAAACAACTTTTTGAGTTGAAATATATACCACACGCTGCTCGTGAAGAGATGAAGTTGGCATTTCTACAGCTCACACAAGGAGACCGTACTGTTGCTCAGTATTATGAGACTTATTTGGAGTTATCACGATTTGAGGCCAAATCAGTAACCTCAGAAGTTCTCAAGGTCAATAAATTTTTACAAGGATTACGACTGGAGATCAAACGCAGGAATGAGATAATCAAGCATGGATCATTGTCTGAACTAGTTCAGAATGCTCAGTTGGTAGAGGAGGGACTCATCGAGGAGGGCATCTTGAAGTCTTCGGATGCCAAGGGGAAACAGGTTGTCTAACAGATTCGGGGAAGATCAGATCAGAGGAAAGCAGTTCCGACACGTCCTATCGTATTAACATCGAGGTACCCATGTCATCGTTGTGGACGTGAGCATGTAGGAGCATGCCAAAGATTTGATAGGCGAGTAAGATGTTTCCGATGTGGAATTTTAGAGCATCAGTTTTCGTGATTGCCCCCAACAAGTGGGAGGAACTATGAGGCGAGGACAATTCGACGAATGTTTTTGTTGTGGTAGTATGGATCATTTTCAAAAGGATTGTCCGAGGCTACCGCCACCACCACCACCACCAGCGAGTCTAACGCCACAGGTTAGAACTAGGAAGCCTGAGAGCATGCATCGAAACGTAGGGCTATACAACCACGGGTATATGCCATGGGAGGTTATGAGAATAAACGTGAGGGCCAAGAAGGAGACGTTCAACCTATCGTTGGTTTGTCATATTTTTATATTATGTGTATATGCCTTACATATAATGATTGTCTATGTCGAGGTGAGTTCCGTGAGAGAATTAAGAAGTAGATTCTTTAAAATATTCGTATTATGTACGATAGGTAATTGTGGGAGGCATGTCTACTCATGTGTTATTTGACACTGGTGCGACACATAGTTTTGTGGGTCCATCGATGGCTAATAAATTAGTTGTTCAACCTGAGGATTTGACGAGTATTGTCCGAGTGCATACTCCTGGAGGTCAGATTTTAGAATCCCAATGAGTTATCAAGGAGGTACCTGTGGTGATAGAAGGAGAAGAACTAGCTGCAGAGCTGATCATCATTCCGATGGAATGCTATGATGCGATCCTTGGAATGGATTGGTTGTCAAGACATCGAGTTGTGATGGATTGTTGTCGCGGTCAAGTACGATGCCAGAAAAACGGCATAGAGCTTAAGTATCAATGAATTCGTTTGGGAAGCTAAGGTGATCATTTTCTCCACCCTAATTTCGGATTTGTGACCGATTTATGGAAGATATTATATTTTTATAAACGAGGCATGATCAGAATAGGATTCATAGGATCATAATAGGAAAATTGAGACGATATAAGTGAATTGGATTAAACTCTAATTTTATCTATGAGAATTGATGATAAATATATGAGTTGTATAAGTGACTAGAGATGATCTGGAGAATTGATGTGTGACCAAGTGTTGGGGTCAGAGAACATCGATAATTGGGTTCGGTGTTTAAGCCAAGTGAATATCTTGTTAGTGTGCTCGATCGAGTGATTTCACACTCGAACTTTCAGAAGAAGGCGTGTGCGAGCGCGTCGGTGAAAGCTGTCACGTGAGGAGTATCGGGTCAATGACGTTAGTATTGCGACTCTTGGATCTGGAATGGTGTCATATCGTGCTGGGGTTGTGGTAACCTTGCGAGCACGGAGCGTCAAAGTTAGTCAAGTTAGTGGATCTGTCGGCGTCGTACCGTGCTGGGGTTATGGTAATCTTTCGAGCGACGAAGCGTCGAGTTAGTCAGATCAGTGGAGCTGCCAGCGTCGCACTATGTTTGGGTTGTATTATACTGAAGGCTGGGGTACTTGTGACCTTGTGAGATCTTCAGTGTGCTGGAGTCCTTCGGACTTTGCGAGCGTTTGCCCGAGCTAGAGTTGTGTGGACTCTGTGTGTTATGATCTAGTGTGGTACTAGTCTTAGACTTTGGATACTCAGTCGGGTTGGGTAGAGTTATCTGTATATCTTTAGTTTAAACTTTGAATATATTTTTATTTTATGATATTCTAGGGTTTTCAGCTCCTCAAATTCCTTGCTTTACTTGTATATATATTTAAAGCCTATTGGTCTATTCTTTCATGGGTTGTCCACTAGAATCCAAATTTTGTTTTTGTGAAGTAACTCCATTTGCTTAATCATTGGAACCTTCCATCTATTCCACTTACAACTTTTATTTCCTTCTTGATAAGAGTGAGCCTCATCAAGCTCCACCTTATTTGACACTAATAAAAAAATGCAACAATTTCACGAGGTAAAAACCTTACTGAAGCTTTCACTGGACGTCCTTTTCTATCTTTGGTAAGTTGATAACTGTCTAGATCACACCCAGATGCATTCGAACTTGGCAACATTGGAGATCTCATGGTCTAGGTTCAATATGCAAACTAGTTGAGGAAGACTCAAGAAAAACACACACACACACACACACACACTATAACTATTCTTATGTTAAATTCAAGTGTGTATCTGTGGATTCAAGTGTGTATCCTCAACTAGTTTGTCTATTGAACCTACACCATGGGATCTCCAATGTTGCCAGTTAGGTTTCCGCTAAGTAATGACTCATGCTATTGGCTTTAATCTCATTCCCCTCGTTGTATACAAAACTTGCTCTCTATTAAGATCTTTGGTAAATGGATCTGCTAAGTTTTCCTTAGATTTATATAATCAATGGAAATAATTCCATTCTTGAGCAAGTCCCGTATTGTATTATGACTTCTCCTTATGTGCCTAGATTTGCCATTGTATATTTGGTTTTTGCTGCTCGTTAGAACGGCCATACTATCACAATGTATGCAAATGGCAGTAGTAGGTTTTTGTCATATCGTTATTCCTTCCAAAAAGTTTTTAAGCCATTCTGCTTCTTCAGCGGCTTTGTCTAAAGCGAAAAATTCTGCTTCCATCGTTGATATTGTTGTTACAGTTTGTTTTGATGATTTCCAAGACACGGCTGCACCACCAAGTGTGAATACATATCCACTTGTGCACTTACTATCTGTGTTGTTCGAAATCCAATTTGCATCACAATATCCTTCTAGTGTAGGAGGATATGTCGTGTAGTGTAATCCGTAACTCATCGTATGTTTTAGATATCTCAATACTCTTACTAGTACCACCCAGTGTTCTTTTCCTAGGTTATGAGAATACCTATTCCTAGGTTATGAGAATACCTACTGAGTCGACTTATTGAATATGCCAAATCTGGTCTTGTAAAATTCATGATATACATCAAACTTTCTACAACTTGTGTGTACTCTAGTTGAGATACACTATCACCTTGATTCTTTTTAAGGTGAAATGATGGATCATAGGGAGTTACTACCGGTTTGTCATTGAAGTGTCCAAATTTTCTAAGGACCTTTTCAATATAATGAGACTGTGACAAAATGTAACCTTCTGAACTTCTTAAAATTCGAATTCCGAGTACAAGGTCAGCAAGTCCCATATCTTTCATATCAAAGCAAGAATGTAACATCTTCTTGGTCCGATTTATCACGTCTTTGTTTGTTCCCAAAATAAGCATATCATCGACATAGAGACAAATAATAATATAAGCGTTCTTATACTCTTTTGTATAAACACATTTGTCACACTCGTTTATTTTGAAACCATTTGATAATAATGTATTATCAAATTTCTCATGCCATTGTTTTGGTGCTTGTTTAAGTCCGTAGAGAGACTTAATTAATCTACACACCTTCTTTTCTTGACCCTTGACAATGAACCCTTCGGGTTGATCCATGTAGATGTCTTCATCTAATTCACCATTCAAAAATGCCGTTTTCACATCCATTTGGTGGATTTCTAGATTGTGAATTGCTGTTATTGCAATTAATGCTCTTATTGAGTTAATTCTAGACACCGGTGAATATGTGTCAAAGAAATTCATTCCTTCCTTTTGTCGATAACCTTTGGCTACTAATCAAGCTTTGTAACATTTTTCTTTTGAATATCCATTTATGCCCAATTGTTTTTTTACCTGGAGGCAAGTCTACCAATTTCCACGTATGGTTGCCTCTTTCCAATATGGTGCTTTCGTCGATTCCATAGCAGCCTTATATGTTTGAGGCTCTCCTTCTAACACATAATTCACAAAGTCATGTCCAAAATCTTTGGCGGTTCTCACACGTTTACTTCTTCTTATATCTAACATTTTGAAATGTTAAAGAACTTGCAAATCTTGTGACAAATGTCCATGCACTCTTTTGATTGAGGTTTTATCCGTTAGAGGAAAAACTCCCTCAAAAAAATTTGCTTCTACAAATTCCATAAGCGAATTTCTAGTCATGTCTTCAATTTCGGAATTGTAAACCAAAAACCTGTAAGCGGCGCTTTTCTTTGCAGGACCAATATAGATACAATCTATAGTCTTTGGTCCGAGTTTTGTTCTCTTTGGTAACGGAATTTGGACTTTCGCAAGACAATCCCACACTTCATAGTTTTATATGTTAGTAATCGACCTTTCCATAACTCATACAGAGATTTATCGCTTGTCTTATAAGGAATCCTATTTAGAACATCACTCGCAGTAAGTACTGCCTCACCCGATAAATTTGTTGGTGCTCCGGAACTTATCAACATTGAGTTTATCATATTCTTCAATGTTCTATTTTTCCGTTTAGCGACTCCATTTTGTTGTGGAGTATATGGTGCAGTTGTTTGATGCACTATTCCTTGCGAAAAACAAAATTCTGCAAAGTCTTCAGATAGATATTCTCCACCTCTATCCGACCTTAAGATTTTTATTCTTTTGTCAAGTTGATTTTCAACTTCCGCTTTGTATTGTTTGAACATACTCAAAGCTTCATCTTTGGTACGTACCAAATAAACATAACAATACTTACTACTGTCATCAATGAATGTTATATAATAGTTTTTCCCTCCTCTACTCGGAGTTGCTTGGAAATCACATAAATCCGAATGAACTAAACCAAGTATTTCATTCGAGTTTTCCACAGATTTATGTGGATGATTTGTGTACTTTGATTCCACACATTTCCCTTTTATATTCTTTGAATATTTTGGTAAAAGACCTAAATTTACCATTCTTTACAAGGAACGAAAATTTACATGTCCTAATCTACAATGCCATAAAGAAGATGATGATTCGGTCATATACATAGAAGCAGCGCTTGTGGCTGTGTTTTTATTAATAGCATCCGATACATTCGGTACAACATTCAACTTGAAGAGTTCCTCATTTAGATAACCCTTACCCAGAAATATTCCTCTCTTGAAAATTACAAACTTGTCTGACTCAAACACTAATTTGAATATTTTACAAATATTCCCATGTATTTACGAATAACATAATGCATTTCTCTCCTATTCAATTATTAATGTATTTTTATATATAATATTTATTATATGTTAAAATTAAATATCACTTATTCATTCTACCGCCACAAAGCGCGAGGTATATACTAGTTATATATTAAACGATTTATTTACTGTACTACATAAAAACAACGAAATAACACTATTGCAGAAAAAGTCAAAATATAAAGAATGATCAAGCTGAATTCCTCTAGTCTTGGTAACGTTTTTTCATAAAAAAAATATTTTAAAATATTCTTCAAATTTAAGGTTATTTTTTTCTTTCGACATTCTTGTACTAAAAAAACATAATATATAAACACTTAAGCCGAAAAATATATATTTTTTCAAAAAAACATAGAATATTGTGTTTGCTATTATAATGTATATAATTCATTAGAGATGATTATGTATTTTAGTTTTCTAGAGATATTATAAATCTCTACATAAAATCCTGTTAGTTTGAATTTTTTCAAACAAATATAATCCAATCCAAATAGAAATGATGATCGTTTGTTTATTCCATTTAACATTCCAATTAGACATACCGATTATAATTTATATAAACTGGATGGCACACATGTAATATTTTGTTTGTCATTATAATATATATTGTATGATGTATATTTGTATGTATATGTATATATGTTATATGTAAGTATTTGGAGATAGGGTTTTTGTATATATATCCTCTTGGTCCATATTGTCGAAATGTTTTTCCATGACAAAATTATTGATGGATAGAGAAATTTGACTACATGAACCACATTCAAACTCCCTTTAATTTAATAAATTATTCAAATGCGGTATTTTATTTTCATGTCTAATGAAATTTAAAACGTGATATTTTTTTAAAACTTAATTGATGTGACTGTGATGGTACATATTAACCACTCTATAATATTATTTGGAAAATATTAATTTTACAAGGAATTTCCTCATCATTTACTAATAGTATTGTTGAAGATAGGCAAAACATCGTCCTGTGTTCTGCAAGTCAAAGTGCATATAATATAAAATCGACATCGAACAAACCAATTAGAGGAATAAATCGGGAAGGTGAAGAAAAATGGATCAAGGTACTCTTTTATTATTAGAAACTGAAAACTTGCCTTAATCATCCAACAATAAAGTTGACTTTATATAGCGTTTACAAATAACTAGAAAAACCTAAAACTATTGAAACAGAAACACAATTACTGCAACCACTACTTGACCGAGTTAATAGGTCTTATTGAAATAGAAACAGAAAACTAACTTGCTGCATAGGACCCGTTCCACTCTTCAATCTCTTCCATCTTCCTCACTTCTCGGTGTGACTATTTCCAACAAACCCTCCCTAAGTTAAACTTGGCTCATAAGTTTCAGTTTATCTGCGACTGAACATACTCCAAGCTTGTCCCTCAAATCTTCAAAAGTTTCCCGCATCAATGCTTTTGTAAGGATGTCGGCTACTTGTTCAGTTGTTCCACAATACTCCAAGTTGATGATTCCTTTGTTTACTAGATCCCTTAAGAAATGAAATCTCACCCCAATGTGCTTGCACCTCCCGTGAAATACCGGATTCTTGGAGTGTTTAATAGTTGAAGTGTTGTCACAAAGAACCTTAATGCTTCCACTCATGTTGTATCCCAATTCTTCAAGGACCCTCTTGAACCATATCACTTGACATGCGCAAATTGATGCAGCTACATATTCAGCTTCTATGGTGGAGAGAGTGACTATTGGTTGTTTCTTTGAAAGCCATGCCACTGCAGCTCCATCCATAAGAAACACATAACCGAATGTACTTTTTCTACTATCCACATCACCTGCAAAGTCACTATCCGTGTAGATAGCCAATTCTCCTGCTCCTCCTCTCTTGTACCAAATTCCATAATCAATTGTACCTCTCAAGTATCTCAAGACTCTCTTTGCTGCTTGAAAATGAAGCATTGTTGGCTTAGACATGTAACGGCTAAGTAGGCTTACGGAGAATTGCAGATCTGGCCTTGTGATTGTGATATACATGAGACTCCCTATTATCTTCTTATAGAAAGTCTCATCTACTGGCTCTCCTTCCTTGTCCAGATCCAGCTTACTTCCAGGCACCATCGGATTGCAAACAGCATTGCATTTCTCCATGTCAAACCGCCTTAACACCTCGAGTGCATATTGTCCCTGAGATATGTGAATGCCAAGTGATGCTTGTTGTGCTTCTATGCCAAGAAAATACCTCATTTTGCCAAGATCAGTCATGTCAAACTCTCTTTTCATCGACTGTTTGAACTCTTCAATCATCTTCATGTCACCTCCTGTGTATATTAAGTCATCAACATAAACACTGACATAGAGAGAGTTACCATGTTTGTTGGTTTTGATGAAGAACGTCTCTTCATTCTCTGACTTCTTAAAGCTTTCTTTGGCAAAATACTCCTCAAGCCGACTGAACCAGGCCCTCGGTGCTTGTTTTAACCCATATAGTGCCTTGTGAAGTCGATAGACCTTGTCTTCTTCACCTTTGATCACGTAACCCTTTGGCTGTTGGATGTAAACTTCTTCTTCAAGTATTCCATGAAGAAATGCTGATTTAACATCCAATTGATAGATATCCCAAGCCTTTCTTGCAGCAGTAGCTATGATGGTTCTTATGGTATCCATCCGAGCAACCGGTGCATAAACCTCAGTGTAGTCCACGCCATGTTCTTGAGAGTAGCCCTTGGCTACAAGTCGAGCCTTGTATTTGCTTACTTCTCCAACTTCATTAAGCTTCGTCTTGTATATCCATTTGACTCCAATGCATTTTGCTTCTCTTGGTAACTGAGTAAGTTCCCAAGTTTCGTTTCTCTCAATGGCTTCTATTTCTTCATTCATGGCTTCTCTCCACTTGAGGCTCTTCTCTGCTTCTTCAAAATGAATCGGATCAGAGGAGTTTACTTCCACCATATTGACTACATCTTCATCCTCTTCTACTTCGCTCCCAGTGATATAATCATTTAAGTAACGAGGGGCCTTATCCCTTCCTAGTCCTGCCTGGTTGTTCTGTTTGCCCTGTAACTTCTGTGGGTGGCTTTTCTTCATTTGCTTGCTCTCTGCATTCGTCACCTTCACTGTCACTTTCTTCCCAGATGTGGTCATCATCATTCCAAGTCAGCTTCACCTCAGGATTGTCCTGATCTTCCTCCCAGTTCCACCCCTTTGATTCTTCAAAAACCACATCCTTGCTCACTATTATCTTCTTTGTTGCAGGATTGTACAACCTGTAACCTTTGGATTCATCAGAGAATCCTAAGAATACACATGTGATGCTCTTGTCATCTAGCTTCCCACGCCTTTCTTCTGGTATGTGAGCATGGCTAAGCTTCCCCACACTCTAAAATGTTTCACACCGATAGAGGTAATGTTTCACCTTGTGATCATTTGTCTTGGCACTCTCGAGTTGTGCACTCTGCTCTGCCGTTAGAACCGTGGTGATTTCTGGTTCTTTAAACCCCACCTCAATCACTTCCCACAGTCCTTTGGCTCGGAAGAAGTTCTCCATGACTTCACTCCAATGATCCCAATGTCCATCGAATTGAGGCAACTTCATCTTATCATCACCCATCTTTCTTTTCTGTTTTCCTTTCTCAGGTTTTCAGTATCTAACGGAGGCTCTGATACCAAAATGAAGAAAAATGGATCAAGGTACTCTTTTATTATTAGAAACTAAAAACTTGCCTTAATCATCCAACAATAAAGTTGGCTTTATATAGCCTTTACAAATAACTAGAAAAACCTAAAACTACTGAAACAGAAACACAATTACTGCAACCACTACTTGACCGAGTTAATAGGTCTTATTGAAATAGATACAGAAAACTAACTTGCTGCATAGGACCCGTTCTACTCTTCAATCTCTTCCATCTTCCTCACTTCTCGGTGTGACTATTTCCAACAAAAGGCAATTAAACCGGATGCTATATTTGATATTTTCACGTGAGGAATTACGTGATATTTTAACGAGTAACATGCTGCTCTCTTATAAGGGGTAAAAAACAAGAGGAAAGAAGGATCACCGTAAGGAATTGTTCTTGTACTCTTAATTCTCTCCGAGACGGCTTAAGACGTTTTTTCTTGTAATTATAATTTTCGATTCATAATAAAAAGGCTATCAAGATTGGTATTTATTTTGATTGTGAGCAAGATTATGTCATTTACAACTCGAACACGTAAACGATTGTATCTTACTCTTCCCGTTGGGTATTGTTTGTATTGCGTAATCTTTACAAGTGGTTTCAGAACTTCATTTCTTACCGCCGATCAAGGTTTAAGAAAGCGCTAGACGCTAGGCGGACAGACACCCAGCACCTAGTGCCCAGAGCGCCTAGGCGGAACCTAGTCGGTGTCTAGACGGGCTAAGCGGATATATATATTTTATTTTTATTTAATGTAATTATAATATAAATATTTAATTCCAAATATTTATAAGTACTTAATTTTGTTATAAAAAATATAAATAAATAAAGTTAGTATTTATAAAAAAATATTTATAAATATCAAATTCACAATAACAAACTTACAATGACAAACAACATAAAACAAAAAAATATATAGAAAATGATTGTCGAGTGAGGATGATGTTTGACCAAGACAAGGGCAAAGGCGAGGGCGAATGCGAGAGATGAAGTCAAGGGTGGCGATGAAACAAATATGAAGATGAAAAATGAAGGTGATGACAAAAGATGAAGACAATGACAACATACGAGAGACGAGAGACAATAGAAGATAAGAAAAACAAGGATGAAGGCAAAGACCAGAATGAGATACGAATGTAAGGACAAAAGATTCAGATGAAGACAATAAACGATGCAATAGATAGAAAAAGACAAATGAAATGACGATGGTAAAGTCGTTAAAAGATAAACACATGGATATATGTCATTGTTAGTTTTTTCTTTAAGTACCAAAACAACTTCGTTTTGACGTCAGTTTTTTTTCTACAAAAAAAGACCGCCTAGAAATTAATCGGGCGGCCAGGGAGCGCCTAGCGCCTAGGCGGCGCCTAGTCGGCGTCTAGGCGGGATTTTTAGAACATTACCACCGATGGAATGTGTAAGAGGAAAGAGCTTTTTTTGTTTGTTCTTTATATGAAAAATATGATTCCTATACAAACAAAAATCTAATTCCCTATCCCTATATGTACAATTAAACCAAAAATCATAACCGACACATGAACTATTAATTAATTGGTTTTAAATTGTATCGTTAACATTGCTTTTTTCTTATACTTTCATTTGTCGATTCGTAATAAAAATGCTACCAAGATTAAAATTATCTTGATCGTGTGTAAGATTATCTCATTCATAATCCAAACATGTAAACGGTGCATCTTCCTCTTTTTGTGTACTATTTGTGTTCTTGAACCTCAAATCATCATAATCCTTACAAGTGGTTTAGAACTTCGTAAAGAAAAAGGTTTTTTTAGTGAAATAATTTTTTGAATGCAAATTTTGGAAATCAAGGTTCAAACGAAGAATTTGGGATAAACTTATAAATTCTAGATTCAAAAAAGTGAGAAAATGAAGTCAATTGTAAAGTTGGATGTAAGTGACTGACACAAAACCAAAAGAGACTTGTAGACAAGTTATTTTAATTCCACTAAAAAAATCAAATATAGTTGGTATCTGTTCAAGGTGGAGAATTGGGTGAAGATATAAATCATGAACAAGACACCAAAGTTGAAACTGATAATTAAATGAATTATCAATTGGCTTTGAACAGATAAAGGAGATATATTCAACCTGCAACAAGGTTTTCACATGAGGATTATGTGGCATTTGGTATCAATACAACAAATGATTTGAGTATAGAAGAGCCAAACACTTATGAGGAAGTTAGGAGTTCAAGGGATAGAAGGATGAAAAAAAAGAAAATGATATTAAGAAATGAATTTCCTATAGATAAATTAACATGAAGCTAGTAGAAATACTAAGAATCTAACAGGTGATTGACTGTAAACGGATTTACAAACGTACATATAGGATTTTTAAATATTGAAGAAGCAAGATATAAGGTTCGGACGATGACCAAGGGATACTCCAAATTCAAGACATTGACTACCGAGAGATATTTTCTCTTATTGGTATGTTTCAATTCCACATTTTGTTTTTGTTTTTGTAGATCTCGAGTTAAAGCAATTCATTGTAAAAACACTATTTCTTCATGAAAATATTGAGGGACAATTTTATGTGCAACAACCTAAAGGAATTTTCAGAAAAGGAAAATGAAACACTTATGCCTTCTGAATGGATCTCTTTATGGTCCCTACAAAACAATGTTATATTCAACGATCATATCCATTGAAAATGACTCATTTTCTCTTGGAAATGACGGATTCCAACGGATAATTGACCACAGAAAATCGATTGTTGAAAAATCACATCTGTTGCAATTTACAACAGTATTTCAACGGATAATATCCGTTGGATTTATCAAAGGATTGTAACGGATAAAGCCGTTCGACGCTACAACGGATGCTCGTTACAAAATTTCAACGGATACCCGTTGGAACATTGCAACAGGTATCCATTGGAAAATTGAAACGAACATCCGTCAAAATATTTGGCGGGACTTACTAATTAATACCCGTTGGATTTGAATTGGCGAGAACTGTTCACTCAAGTGGAAAACGTTTAAAGAGCAAGAGGAGGAGAAAAACACAACAAACTGTATATATACAAAATTAAAAAACATATTCGTTATATTTCATATAAAAATTGGAATCGTCATCTTTATCCCCGTCCTCACCAATACCTCAGAAGGGGTTGCATCAAAGTCGATAATTGGTTCTTATCTCGGTGTTGCCCCGTCTGTGGTGGTGCTTGATACGCTTAATCAACTCGATAATACTCTCCATATGACAAATATGTGCTCGTATTTCTCGAAGAGTAGTTTTGAGCTGCTCGATGCGTTTTTCTTGCATAAAAGTCTCTTGAACCGTGGGGGTATCGTGGTGGCGTCTTCTACAATATCTTTTGTACAAAACCCAGACAGTATAGACGCTCCTTATACGGTCTAACAAACTCCAATATAAAATAAATTTAAATTAGCATATCGATTTAAAAAAATTACATAAGGATAATGTTATTATTTATTTCTAAATAAATTTTGTTCTTTTGTAAAGGACTAAGATCATAATGAGATGAACCGATCGCTTGTGATTGTTGTGTGATCTTCTTCGTTACAACTTTCACCATCCACTATACTCGGGGGTTCAACAAGCTCAAGTTCATCGACCTCTTCCCCGATGACAGACTTCTTCTTGACGTGAGTCTCAATAACCAGCTCATAAAGACTCGTATCTCTTCCCAGCTAATGTAGATGTTTTCAGTATGAGAATTCAAACTTAGTGTAGAAGAAACATTTTGGGTTTTACATTTGCAAATTGAACTAATTTATCCAAATTTATATTTTGACAATATATTATTAGATAAATTATTAAACTGTGACCCTTATATTGCCTAAAACTTAGAATTATATCTAATATCGCATGTAACCATTTTAGATCTTACACGACTTAGATTAAAAGAGAAAAATAAAATTAATTGCAACTACACACATGCATCTGTATATATATACATACAATTATATACATAATCATATGTGTATGCCTGCGAGCGTGAGTCTGTGTGAGATTGTAGCTGTGTAGGGAATACCAAATCGGATCTTCCATACGCCTGTCAAATATAATATAAAAAAAGGTTTTACTTGGAGAAAATATGATGTACATGTAGAACAAAATCTTCCTAAGATGAATTCATTCAACTTTTTCCAAACTTAAGAACATTTACAATTAAATTCTATAAGTTTTTTTTATATCAATAAGAATAAAAATAAACTAGGAATTGTATAGTATTTGTTAGAGAATTCTGAAAGACAAATGATAGAATTGACGAGGTAAAATAGCAAGTAGACCCTTTAAAATCTGAGGATTAAAAAGAAAAAAAAAAGAAAAAAAAGATAAATGTGCTCTTATTTTTTACACTTGAAAACATATACGGTTTGGCGAAATTTCGAAACGAAACATATTTCAAAGTTAAGAGCAAGAAACGAGAGGCGATTTCGAAGATAAGTGCAAGGATCGAGTTCCAAGTAACAAAAAGGAAAATTTCGAAGTTGAGAGCAAGAAAATTTTGAAGTGAGAATGAAACAAAGAAATGACAAGGATCAGAAATGAAGAAGAGAGCACGAGTCAATCTTCATTGGCATCTGTGAGTGGATCGATTTCAAGGGTTTTACGTCGCAAATGAAAGACATTAGGGATTAAGTTATTGAAAGCGAAATTGTTTGTTGATTTCAAATGGTTGTGAGTCTCAATGAGTTAAAAAGGGTCATGAGTCTTAGTGAGTCATTTGAGTCGAAGAGGTTCAAGACTCTCAATGAATCGCTTAAGACTCATTACCCTCTTCGACTCAAGAGACTCATTCGGTCTCAAGGTTTGCTTGAGTCGCAAGGGTTGCTTGAGTCTCAGTGAGTCGCTTATGTCTAAGAGAGTCAGGAATCTCAGTGAGTTGCTTGAGACTTAGGACTCTCTTCGACACAAAAGACTCAATGGGCCGCAAGGGTCGCTTGAGTCAGTAGATGTCTTATGTATTTTTAATTGGTTATTTTGTATGTGCCTCCAAAGCCGAAATTTCTCTATGCATTCAAGGGCATGGATATAATGCCAAATATTTCCACCAACTGTTATCCTTTGAAACAATAAAAAAGTTAAGAGGAATGTTAAATGAAGATTAGTTGCATTACTACAACAAGGAGTCACAATTTAGGCATATATTCCATTTCCAATGTGCTTCCATCCTGACGAAGGTTCAAATGTATGTCCTATTAAATCATTCAGTGATTATACGTGATAATAAGGAGTTGTGGTTTGTCGTAAATGGTTTTCTCATCCGGTACTCTATAGTGGAGTATGCACTACTTACCGGAATTGAACTGCAGACCCTATCTTGAAGGATGGGAGTTCAAAAGGTGTGATACATTCAGGCTAAAGAATTTTGATCGTAGAAAGGTGATCGTCGCACAAGTGAGTAAAAACCTTGTGAAGGTAAAGAATTTCGCCGATTAGAAGAGGTTGGCAACTTTGATGGTGTTGTGGCAAGTTCTGGATCACAAGTTTGCATTAGACAATTCTTTTAGCCATGATCTGATTGACATGGTTGATGGCATTGTGTCGGTTTCATGATCCCATTCATGGTAAGTTGTATATATTATTAGAATAACATGAATAGTTTTGTACTTTTTATGTTCTTATCATTTTGTTTAAATGTTTTAGTTACTTTCACTCGAAACCATCCATAGCTTAGGCAAAAATGAATGGTACGTTGATGTTATGGATGTCGATTCATCATGCCCAAGGATATGCAAGAAGCAGGTTAAATCCAATTTTAACTCAAAGTATATAGACGTGATCAAGCATATCGGAGATTCTAAGGTAACAATTACACAAGGATCATAATGGTCACAAAGTTCACAAGGGTCAAAATGGTTATTTGTCGTTTTTGCAGGATATTCAAATTAGTATTCTTCATGCTGAAGACGATGAGGAAGTTTTACTTTTTTATTTGTACCATTATGAAGGATGCAATGACTTAGATGATGAGATATGGATGGAACATCTACAAAGAAATCCAAAGGGTATTTTTGGGAGGACATTTGTACGTTCGAACTGCTGACGCGAAAAGAAACTCTTGATGAGGAACATAAGGAGAAAGAAAAAGGGAGTAAGAGGAAGAAGAGCAAGGGTGAAAAAGCAATAGAGGTTGTAGATGTTCCACCCATATCTGAAGCTGATGAAGATGAAGGATTTTTAGAAGTTGAAGCTGATGAAGAAGAAGAAGGTGATGTTGAAGCTGAAGTCGAAAAAGAGGTTGAAACTGATGGAGAAGAAGCGGCAGTCCCTCGGACACTATATCAGGAATTAATAAAAGAAATAAAGAAGTCGGAGAAAAGAATCATCAACGCTGTAAGCGACCTTCTAAGAGATATCGAGTTTGATTTGCCTAATCCAAAAAAACGGAAAATCTCAAAGGTGCTGACAAGGCAGAAAATACTAAAGGTCGAAAGGTGGCAAAATGAAAGGCTGTCTAGAAGATACGAACACCGGACACAAATCTTATCGCAATGGTCACAAAGGTCGCATGGGTCACAAAGGTCGCATGGCTTACAAAGGTCGCATGGCTTACAAAGGTCACATGGGTTACAAAGGTCGCAAGGGTCGCATCGGTCTCATATGTCGTAAGGGTTGCATAAGTCGCAAGGGTCGAATATAACGCAAGGGTCGCATGGGTCATATATGTCGTATGGGTCGCATATATCGCAAAGGTCACATATGTCGCAAGGATCACATATGTCGCAAGGGTCGCGTAGGTCGCAATGGTCACACAAGTCACAAAAGTCAAAAATTACGTTGGACATTTAAATTGTGCGTTCGATACATTCACTACAAGAAAAATTGGATTTTCGGACAACAAAATTCGTCTGAAAAATGATTTCCTATGTTTTCCGAACGGATTTTATTGGTCCGTAAATGAACGTCGCTAATTAATATACGTTCAAAATTCATCTGAAATTGAGGATAGATTTAGTCATCCTTAAAACATCCTTAATTTTTTTAGAAATAATTCGAGACGAAATTCTTCATCCGGGAATTTTTTTAAAAAAAATCTGGACTGAGAATTACATCCCGAAATATTTTTTGAAAATTAGAAAAATAAATTCCGGATAGATATTTTCAAAGATAAATAAAAATTAAAAAAATTAAAAAATTCTTCATCGTCGCCACTGTCGTCACCTCATATTCCGCCTCCACTGTCACCTCCTCTCCCGTCGCCACCATTGTCGCCTCCTCCACCACTCCTATCATTGCCTCCTCCGTTGTCGTCGTCGTCGTCGCCTCCACCCCCTCCGCCGTTGCCCCTCCTCCAATTCCATCGTCGTCGCCTCCACCCCCTCCGCCGTTGCCCCTCCTCCAACTCCATCGTCGTCGCCTCCCATTATTTCTTCTTTATTTTCCTTTCTCTTTGTTCATTCTCTTCTTCTTTCTCTTCTGTACTCTTTTTATTCCTCTCCGACTGAATTTATAATCTTAGATTTCAAAATTTTGGACTGACTACAAAAATCCGTCTCTAATTTCTGACGGATTAAAAAGTTTTGTCCGTAATTCCGGACACACTAAAAAAATCTATCAATAATTTTGCCCCTAATTCCGGGCGGATTATAGAGATTAGTCCATAATTCCGAATGGATTGAACAAATTTGTCCCTAAATTCGAACACATTAGGAACAGTTTTTTATTTTTATTTTTTTTTGTAAAAAAATTCCAGAAAAATATTAGTCCATCTGGAAATTTTTGTAAAAAAATTATTTAAATTTTTATAAAAAATATTTTTCTCAAAAAAATATTTTTCTATACACAATTTTTTTTCGTAAAACATTTCCGGACGGATACGAAAATCCATCCCTATTTTCTGGATGGATTTTTTAGTTTGTCTCGAATTATCTACAAAAAACTTAATAAGTAATAAAAAAGGGAAAAAAATAAAATAAAAAATAAAAAATAAAAATTCATCTCTAATTCGTCTGGAATTTAAGGACAGGTTGATGGTAGTCCTTAATCTGTTAGAAAATAGGGACTGAAATAATTCCGTTTGTAAATTACGGACAAATTAAATTTTTTTTCGAAATTTAGGGACATATCAAAATCCGTCCGAAAATTTCATCCCTAAATTAAAAATTTCTAGTAGTAATTTGGGAAAGTAAATTATGGTCATTCAGATACTTTATAACGTCAAACAATAATTAAAACGGATTTTCTCCATGTGTCACAAGAAGTGTGGAACGAATAAATGTGTTTCAAAAGAGATAGTAATGTTTTAAAAACTCGTTGGATGAATTTGAGCAAATTTCGAAATAATACATTTAAAATTTTGTTAAATTTCGACATTATTAATATTATTATCTATATTGATTCTTAATTAAATATCTAAAAAGGTCACAAAGGCCACAATAGTCTTTTTTCACATAATTAGGAACAATAGATGTGAACTCGACGAATTTATAGATTTAAAATGATGAAAGAACAGACACCATGTAAAATAAGACATTTTCAACATTTAAATATGCATTGTACTAACTTATGCCAATTGAGGGTTGTATGATGGTCATATTGGGTCGCATGAGTCAGATGGATTCCCGTGATATTGGTTCGAGAGGTCACAAAGGTCACAATAGTTGTTTTTCACATAATTAGGAACAATAGATGCTAACTCGACGAATTTATATATTTATAAGGATGAAAGGACGAAATGAATTATGGATTTTACATAATTAGGAACAAGAAATGCAAAATAAGATATTTTCAACTTTAAATATGGATTTATTTATAATAATATGGATTTATTTATAATGATTAACAAAGGTCACAAAGGTCATAAAGGTTACAAAAGATCACAAAAGGTCACAAAAGTCACAACACAGAGACACCACAATGTCCTCCTTCGACATTGTATAGACTCATGTGTGACTCCCACCGATGAAGTTGTCCTTCAGTATCGCAGATACAACACGATGTTCGAGTTCGCTGATTACCCTGACCTTTAATAGCGTGGAAACAACACGATGTCCGAGTCCGCCGATTACCCATACCTTAAGTAATGCAGATACATCATAATGTCCTCCATCCATATTGTATAGACTTGTGTGTGGCTGCGTAAAGACCAAGTTCGCCGATTACCCAAATCTTAAGTAACACGAAGATAGCATGATGTCCTGTGTCTACCATGCCACCTTTGACGAAGTCACAAAATTCACAAAGGTAACAAAGATTTTTCAAAGAATTTGGGGTTAGAGATGTAGACGAAGAGAGGGGGAGATGGGCACTACAAGAAAATCAAGATTTAGGGACTGAAGAATCCGTCCCTAATCCTGTTTAGGGACGGATTAGGGACGATCGGTGGTAGTCCGCAAACGCGCGTCGCCAAATATTATCCGTCCCAATCCGTCCGCAACTCAGAACGGAAAATTCAGTCCGCAAACGATCCGCATTTAAGGACGGAAATTGCAGTCCGCAAACGGTCTTTAAAAAAGGACCAAAAGAGGACTCGAAATTTGGGGACGGATAACAGGGCATCCCCGAATTTTAGGGACGGACAATCGGGCGTCCCTAAAATTTAGGGACGAATGGCGGGTCATCCCTAAATTTTAGGGACGGATGGTTGGTCGTCCCAAAAATTTGGGGACAGATGGCTGGTCGTCCCTAAAATTTAGGGACGGATGACTGGTCGTACCCAAAATTTAGGGACGGATGGCTAGTCGTCCCCAAATTTTAGGGACGGAAAATGGTGTGTCCCTAATTTTTTTTAAATAAAAAAAATAAAATTGAAATAAAATTTGATTAGATTAAACTATAAAAATTAGTATATAACAATAATTAAAAAGCATACATATAACTAACATTTTTAATACTAATCCGTTGGAGGTATTTTCGAATCGTCGTGATCGGAATCATTGTTCTGAAATGCATCCCAATCGATGTTAGGCATTTGCGATTTCATCATGCGCAGGAAATTTTCCATTCGCCTTTCTGATCATTCAGCTCGCTTGTTTGATCGTTCAACCTCCTTTACTGCTTGTTCAACGCGCCTTTCGAATTCTTGTTGCGCCTCGAACACTTTTGATAACGTATGTCGGAACTCGTACTCTGATATTTTTTCTTTACCCTTGGAGGAAGTTGAATGTTTTGAGGCCATTCCTCCAAGTCCGAAAATACGACCTTTGTATGGCTTAACTTGCTGTAAAACAAATATCGAGAATTAATGATATTTATAAATAGTAAAATTATATCCTATTGAAATGTCATTAATTTATCTCGAGATACAACTCGTTGTACTCTTCCTGACTAAGGGTTGTTTGTGTTTTGTCTTCTCTTGAGGGAATTTGCGATACTCGTTCCGCTGCCATGTTTTCAATTTCATTGTGAACACTTTTCGCCTTGGGATCCACCCACGAACCATCTGACTTCTTAATATGCGTATGTTACAACAATTCTAGGTACGATGGTTCAGATCCCTTCTCTTTCGCCTGAAACAAATAAAAAAAGATATAAGTTTAATGAAATGTTAATTTTATATAAATGCATAAAAATTAGAATAAAGCTTACCAAATCTTCGTATACTTTCGCAAAAGAACGAGATCCTGCCGTATGTACGCTCATCTCGTATCCTTCTCTATCAGAACCCCGGGATTTACTTGCTCGCTCGCTTTTTTGCTTAAATTTTGGATCATCCCAATGTGCGCACATCTGATCCCAAACATCTTCCGCTATCCAAAAGGGTTTTCCTTTCTTCTCTCATTTTTTGACATGTACTTACGATAGACTTGATACGAATTCCCACATGTTTGTCAAATTCGAACTTTACTCGTCCGGTAATTTCGGGATTCCAAACAAATTTTTGCTAAAATAATAAAAAAACTTATTATATTTAAATTGTAATTTCAATTACTTGATAAAATTAAAATTTTCTAAAACATACCACAAATGATTTCTACCATCGTTGCTTAATTTCTGGATCGGTCTGTGTCCAATTGTAACACGGCCAATCATAATAAGCTTTTATCGTCATTGATATGTGACGATTAAGTTGACCATATACAAACCTACAAATCAAAATGAAAGATAAATTAACATTTAATTAACTATTTATAATTGACATTTGAATTTGAGTATATGTACCATTGTCCGCCGCTTCCACGAATGGGGTCTAACCGAGGAAGCTTGCGTCGTTCTTCATCCATTGATAAAATTTCTTTTACAGTTGGTTCATCGTGCATCTCAGGTTCGTGATGTATTACTAGATTGGGTGGTGGTTGGATTTGCGGATAATAAGGAGTATATTACGCCGATTGTGTCGATCTAGTGTTTCAGAAATGTCAAGAATGAGATGAAAGGTTGCCACTTTCCTCAGATTGAGGGCGGTTTCTCCTTTTACCGTCTCTTCCAACGCGTTGCGACATACTGAAATGTAGAGTTAAAATATTACATACGTTAGAACGAAATTTTGACAACATAAGTAAGCAATATCCAACATAAGATTCCTTGTAAACCATAATTTTCTCGGTTATGAATCTAATCACTAATAAGGCGCAAATCCGAAAATTTTCACGGTTATGAATCTAATCACATGGATGTATCCTTTTACCATTCTTTACAAAAACGCAACATATAACTGATTCAGTCACTATACTTCCTAAATGTAGAGCTAAATCCAAAAATTCCAATGATCTTGAAATGGAGAACAACTCGAGAACATACCTGCAACGTCTATGGGCGAGAACGGAGATGCACCTGCCGCCGATAGAGAGAGAGAGCTGCGGGTGGGGGTGGCTGCGGGCGACAATGAGAGAGCTGTGGGCGACGTGGAAAATGCCTAATTAGGGCTGCTCTCGGAAATTTAAACAAAATTGCGGATGGGGAGACGTGACCCGTCCACAATTGGGGACGGATACCTAAATCTCGTCCGCAATTAGGGACGGATGAGCCACATTTAAAGAAACTTGCGGACGGCTACCTAAAGCCCGTCCCCAATTGGGGACAGATGAGCCGCAACCGTCCCCAATTGGGTACGGGCGTTAGGTAGCCATCCCCAAATTGGGGACGGGCTTTAGGTAGCCGTCCCCAATTGGGGACGGGCTCATCCGTCCGCAATTCCGAACGGGACGGGACGATGTTAAGAGACGGGATGATGTACCGGGACGGGATGGATCGGGACGGGATATCCGTAAACGTCTAACATGATCCGTAAACGTCTAACATGAATATCCGTAAACATTTAACAAATCATTAAGACGTTAACGTCTTACATGAATATCCGTAAACTCTCAACACCGAATAAACAATGCATTAAGAAATAGAAACAGTTGAATATCTGTCAACGTTTTAACATGATTTATCATCTTTAGAGTCACACAATGTTCCGTCAGCTCTTGTGTTTCTGTATCTGATTCAAATTCGTCTTCTTCTTTTTCTTCTATATCTTTATAAAGATCATATTCATTTCTTTCGATTTCTTCAATTTCACTGTGCGTAAGTTCTTCAACACGTACCTCGTCAGTAGCAATAATCTCGGTCATTTGTTGTTGCATTGGCAATTTTTATTGTTGTGTTGTCGATAAATTTGCCCCTCGGAAGTATCTTCATTGCGACACGCCAACCTGAAGATCTTCTAATATGCGGATAGGAAACGTAACAAACTTGATCGGCTTGTGACGCAAGAATAAAAGGCTCGTATTTTGCATATCTTCATGTGGAGTTAACTTCTACAACGCCTAGTTTGTTTACTCTTGTTCCACGACCGATTATTGGATCGAACCAATCACATCGAAATAACATCACTTTTACACTGACATAACCTACAAAAAAATATCAAAATATGAGTCAATATAATCCAAAATGACATATGTGGTAAGGATAACATTGTTTTAAAATTTTTTCCATACTTGGATATTCCAATTGCAAAATTTCCTTTAAAATCCCATAAAAAGCTGGTTCATCGACTGATGCAAAATAGCTTTCACCTTTCACACATATACCATAATTCATCGTCGACTTCAATTTCCCATGTTCGTAAGTATAAAAATTATAACCACGTGTAAAATACATAGGCCAACTCATAACTTTCACAATCGATCCTTTGACAAGATCTCGTAGCCACAACGGGTGATTGCCCATCTCAACCTGCAGTACATGTACAAACTTAAACACATAATACGGCATATATTGCCCCGATTGTGTCGATCCAGTGTTTCGGAACAAATGTGGATTCATGTAATCATCATATCCCGAATTGGAACATGTGTCTGGATTTCTACTCCGCGTTTGAACATGTGGCTCGAAGTAGTATGAAGTGAAGAACGATATTTCCTCATTCACGTATTTTTCCACAATTGAACTCTCCGGACGAGCTCTTTGTTTGGTTTTTTTCTTCAGATGAAACATAAATCGCTCGAACGGATACATCCAACGAAATTGAACTAGACCTCCTAATGCGGCTTCGTGCGGTAAATGAACCGTCAAATGCTCCATAACATCGAAGAATGATGGTGGAAAAATCTTCTCCAAGTTACAAAGTATAGTTACTATGTAGAATGATGGTGGAAAAATCTTCTCCAAATTACATAGTACAGTAACTATGTTATTTTGCAGTCGACGAACTACATCCATACTCAGATTTCTCGCACATAAATCTTGGAAGAATAGGCCAATACCTATAACATGAAGGTATTATTATTATAAGGCCAACACCTGTAACATTAAAGTATTATTCGTGTATTTAACAAATATTCACACTACATATTAATATAAAATCAACCATATACCTCCAATTGCTTCGTGTGCATGTTTGTCCATCAATTCAGAAAAACATATCGGAAGTAGTCTTTGCATGAATACATGACAATCGTGACTTTTCATCCCTAATAACTTTCCTCCTTGAATGTTAACGCACCTTCCAATGTTAGACGCATAGCCATCGGGAAATTTCACATCTTCTTTCAACCATTTTAACAATTTATATTTCTTATCATTTGACAATCTGAATATCGGGACTGGCGCTTTACCGTCATCACTTATATGTAACTCCTTTCGTGAGCAATATTCTTCTAGATCCTTACGTGATTTAATATTGTCTTTCGTCTTCCCCGTGACATTCAGTACTGTATTGATGATGTTATCAAAAAAATTCTTCTCTATGTGCATCACATCAAGATTGTGGCGAAGTTTCAGATTTTTCCAATATGGCAAATCCCAAAATATGCTCTTCTTGTACCAGTTATGAGTAATTCCATAATCACCAATTCTTGGATGTTTGTTCCCTCCGCAATCTATACTCCTCGAAATACCCAAAGCAAGAAGTCGTTCATACAAAATCTCTTCGCCGGTCAAAACTGGAGGAGGAGATTTCCGCACAACTACATTCCTTTTGAAATTTCTCTTGTTGCGCCGTAATGCATCATCAACAGGAAGAAAACGACGATGACAATCAAACCAACTCGTTTTTCTTCCATGTTCAACTGAAAAGCATATGTTTCCTCCATGCAATATGGACAAGCCAATCGACCATGCGTTGTCCATCCAGATAACATAGTATAAGTTGGAAAATCACTTATTGTCCACATGAGAGCACGTCGTAACATAAAATATTGTCGCCTCGAGATATCGTATGCTTGAACTCCATTCCATAATTCTTTCAATTCTTCAATAAGTGGTTGAAGAAATATATCCAATCTTCTTTTCGGATGATTAGGCCCGAGAATTATTATTGTTAAGAACAAAAATTCCCTTTTTATGCACATATCCGGTGGTAAGTTGTAATGTGTCACTATAACTGACCACAATGAATAATTCTTCCTAGACATCCCAAATGGATTAAAACCATCGGTACAAAGGCTTAAATAGATATTTTGACTCTCAGACGCAAAATCAGGATATACCTTGTTAAAGTGTTTCCACGCCTCACCATCTGAGGGATGACACATCTCTCCTTCACGACTTGAATGCTCAGCATGCCATCTCATGTTGCTTGCGGTCTCCACAGATTGATACAATCTTTTTAATCTGTCTGTAATTGATAAATACCACATACGACGATATGGAACCGATTTTCCATTCTTTGTTAAATAAAACCGATCTTTTCAACAAAATCGACAATTACTCATTTTTTATGTCTCTCTCCAAAAAATCATGCAATTGTCTTGACAAACATCAATCTTTTGATATGGCAATAAACCCAAAGATCACATCATTTTCTTTGTCTCATAATAGAAGTCTACTGCATTATTATCTTCTGGCAAATAATCTCTTACTAATTGCAATATCGCATCCATGAAATTCTCGGACAAATTATTTTCAGTCTTCAAATTCATCAACCGTGCAGACAGAGATAACTGTGATAAACCACTTCTACAACCATCATAAAGTGGATTCCTAACACTTTTCAGCATTTCAAAAAAAAAACTTTTTGCTTCTTCATTCGGATCTTCTTCAATATTTTCGTTTCTGTCACGGAATACATTTTGCACCATTTCCACATAAGGGTTCATTTCTACATCTTGAGAAGACTCAAACACTTCATGATGTATAATGCCTTTACTAAAGTTTTCCACAACATTACTAGGTCGTGGTGCAAAATTTTCTCCATGACATAAGCACATGAAATAACTCGGAGTAAAACCTCTTAAATAAAGATGCTTCCAAACAGTTCTCTCATTAACAATTTTTTTCATTCTTGCATTTGACGCATGGACAAACCAACGTACCCGTTTCTTTGTAAACTTGTTGATTTGTTGCCATTGTCATAAACCCTGTGACGCCTTCTATAAATTCCTTCGATACACCTTGAGATTCTGGATCAATTCTTCTGTACATCCATTGTCTAGAAACAAAAATGTTCGATCTTGATGAAGATGCCATTATAATCGCAAACACTATAGAAGATATGTGGTGAAAGATATGAGAGTTGCTTATGAAAAATGGATCAATGGTTAAGAGATTAAATAGATTATTTATAGACGAATTAGGGACGGATTACGGACTAAGAAAATAGTTTGCCGAAGAGTCGTCCCGAATCCGTCCCTAAATTGGTTTTTAAAGTCCCTGATTAGGGACGGCCTCTGCATCGTCCCTAAATTTGGGGACGGAAGGAGACGCCGTCCCTAAATTTGGGGACGAAAGGTGCCGCCGTCCCTAAATTCGAGGATGGAAGGGGCCGCTGTCCCCAATTTGCGGACGCCCGTGCTCTACCGTCCCTAATCTAGGACGCCCTACTCATCCGTCTCTAATCCGTCCGTATTTACGGACCAATTATGGACGGTTCATCGGTACGCAAAATTCCGGATGGATTCGGGACGAATTTTTCATTATCCGCCCCTAATCCGTGTATAATCCGTCCCCAAATTTAGGGACAAAACTCACAGTTCCCAAATTCCGTTTGCAATATTGTATTTTCTAGTAGTGGGGATTCAATCTCGAATGGATGAGATGGTGAGACTTGGAAAACTTAATGAACCTTTTAATAGAGACATGGATGAACAGATGACAGTGTGTTGTAGGCACACGTATTCAAAAAAGGCATAACTGGCATTTATTGAATCGGTCCATTACTAATTAATAAATTGTATCTTTCACCTTTAAATTTGCATCTTATCCAATTAGCGGGGTCAAATTTCTCTTTCTCAATATAGTTTGCAATATTAGGATACCTAGATTTTATTTATTTGTTGAATGTTATATATTTATTTATTTATATGTTGAATGTCAAGTTCCCAGGTCTTATTTATTTATTTTCCTCCACGTTTTTCTTGAATGTTATATGTTGAGGCAAAATCCAATTGTAGTTACTCTTTATATATATATATATAATAAATAGACTAAATCTTGATTAAATATTAGATATCAAATCAATTTTATTAATTTAATTAATTACAGAATATCTTCTTTTATATATATAATATACTAAACTAAAATAAAATATAATTTTTAATAATATTGGAAATATCTTATAAAAAATATTGAAAAATATTTACTATAATCTCGAAAAATTTTATTATAATCTAAAAAATATCCGAAATATTTCAGACTATATCCTAAATTTTTCAAAGATCTCAAAATATCCAAAATACTCATTTTATATATCCTCTGCATCCTTTTATATATATATATATATATATATATATATATATATATACATACGTTAGCTTAGGATCCTTCATGTGGAAACTTTTGTCCTACCTAACAGTCTTCACTGATCTCTACAGAGTGGTTGGGAGTCCTAGCAATTGTACGGCTGGATCATTAACTACCATAATTTCTATATATTGGGAGAGAATATATAATTTCTTAATATTATCAATTTAAATATTTCCAACCAATAAAATATAAGAGATGAGATGAAACCAGAATTACATGTTAAATTAATGTCTTATGTGTTAGTTATGTAATTAATTTATTATTAATTTACATTCCACACACAAATTTATTACTAATTCTGCTGTAACGGTCGTTGCTACCAATAAAAAGAAAAAAATCATACATATATATGATTTTACAGTGTTAAAAGGGAGAATATCAGATATATCCTCGTATGGTTAAAACGCTTCAAAAATACTCTTCCCTAAAATAATTATTTAATCGGGAAAAAAAAACTAGAGAAAAGACAAATTTATCCTTAATTTTCGAACGTGAAAAAACCCACGTTCTGTAGTTTTTCGACGTGAAAAACTGTCAAATCGTGCCAAAAGCAAGAAACAACAAGTGATTTCGAACTTAAGAGGGATCGATTCGAAGTTGACAAGAAGGAAATGGCTAGAATCAGCAGCAGCAGCAACAGTGAACAAGAGAGCACGAGTCAATCTTCAATGGCGTCAATAAGTGTAAGTAGATCGATTTTTAGGGTTTTGCAGGCTGTCGAATCTCAAAATGGTTTATTGATTTGAAATGGGTGTGAGTGTCAATGAGTCGGTTGAGTCTCAGTGAGTCGAGTTAGTCACAAGAGTCGGTTGAGTTGCAAGAGTCGGTTGTCTCAGTGAGTCGGTTTGGGTCGCAATGGTCGGTAGAGCGTCGATTTCTAGAGTTTTGCAGGCTGTCGAGTCCCAGAATGGTTTATTGATTTGAAATGGGTGTGAGTGTCAGTGAGTCTGTTGAGTCTCAGTGAGTCGATTTGGGTCGCAATGGTCGCTTGAGCGTCGCAGGGAGTCTAAGGATCGTTTGAGTCGGTTGTCTCAGTGAGTCGGTTTGGGTCGCAATCGTTGCTTGAGCGTCGCAGGGGGTCTAAGGGTCGTTTGAGTCGGTAGTCTCAGTGAGTCGGTTTGGGTCGCATGGGTCGGTTGAGTTGCATGGGTCGGTTGAGGTACAAGGATCGCAGAGGTACAAGGGTCGCAGAGGTGCAAGGGTCGCACGGGTTCAAAGGCCGCATAGGGAAAAAGGTCGCATATGGACAAGAAATATTAAATTATTCATATTATTTGTAAATGATAAGAAATAATAAATTATTCCAAGGGTCGCACGGGTCCAAGGGTCGCAGAGGTTCAAGGGTCGCAGAGGTACAAGGGTCGCACGGGTCCAAGGGTCGCAGAGGTACAAGGGTCACAGAGATACAAGGGTACGACCAACGGTCTGTCGATGGTCGAGACAAAATTTTCTCCAACCCCTTCTGATGGAAACGCCACCATGTGCCATGGGCCTTAGATCTTCCTCCCACAACGTGGAGTATCCTAGCATCAGATATATCTTACATCATCTATGGCAAAGGCCGTTCGACCTCGCAAACCCTATCGAAAGTGTCTACAACATCCAAAGAAAGGAATAAAAATCGTTAAAATCCTTACCATGCAAGGAATAAAACCGTATTGAAGTCGCTTACCAATACATCTGCGACCAGATTTGAACGAATGACTGGTACCACCGTTTCTCGTAAAATCCTCAGAGCAGGAGTGGCGAAGGTGACGTGAAAGACCATGTCACCTTCGTGAGTGAAAAGTATGTAATCCCCAATACTTAAGTCTAGGTCGTTGGAGAAATCTTTCCACCCATCAGTGAATCTGGAGCCATCCAACTTGACTTCCCATCTTCTGTTAGATCCATTCGATTTAAGTGTTTCCGTATTGTTATCCCTCGTTTTCCCGTATATATAATCATCGAAGAATATCTTCGGGATGTCCTGTAACAAAAAACGAAAAAAAACAAGTCAAATCTTTACATTCTCTACATGTAACATATCGACAGAGAGACTGATGAAGAAGATTACAATGTAGTTCTCTTCCAGATAGCACAGAAAAATCTCTCTGAAGAAAGAAGGGAAATGTAACATTTTCGGAATAATTGATAGAATGAGAGTTAGAGAGAGTGTGTGTATCGTTATTGTAAAAAGGAAACGAATGTAATTCGAAAAGATATGACCTGGATATCGAATCACCGTCAGATGGAATATTGATAATGGCATATTGATAATGGCATGGGTCGTATGGTCGCATATAATGATCGATATATACGAAATTGACGAATTTACGGATTAAGAATGATAAATGTCAGATGGGTTCTAATTTAATCCAATTGAGGATCGAATTGGTCGCATGAGTCATATTTGTGCATGAGGTCGTATTGGTCGCATGAGGTCGAATGAGTCGGATGGATTCTAATTTAATCCGATTGAGGGTCGCATGGGTCAGATTATAATGAAGAATTTATCGAATTATAAGGATGAAAGTCCCAAAAGGTTTAATCAAAATAATACAAATAATATAGTATTACATAATTACTAACTAAAAAACATTTCTTTTTTTTTTCGAAGTCGGCGTTGTCTCGGTTGTCACGTTCCAAATAGTGTTAGTGATGCTGGCTTTTGAAGATGGGGTTTGGAACGACGAAGAACACGGGGTTTTTGTCGACACAAATGGGTTTTGTATCGACGAAGAAGA
>CM071872.1:13646853-13694748 GCA_036759665.1 Gynandropsis gynandra | reverse complement strand
TCTCTTTCTCTATCTATGTTGAATTTAGTTTTCTCTTGTGTTTCGTTTTCTGAGTTCATGTCCAAGTAGATCTATTTCCATAGGATAGAGAGTATTGCCAACATGTAATGAAGTCTTGTGCTTAATGAATGGTGGATCTTAATGCTTTCATACTTGTACGCCACTCGTTATGAATGAATTTGGTATTTGATCATGTTTTCAGATTGATTGGTTGATCTTAATGCTTCAATACTTGTACGCCACTTGATTGATGATGTTAGAAGTCTAATAAATCTACGCCAGGGCATTAGACTTTGGAACTTAGCCATGATTTAGGGTTTAATCGGTTTAGAATCTACGCCAGGTCAATCGATTGAATCTAGGGATTAGGATAGTGGTCGTAATGCGTCTATGCATGTAAGATGCGCAATAGATATATTGGTGTATGCATGCTAGATAGTGGACAAGTCTACGCCAGTCAGTTCTTATAGGAGAGCTTGAATTCCCTGAACTCGTGATAGTATCTAAGACCAATTATCTCGTTAGAACTTCGTTACATCGTTGTGCAACTCTTGATACCTATGGTGTTTTGTCGCTGAGTCATTCCTATCATTGGTTTAGTTAGTTTGCATTTGCATTCCATCTACTATTGATTTTACACGTCTTATTCATTAGTCTAATAGCTTTAGAGTTGCATCAATTCCTTGTGTTCGACCCTAGTTGCTACACGATCCGTATTCTTGCGGAAGCGTTAGTCTAGGTAATTTATTACTTGAGTCTACGCACATCAATCACCGCTGCGACACATGTCGTTATCCAACATGGGGTACCATAGAAATTACCCGACCCAGATACCTTTGTCATTCCTTGCAAGCTCGGAAACGTGACCATCCACAATGCCCGATGCGACTTAGGGGCTAGTGTCAGCATCATGCCACTTTCGATGTGCGAGAAATTGAATATGGGAGAGATTCAATCTACGAAGATGGTATTACAGATGGCTGCCCGTTTGGTGAAACACCCGATAGGCATTATGGAGGATGTACCTCTTAAGGTAGGCGACTACTACGTCCCCGTTGATATCGTGGTTTTGGATATGAAGGAAGATGAAATAATACCGATCATTTGGGGAAGTCCATTCCTCAATACTGCCAATGCCATCATCAACGTTAGAGCGGGTAAATTAACGATGAAGATAGGGGAAGAGACTGTAGAGTTCAGGCTGAACAAGAACCTCAAGGAACCATTTGTAGTAGAGCCCGTGTTCTCGGTGGATGTGTTGGACAAATTGGCAAATGAAATGCTCGAAAAGTTTATTAACGTTGAAGTTTTGAGTGACCCATTGGATCCCACGGCTAGAGATATGGATCAAGACGATGAGCACGGGCACGAACAAGCTTCGAGAGCTTCGGAAGAAATGCAAGGCAAGGGGATACACGAACGGCCAGCACACACCAGCAAGCAAACCACGACCAAGCATATGCAGAACCCACCGTGCAACATTCTCAGCCAAAACAAGCAATGTACGCCCAACCGTTCAGTATGACATGCTAGACAAAACGCTGATCTTGAACAGCAACATGATCGGGAAGGAGACGAGCATGGGAGAGCTGGCTGATCTAGCAAGGCGGATGAAAAATCCGAGTGTCATACCCGAACGAAGGACACGATGCAGGATGCGTCGCATACAAAGGCGAGGACGTCCACCTCGATGGTGATGAGGAGAGCATTTGGTCAAGCTCGCGACCTTAAACAAGCGCTTATCGGGAGGTAACCCGACTTTCACATTTTCTTTTCAATTTACGAACCTATTCTTATTCTTTTCGCATTCATGTGTAAGAATTTGAGTGTTTAAGAAGAGAATAAGATGTTTGTAGAACTAAGAGAATAGAAAGAAGAATTAGGAATAAACTTTAATTCATTTCCATGAGTTTAAGCATTACATAAGTGGTTCTATATATAGAGACCATGAGCTGAATTTAAACTACAATTACAAGTACAACATAATTAATGAATTTGTCCTCATCTTTCACGGCTAAAGAGGAGAAAGGGACAACTCCTTGTTGCTTGGTTTTTTGAGTTGCACATGTGATTCTAATTACTCAAAAATAGCAACATCCCTTTCCTTCCTTCCAACGGCCACCTTTGACTACCAAATATAGTTGTGTGTGTTTTATTTAATCCTTAGGAGATTATTAAGAACTAATCTATCCATATATGATTAATCTCATATATGTAGAATTAATTCTTAACACTTATGATCTAATTGTATGATATAATTGTACAATTTCAAAATGGCGACATTTCCAAACTTCACAACATTGTTTATTTTATCAACGCTCCTAACCACACCCTCAAAAGAATATTTTAACGCTATTAGAAAGGTTTATAATAAAACATACATAAATATGCTTTTGAATTTTTGGTATATATATCATGTTAAGATAGACGGTGTATCTTAACATGATGCATATATTAAGTTTAACCGAATTTTAATATATATATATATATATAAATATAAGCATTATGTTAATGATAAAAAATACACAAATCAAATTATACGATATGAACAGTTGAACGGTAAATAAGTTTATTTATGCAAATATATGCATTATGTCATCAATGCATTCTGAAATTTATATCTAAACTTGTAATTTGTATATGGATTCCGTGAGAATATTTCTAATCCATACTAACTCATTGGTTAACTTCCTCATTGCTCGGTACTCGGCTTCCGCACTTGAACATGAAACCACCTTTTGCTTCTTGCTCTTCCAAGTAACTAAATTGTCTCCTATAAATGTGCAATAGCCCGTGGTTGACTTCCTATCCCCTCGGTCCCCGGCCCAATCCGCATCACAATATCCTACAATCTCCGTGTTCTTGTTGCATCCCATCCATACTCCTTGATCCTTTGTTCCACTTAAATAGCTTAGGATCCGTTCAACCATATTCCAATGATAAGTTGTTGGAGCTTGTATATATTGGCTCACTTGGTTCACCACAAAACAAATCTCCGGCCTTGTTATGGTGAGATAGATCAATTTCCCAACCATTCTCCTATAGATTTTAGGGTCTTCAAACGGCTCATCATCTATCTCCCCTTACGCATCACTTTGTATCCATCTTCTAGTGGAGTTCTTGCTATTCTTCCTTCCATTGTACCTAGCTCATTCAACATATCAAGGGTGTACTTTCTTTGGGATAGAAATAGTCCTTCCTTCGAACGACATATTTCTATTCCTAGTAAGTACTTTAGTTCTCCTAAATCCTTAATATCAAACATAGTTTTAAGATATACCTTAGTGGCTTCCACGCCTTCTATGTCACTTCCCGTGATGATTATATCATCAACATAGACAAGCACCACCACGATTTCCTTTGAGCTTGGCAATGTGAATAGAGAATGATCGGCCTCGGATCTTCTAAAGCCACGTCCATTTAGTGTTGTGCTAAGCTTGTGGTACCACGCCCTTGGGGATTGTTTAAGACCATAGATCGCCTTTCTAAGTCTTAAAACATTTCCCGGTTTCACTATGTGTTCTAGCCCCGGAGGTGGATACATGTAGACCTCATCTTCTAATTCCCCTTGTAGAAATGCATTTTAAACATCCATTTGCCAAAGATTCCACTCAAGGTTCACGGCAAGGGAGAGTATGATCATATATTCTCCACCATTATCCGATCTAAAAATTTTAATCTTGGCATTAAAATGGTTAGTAACATAGTTTTGAAAATTTATAAATGCTTCTAGCACCCTATCCTTAGATTGTAACAAAGTAATCCATGTATACTTTGATTTTTCATCTATAAAAGTGACAAAATATTTATGGTTTTCTCTAGATAGGCATGGGGCTGTCCACACATCCGAATGCACAAGATCAAAACAATTTTCATAGTTTGTGAGAGATTTAGAAAAAACAGTTCGACAATGTTTTCCTAGAATACAAGCCTCACATTCATCCGATTTAAAAGAAACATTAGGCAACATTAAGCTTAAGGCACGAACATGTGGATGTCCTAATCTAGCATGCCAAATAACATCATCATAAGAGACTGAAAAAGTTTTGAAAATATTAGAAGCATTAGAAACATCCGAAATTTTAAAAACATCCGAAAAAGACTTGGTGTCTTCAAGCATGTATAAATCATCCTTGGTGACTCCTTTGCCAAATATTTTCCTTGTCTTAATATCCTGAAAAGAAACCTCATTAGGACTAAAAATCACATTACAATTTAAATCATTTGTGGTTCTTTTAACCGATAACAAATTTGATGTAAACTTAGGCAAGTATAATGCTTTTGTATCTTTTTCAAATAAATTAAGAATTCCTTCACCTTCTATTGGAACCTTGTAAACCATTTGCTACTATGACACTACCTAAGGCCGGTTTAATATTTATTAAGAGATTAGCATCACTAATCATATGATGAGAAACTCCGGAATCAATTAATAACGGTTTAGTACTTTTAGATGCAAGAAAACCTTTACCCTCTTTATTACCAGAATTCTCCTTCAAGGCTTTGATGAGTGCTTCAAGGTCGGACTTCTTGACCATCTCAGCTTGAGCATTCATCATGTAGGCGGCCATAGTCTTGAATTCATCCCCATGATTTTGAGAAGAAGATGCACCGGTCGGCTGGGTAGTAGAATATCCAATGAACATAGCCTTTGTGCTTCTCGCCTCTAGTTTGTTTCTTTGTTCCCGGGTACTAATACAAAACATACACAACCAAAAACTCGTAAGTGGTTAATAAGAGGTTTATTTTTGTTTAATACCTCAAATGGGGAGAGATCTTGTAGGATTTTTGTAGGGGTTCGGTTTATAAGATAAAATGCTGTTAAAACCGCATCTCCCCAAAACCTTTTTGGTTCACTTGTATGGAACATCATAGACCTTGCCACCTCCATTAGATGTCTATTTTTCCTCTCGGCTACACCATTTTGTTGGGGAGTATATGGACAACTTGTTTGGTGGATTATGCCATGCTTAGATAGATGTAATTTGAAGGTTGTGCTCATATATTCTCCACCATTATCCGATCTAAAATTTTTAATCTTGGCATTAAAATGGTTAGGTAACATAGTTTTGAAAATTTATAAATGCTTCTAGCACCCTATCCTTAGATTGTAACAAAGTAATCCATGTATACTTTGATTCTTCATCTATAAAAGTGAAAAAATATTTATGGTCCTATCCTTAGATTGTAACAAAGTAATCCATGTATACTTTGATTTTTCATCTATAAAAGTGACAAAATATTTATGGTTTTCTCTAGATAGGCATGGGGCTGTCCACACATCAGAATGCACAAGATCAAAACAATTTTCATAGTTTGTGAGAGATTTAGAAAAAACAGATCGACAATGTTTTCCTAGAATATAAGCCTCACATTCATCCGATTTAAAATAAACATTAGGCAACATTAAGCTTAAGGCACGAACATGTGGATGTCCTAATCTAGCATGCCAAATAACATCATCATAAGAGACTGAAAAAGTTTTGAAAATATTAGAAGCATTAGAAACATCCGAAATTTTAAAAACATCCGAAAAAGACTTGGTGTCTTCAAGCATGTATAAATCATCCTTGGTGACTCCTTTGCCAAATATTTTCCTTGTCTTAATATCCTGAAAAGAAACCTCATTAGGACTAAAAATCACATTACAATTTAAATCATTTGTGGTTCTTTTAACCGATAACAAATTTGATGTAAACTTAGGCAAGTATAATGCTTTTGTATCTTTTTTAAATAAATTAAGAATTCCTTCACCTTATATTGGAACCTTGTAATCATTTGCTACTATGACACTACCTAAGGCCGGTTTAATATTTCTTAAGAGATTAGCATCACTAATCATATGATGAGAAGCTCCAGAATCAATTAATAATGGTTTAGTATTTTTAGATGCAAGAAAACCTTTACCCTCTTTATTACCGGAATTCTCCTTCAAGGCTTTGATGAGTGCTTCAATGTCGGACTTCTTGACCATCTCAGCTTGAGCATTCATCATGTAGGCGGCCATAGTCTTGAATTCATCCCCATGATTTTGAAAAGAAGATGCACCGGTCGGCTCTCCTTGTGTTTTGTTGGAAAAGTGAGCTCTTTGGTTCTTGAAATTATTGTTTCTTGGTGGCTTGAGGTGGGGATGAAGGATCCAATATTCCTCTTTAGTGTGTCCTTCCTTTTTGTAATACACACATTTTTTGAATCGTTGTTTGCCGCCAAAGCCTCCAACGCCTCCTTGTTGAAAATGTCCCTTGTTTGCTAGTTGAATCATCTCGCCTTTGCCTCCAAATAAGCCAAGTGACCCTTCTTCTTTTTGAATTTGGGCACACACATCCTCTAGGCTTGGTAGAGTGTCGGACCTAAGGATGTTCTTGATAACATCATTATAGGCGGAACTTAGGGTAAAGAGGAGACTAAAGACTTTATCTTGTTCTTTCCTCTCATTGAGAACTTTTGGATCAATGGAGCTCGGCCTTAAGATGTCTAGCTCCGCCCATAAGGACCTAAACCTCCCAAAATGTTTGTTGAAGGTCATCCCTTCTTGTGTGAGATTGTTGATTTCTCTTTTCACTTCATAAATCCGGCTTATAATGGAGATGTTGTCGAAAACCTTCTTGAGGATGTCCCATAATTCCTTTGCACTTTCACAATAGGAATAGGCTTCAAAGATTGATGGCTCAAGGGAGTTTTGAAGGAAAGATAAGACGGCTTGATCTTCTTGTGTCCACTTTCCCGAGCCCATGGTGATAATTTCTTTTCCATCTTCACCGTGAGATGTTACCTTTGGAGCTTCATTTTCTTCAATATGCTTCCAAAGTCCTTTGCCTCCTAGGGCTGATTTGATTAATCTTGACCATAATAGGTAGTTTGGACCTTTGAGGATTATGGTAACAGTCATTTTTGTGCCTTCCATATCCATTTTGCTTGTAAAGAGATTTTAGTGATTTTGGGACTGTTTTGAAGAAAAACGGACAGAATATGAGAAGAGATATCGAGAGTTTGAGCTTAGAAACACAAGAGAATGATGAGAGAATAAATTAAAACCGCTCTGATACCATGTTAGAATTTGAGTGTTTAAGAAGAGAATAAGATGTTTGTAGAACTAAGAGAATAGAAAGAAGAATTAGGAATAAACTTTAATTCATTTCCATGTGTTTAAGCATTACATAAGTGGTTATATATATAGAGACCATGAGCTGAATTTAAAGTACAATTACAAGTACAACATAATTAATGAATTTGTCCTCATCTTTCACGGCTAAAGAGGAGAAAGGGACAGCTCCTTGTTGTTTGGTTTCTTGAGTTGCACATGTGATTCTAATTACTCAAAAATAGCAACATCCCTTTCCTTCCTTCCAACGACCACCTTTGACTACCAAATATAGTTGTGTGTGTTTTATTTAATCCTTAGGAGATTATTAAGAAATAATCTATCAATATATGATTAATCTCATATATGTAGAATTAATTCTTAACATCATGTACTCGGTTAGTTGTCACGTTGATTTCTTCTTTGGATTTTGTGATTCTTTTTCACAGGTTTTACAACGTCCATGTCATCCTTAAGGAGGAGACGCGTGCAACGTCCAGCCGCATCGCCAATTCGGGATTGCAAGATACACAAGGTGCACACGTTCTAACCCTAATTTTCCCGTAGTTTGCTGTGCGAGATTTTCTCTTAGGTCTTCAACACCGAGACAGTGTTTCATTCATGCCTGGGGGAGTACTCGTCGAGTAACATGCATGTGATTAGGATTCGATGTTGATTTTTTTAGGAATAAACGGATGGACACCTAGTACGAATTTTCGAGCTTTAGTCATTGATAACATGTAATCTGTCATAGTATTTTCATGATTACTAGGTTTATTTTTTATTAGATTTCTTGGAATTTACCGAGTTATTGAGTATATTCAAGGATTTCATCTACCATTTTGTGTTTTGTGTATGAAATGAAGACATGCAGCAAACACGAGTGATTACGGCAAATCCACCCCGAAAACGTGATTAAGTGATAAGATACAATATGTGCACGGCCACGAAACCAAATAGAACACCCGAGCATCGAGCGAAAAGAGCGGGAACAGCAAGTAAACACAGCCCGCTCGGGCATGGAAGAGGCCCCGCTCGGGCTAAAGTTGCGCAGAAGTTCCAGAAAACTTCACACGACTCGGGCCGGAAGAGAACCCGATCGAGTAGCTTAGCCCACTTGGGCTGATACTTTAATCCGTTCATGTTGGTTGATGCCCGATCGGGTGGAACATGAGCCCGCACGGGCCGCCTTTCTCGTAACAACCTATTTTTAATGTTTGAATGGGCAAATAAAGAAGAAAGAAGCGATATAGGGCAAGGGGGACGAGGCACAGACCAGAGAAGGGACCCAAATACACAGGAGAAAGAGGAGAGAACAAGGTTGAAGACTTTGGCCACCCAAAGGATTCATTCGAAGCCATCGCTCGGGATGATAGGGAAGATGGACATTTACTTCGTTTGTTTTGTTTCCCTGTGTATTCTCAATAGATCTGTTGTCATGGGTTAAGGATGCCATTGTAATGGATAGTTTGATTCAGAAACTGGATACACGGTTTCTTGGTAAGCCAAACGCCATGTCTCCCAAAGGTAGTATTTTGAACATAAATCTGGTATCTTGTTACCTTTACCAACCTTATGTGATGTCGTATTTGCATGACTGCATAGATACTTATCCACATCAGACATTTTTCATTTGCACGTTCTTTTTTTAAGACTCACTACAAATCTTCTACACATCTCATTTCTCACCTCACACTCATCACTCTGACTGTTCAATTCAATAACATCATACTTGGATACTTGTCTAAACCGTTTATGTAACGTTTTCTCAACGTAAGGTGTTAACTTTTGAGAATCATCACCGGTAGCTGCTCCCAACCTATACCTATTGAACCATTCCACTGTCTTTCCCAAACAAATATCTAAAAGCCCTAGGATCGTAAATTTTTTTTAACTTCTTCAACGTTGAATTTATTGACTTGGCGTCATTAGTGGTTAATAAGTTGTACCTTCCCCTTTAAATTTGCATCTTGCCCACTTAACGTGATCAAGTTACTCTTTCTCCAAATACTTTGCAACATTAGGATACCTGCGCAAAGGTCACAAAGGTAAAAAAATGGCCACAAAGGTCACAACAGTCACAAGGGTGGCACAGGTACAAGGGTCGCAGAGATAGGATCGACGGGGTGGAAGGGTCGAAGGGGTACAATGGTCAAAAGGGTATAAGGTTAGTAGGGGTACAAAGGTCGTAGGAGCAAAAGGGTTGCAGGGGTCAAAGTGCCAGAGGGGTCAAAGGGTCGCAAAGGGTACAAGGGTGGCAGAGGTGCAAGGGTCGGAGAATGGTACAAGGGTGGCAGAGGTGCAAGGGTCGGAGAGGGGTACAAGGGTCGCAGAGGTCACAAAAGTCATTTTTGTACATGGCCTTCAAATCATTCAATAGCACTTTAAATTCGTTCTCCGTTATGCCGTTGCACATTCGAAGAACATTTCCGCCACAGTATCACCCTTTGAAGTCTTTCTACCATGACCTTTATTGACGTAGCTCTTTATATTTTGCGATATATGACGCGCACACAAACCATGATCAAATTATTTATACACTTGTTTGACTGCTTTGATCAAGCTTTTATGGCGATCAGATATCACAACGACATCACGTCCGTCCGGTATCATCTCTATCAATCTTGACATAAACCACGTCCATGATTCGTCCTTCTCTCTATCGACTATTCCCCATGCAATAGGATATTGGTGATGTTCATCATCTTGCGTGGTCGCCACAATCTATGCTCTCTTGTACACTCTTGTCAGAATTGTTGCATCCATAGCAACAACTGTACGCATGTATTTCCATCCCTTTATAGCCGCTCCGACAACCATAAAAATGTATTTGAAGCTTTTCCAATCACTGTCAAGTTGAAGATTTACGACATATACGAGATTTCTTTTTGTAAACATGTGCAACCACCCTGGAAGCCTCCTATAATGTTCAAAGTCATCACCACGAATCTCCTTTTGAGCACCGCATTTGCCTCTTAATGTCATCAAATACGATACATTGGCACCGTATTTTGCTTTTAGACGAGCCATCTATTCTTTTGCTAGAGGTGTTTCATAATTTCCGGCATATTCCTCTTTCAAATAATCCATAACCATTTGCGTTGTACCGTTTGTAGCTTCGGTCCATTTAGATACAGGTGAACAATTATGAATGGGATGGTGTGTTCTCACACTAAACCGTTTGGAATTCGGGATCACTGCCACGCGTAATTTCCATTTACAACCACTTCCGGCAAACTTGCATCGTACTTCCCACAGCTTCGTATCAGATCTCAATGTTGTATATCTAAACAAAGCTTCGATTGAATCCTTCCTTACAAATGCTTGTACATCCTTCTTGCTATCAAACTCTTTCCATATTTTAATATCCAATTCATCTTCGAACTCGAAGATATTATTTTCGCTATCGTGAACTACCATTTCCCAGTTTTTCTCACCATCACCATACTTATGCTCTGTTGGCACATCACAATTAACTTTATTACTACCACAAACAACTCCATCAACTACCACATTCATGGCACACCCACCATCTTCTCTTAACCCGCTTGTATGTTCACTATCATCTGAATCCAAAACATTTATTGTTTCCGGATTACTCTCAACTCTACTTTTGTTATTTCGACCTACAATAACACAGTCATCATAATCTACAACACATCGATCCTCACCTTCTTTAGCAATGCTTCCAAAAGCAGGAATTAGAGGCTCAATTTCCCTCTCAATTTCGATTTCACACTTCACACATGTCTATTTTATCTCCACATACAATAGTGGTCGAATTCCTCTTATGTGATCGAACATATAACAAATTAGATGCTTGTCATTCATTATATATGTCGGCTTCCTATTTAAAAAATAATGGGCAGATAGCTTAACTTCAACTTCGTTGTATTATTTCCCACCATCATCTCTACGCATAACTCATCAATCAGTTGCTGGTATGTCAGACTAACCGGAGGACATAAGAAAAATACTCTCTGGTTTTCCTGAACTCTACCAACCCATTCAGATTCTCCATTTGGGGTTTTTCCATTTACTATCATACAAAAAGTAAATCAGTGTGATTTTTCCATCCACCGTATCCATTACACCTGTAACAAAAACATAAAAGAGGGGTAAATTATGTGACCCGCTGGGACCGTGCGACTCGATGAGACTCTGTGACCCAGTGCGACCGTGGGACCCTTGTACCCCTGCGACCCTTTGACCCCTCTGTGACTCTTGTACCCCTTTGCGACCCTTGTACCCCTCTGCCACCCTTGTACCTCTGCCACTCTTGTACCCCTTTGCAACCCACCCCTCTGCCACCCTTGTACCTCTGCGACCCTTGTACCCCTTTGCGACCCTTATACCTCTGCAACCCTTGTACTCATGCGACCCTTGGACCCCTGCGACCCTTTGAACCCTTTGCGACCCTTTTCCCACGCGACCCCTTTACCTCTGTGACCCTTGGACCCCTACGACGACCTTTGATCCCTTTGACCCCTCGATGAGACTATGTGACCCAGTGCGACCGTATGACTCTGTGACCCAATCACTTATTGTGATTATTTGACATTTCAATAAATATGACTCGTTTAGACTCGTTTTCAATAAACGATTCTTATATTGACCCAGTGCTTCATAACTCGCAAAAGAAACAAAAAAACACACGAGAAACACGAACAACTCACTACACATACCTGGTTTTTCTGCGGTACGTGCTTAATTGCAAGCTTCTTTCAAGCTACTCTCGCCGAATCTGTTGCAGTGTGGGAGAACAGTAATTTTCGCGCCACGGGAGAGAGAGACAAGAGGTACTCTGGAGGAGAGAGAAAATTGTCGATAACGGTAATATGTGATTATCAATATTTTAAGGGTAAATTTAAAGTTGAAGCTTTTTTTTTTAAGGAAAGATATTTTTAAAGCATTTGAGTCCTACGACGGTATTTTTAAAGTTTCCCCAATTAACTCGTACTTTACTTTAAAAAGCAAGGGGAAATGCTTTAGACCATTTCACAATACAATGGTTAAAAAAAATAAAGTAAAATAAGATGAGATTTTCATCTTCTAAAAAAATTAATATTATTAAAAAAATCACGATGTAAGTAATAATACACGATTTTTTCTTTTAATTTATTTAACAAAAAAAGTTCACTTATATTTAGTTTTAAAAAAATAAGAAAATATTTAATTCAATTTAAAAAATAAATACTAAATTTTTATTTTATATCTAAATCTAAACTTTATTTGAATAATAAAATTTTCATTTACGGATATGTTAATTTGAAGTGTTGATTGTTTAGATATTTTTAGAGATTTTTCAATTTGTATTAAGATAATATATAGAGATTTTTCAATTTGTATTAAGATAATATATGATAATCGAAGATTTATCGAATAGTCTTTGATCGACAATATTATTTACTGTGCATTGTTCTTAATATGTATTAATAAGTGTTGTAAAAATCGTTAGACTCTAATCGGACGGTCCGTCAGTGTCTAATGACTAGTCGAATTAATCGGCCATTAGTCGACGACCAGGGATTTTTCGTTTTTTAAATATTTTTAATATATTTTAATTTTCAAAATTATAAAAGATAATATAAAAATAACAAAAATAAACAAAATATTATATATAAAATATAAAGTCATATAAATCCATTAACACCATAACATAAATATAACAAAATATTAATGGAGATCTAAATATCTAATATCTTCAGAGTATTAGAGGAATTTATATATATTAAAATGATCTTATCTTTGAATAACTGATCCTGAGCCACAGCTTGGTGGGATTGTTGAAACGGACGATTAGATGAAGACGGTATACGGACGAACGGAGACGAAGATGGCGAATAGATGAACGAAAACAAAGATATCAAACGAAGACGAAGATGGCGAATAGATGAACGAAAACAAAGATATCAAACGAAGACGAAGATGGCTACGAACCAACGATGAACGACGAACGAAGACGACCAACGGTGCTCAAAATTGGAAGAACCGCATAGCAAAAAAACAACCAAAACAATGTCATTTTGGTTTATTTTTAAAAAACTGATCAAAACGACGTCGTTCTAGTTCAATTTTTTTTAAATAGAACCGATTTTCTATTAGTCGGACGGTCTGACACCACCGAGCGTTTAGGCGCGACTAATCGGCAGTCTAGGCCGGATTTTAGATTACACATAGTTAAACATATTTTTAATGTTGACAAATTATAGGTAGCAATGTCAATGTTTAAACCAAATTTATATAAAAATATTAACTTTAGAGGATAAAAAATTCTGAAACACTATATTTAAAAATACATAATTTATATTTTTTAATATGATAATTTTTATTAGAATATAATTTACAATTATATTTTATCATTTTCTTCGATTTTATCAGTACTAATTTAGTTATTATATAATACAAATAATATACATGTTATCTTTGAAAATAACTTGAAGTAATATAAAAAATCATATTAAAATTCCTAAATTGTTTTTAAACTAACATGAAAATTTATAAGTATAAAAAATAATTGCATATATAAATATATTTGAAACAAATTGATGTGTATTTATGGAAGTGTCTCTAAACAAAATTTCTTACCCATAAGTAACCAATCATATTGAGCATTATAACATTGAAAAAATAATAACAATTAAAATAAAATGGGTAAATTCTAATTATAACTAAAATAAATGAATCCCTTTGTCATCAACGTCAGTAGTAGAGCATTGCTTCTCTTTGTAGTTTTAGTACGAATCACAAGTCCACAGAGTCGAGCCTCTCGACACTATATAACTTCTGCACAAGCCGTGACTAAATCACCTGATTTCAACCGATCGTATGTCACGGAAGCGGTGTTCGACCTGTCCACACACAAAACACGTATAGTGATACTTAAACTTAGATCTAAGCAACTCTTTTATTGTTACTCGGGCTATGCATTTTGGACAGTAACATGTCTTTAAGAGTTTGTGCAAAGGTAGTTTACCTCAGTGTTGTGTCATAGGTCTATCGGAACTCTTAAGCCATCGTGCGCGAGTTGCACTGGGATCCCTTCCCTGAGAGCCAAAATGGAAATAAGTTGAACTATTTTAATGGATGCTTCAGCAAAATGGAAATGCTTGAATTTCAGATGGATGAATTAGAAGGGTCTTTGCAGGATTTCAACCTTGTAGACCATTCTTTTAGAAACTCGTTGTCCTTGTGGTGATCAAACTCGTGAGTCATTCCAATTAGAAGAGCTCTTTTCGGGCAAAGTTTCTTGATTGTTTCCAGTGTCTGTGGGTAAACAGAAGTGCACACACACACAGAGAAAGCATAAAGACCAGATGATTGATAACTATCAACGAATAGGACAATGAGAGTTAAGGCTGCAGGGTAAAACCTGAGGGAAACAGAAGTGTGTATTATGGGTTCCTGTCTGCGGTTATGACAGAGACAGATAAGGAACAACAGGACGAGGAACGTTAACTCACAGAAAAAGAAAATTGGTATTTTAAGGCATAAAAATGGGTGGAATGTGTTCACGCAGAAGCAAGCTAACCTTGTATAATGTGTCCAAGATAAGGAGATCTAATTGTCCACCGCCACTTTTCGAAATAGCTGCATGTCCAAAACGATCAAGCATGAGAATTATGCATCTTAGAATATAGCACGAATTTGTAAACAGGAATACATGCTCTCACCATACTCAGTGTTCGAAGGAAAGCGTGACACATCAGAGATATAAGCCACTCTTGATTTCTCACCAAAAAGAAAACCAAGACAGATATAATCTTCTCCATGCATCACCTACAGCCAAAATGTAAGCAGTAAGATAGAGGTTCTACACAAAATAGCAGTAAGACGTGATACGGCATTGGTATGGAAGTGTAAAGACAGTAACTGGCAACGGGGTGAACGATAAGCCTGAAGCTACAAATGGCTTCTCGCAATTCTCCTCAATTACTCTCCAATCCAGCTGTGCTACTCGCCTAACTTCTTGCCCTTCCTTCAGTTTCTTCTGAACCAAGTATGGGAACTTCACTGCGAGACTGTTTCAGAAAGAATAGAAAGAAGCAAGTGAATGTCAAAGCTAGGCTTAGCAGTCAAGTTGCAGTAGAAACAACAAAATCCAAGGCAAAATACCAAGCAAGGAACACATCACCAAGATATACCTGTCCATGGCAAATTGGGTTAAGTAGATTGGAGTAGGATCTATATCATTGGTAGGACTAAATGGTTGCACGGCACGTATATCATCAAGGCCAAGAACTGCATCAGCGTGTTCATGAGTCAAAATTATCTGCAGTTAATAAGAAAAATTAGTCCTTATATGCGCTGAAGCTAAAGGTCCAACGTCAAGATCAAAGATTCGAATGATGTTAAAACTTGTAAATCCAAATTCCAGCATGCAAACAGGAGACCTAAAATTGATTTTTGATGGGCTTATATACAGTATGCCTTTCCTGCACGGTTAATCTCTTGCCCCTATGAACTAGTACATATGCATGAAGAAGATCTCTCTCAGCTTAAACCAAAGTTAGCTTGACAAGTGACTAACTATTCCCAATATGGACCACTCATATAAAAATTTCACTACGGAACACCTCACTTGAGGTAACAAACAGACTAAAGGTCTCATATTTCCATCATGGAAGCAATGGTGAAAAAGAGAGCAATTTAAAGAAAACTCAGTTTTTGCCTGAATCTGTCTGCGTAAGTAACACTAAGATCAAACTGGCCTAAAGGAAAGAAAAAGGATAAGAGATGAATACTTAAAGAGGTCGGATACAAAAAGAAATAAAACGGCCATATCAAGGCTTACGGAATCAACTCGTGGAATCTTGTGAAAGGTAAACCAACGAAGGATTTGTTCCCTGAATGTCTTCCCGACATCGATTTGAATATATTCATGTTTGCCATCACTTTGGCAATAATCAATGAGCAGCGATGTATTCCCCCTGCCAAAAAAACAAAATCACTTACCAATGAGAACAAAAACTAGATGCATGTGCAACCCTTAGATAAATTTCATTGCCACATGATCAAAACGCATACAAATCAAGAGTCAAACACAGAGATTATGACAAAAACACAGAGGATCCAAGCACTTGATGAAGGCAATGATCAGAACCATCTCTAACTCTCACTGACTCAAAAAGGGGATAACTCTCAATTACTTTGGTATAGAGCCATGAAATACCCCTAATTTCATCCTACAGAGATCGAAATCAATCCATATCAAACGGCAAAAAAACCCTTGAATTCATGATATTTCCCCTCAAATTTTTCCCAGGAACATAGATTCACAAGAGGCCGAGCAGCACATTACCCCAACGATCAACATTAAAGAACAGCGAGATTGCGGTCTCCCATGGCGAAAGAAAAGCTTCGGAAGAGGAGCATAACAAGTAATACCTGTAATTAGGATTTCGCTCCGGAGGGAGAGACAGCGCATGAGAACAGACACGACAGGGAGGATCCGCCGGCTGGATCAAGCACATTGCATTAGGGACAGCACTCGAACAACCGGTCCCCAGGAAGATCAGAGCCGATCCATCACGGTCGGCGACGAGGACATCGCCGTTCTCCTTCAGATCCTGACCGTTCATCATCGTATCACAATGTCTTCGGAATATTCCAGTGGGAGGAATCTCGTAGACCGACAGTATGAGAGGAGAGAAAATCGACGACGATATATATAGAGAGATAGAGGGAGAGCGAGTGAAATAATTAATTTAAAATAAATAAAAGAAACCGAAAAGAGATAGTGCTGTCAGACACGAGACCGAATCTTGTTTGTTTGAACACTTATGTTTTGCATATAAACTCGGAGTTGCAGTTATTGCCAAAATCTAAATTATTCTCATATTTCGGTCTTTATGATTTTTAGATTTTCTTTTTGGGACGTATGAGATCTAAAAGACAATTTGATTATATCTTTTTGAAAATCTTTTGAAAGATATTAAAGATCATATCAAATATTTTAAAATATAATATTTTAGTTATTTAATTTTATTTGTCAATATAGTGTGTATTTCGTTTTTTAATTTAAACAGTTTACGATTTTTTTACATAATATATATATATATTAGAAATATTTTAAGTTTATTTTCAGATTAAAGAACTAAGAGTTTTTATAAAATTATAATTTTATTAATTATATCGCAACAACTTTTTCGATAAATTGTATTATGAAATCAATTTTTATTATGCGATTTGTGTGATATTACGATTTGAGTAACAGTGTCAATAAAATTAATATTGTATATAATTATAATGATTTGATGATGGAGTTTACAACCTTGCAAAACACTTTTGAATATAAAACACGTGTTAACAAAAGAAACTATAAACTTCCCAAATTATATCTTAAAGGTTGAAATTTTCAAAATCCTCCGTCCACATTGAAAATTTTCACTATCACATTTTTCACAATGACCATGCATAGCAATATTCAAAATAAAAATTGTAACAATAATATTTTACTAAAATTTAAATCTCAATTTACATCAGAAATGTAAATATATAATATATAGCTTCGGGATTTGAAATTAATATATATTGAAAAAAATACTCTTCGAAAAGAATCTGTTATGATTCTTGACATTCGGTTTTTATATGTTATCGTATCTTTATTTCATGTTCATCCGCGATAGTTCCAAAGGGGATGAGTACGATTAATCGCATTTCGTGAGATCGTCACATATACGATCTCCACATATCCAACCGTTCATTCATAATATATATAAAGTATACACATGTAACATATAAGACTCAAATATCAAATCCGTCCCAAACACATGTAGTCAAATATTAGTATTCCATCATGATTGACGCTCACAAGGTCTGACTAGACCATATGACCTCCACCCTTCCGCACAACGCTCAAATGATACTGTAGACCACAAGCCTACACGGCTTTTTATGTGCTTGTTGAGATTTTCAAACACCTCGGAATATATATGATACACTCCCAGGATTTTTCCTTGTATTGTGGATCCAAAACATACCCAAATATGACCCCAAAAATTCTCTATCGAGATAATATTCGCCCGGAGCAATTTCTTGCTCGGGTGAGCTATTTTCCAACATCTCGAAATATCCTAAGAAAATGTACAGTCCTAGTATAAAGTGCGGTCAATTTTGTGCTTGGCCGAGCAAAAAAAAAACACTCGGCCGAGCAGTTTTCTTGAAGCTTTTCACTTGCCTGAAAATCTGACATTGTATAGGATTCCCTATTTTATACTTGATTGAACAGGTTGGATGTTCAATCGAGCATTCTATGTAAAATAATGCTATCCATCGAAAAATATAATTTCCCGAACACTACTAGAAATTTTAAATTTAGGGACGGAATTTCCGGATGGATTTTGATCCGTCCCTAAATTACGGACGGAAATTTTGGACCGTCCTTAAATTCCGGACGAATTTAAATCCGTCCGTAATTTACAGACGAAATTCTTTCAGTCCCTATTTCCGGACGGATTAGGGACTACCTCCAATCAGTCCCTAAAGTACGGACGGATTAGGGACGGATTTTTTTATTTTTTTTAAAAAAATTTATTTATTTTATTTTTATTCATTTTTTTATCACTTTTTATTTTTTATAAAAAAAATTCCTGTAAACATGCTATATTTATTTATTCATATAAATACATAAATATGTTATATAATTATGCATGAAATATAAATTTTGAAATATTTTGTAGAGCTCATAAATGTGGCAACATGATGATTGAGAGACTTTGCAATTTTTTATATATAAGCTCATAAATAAAAAAAAATTTATATAAATTTATATAACAAATTTATATGGTTATTTGTTTATATTATATTTATGTCTCTTTTCATTAGTTTTTAACATGTTTTCAATACTTTTATAACTAAAAATTAATGTAAATATACTATATATTTCTATTCATATAAATACGTAAATGTTTTATTTAATTGGACGGATTATTTAATCCGTTTGGAATTAGGGACGGAATATTTGAATCCGTCCGGAAATCCAATCTTATAAATTCATTCGCAAGGAATAAGAAGAGAAAGAAAAAGAGAATGAAGAAAGAGAAAGAGGAATAGATAAGAAGGCATGTGAGACGACGACGGCGGAGGTGGAGACGATGGCGGTGGTGGAGGCGACGGTGGAGGTGAGGTGGCGATGGCGGCGGCAGCGACGGAGGTGGAGACAACGACGACGAGGCGACGATAAAGACAGAAGAAGAAGTTTAATCTATCACAAAAATGTTTTTATTTTTATTATTTTTATTTTTTTGAAAAAAATTCCGGACGGAAAAATATATCCGTCCGGAATTTTTTTTCTAAATTTCGGAAAACATTTCCGGACGGAAGAATATATCCGTCCGGAATTTTTTTAAATTTTTTAACTTTTTCAATTTTTTTATTTTTTTAATTTTTTAATTTTTTTAATTTTTTTTATTTTTTCCGGACGGTTTAGGGACTACTAAATCCGTCCGGAATTTCGGACGAATTCCGAACGAAAATTAATTAGCGACGTTCATTTACGGACAGATAAAATCCATCCGAAAAACGTCTGGAAACCATTTTCCAGACGAATTAAGGACGGATTTTGCTGTCTGGAAATTTAATTTTTCTTGTAGTGGAAAAAACACGTATCTATTTTTATGTCTTCCGTCTCCATATTACAAGATCCTAAATATGTATATTACTTCGATGTTCACTGTACAAATTCCATTGCTAATCAAACGAATTTTTCGATTCTCATGGATCCTACTATTTTAACGTTACAAATCTCATGTTATCATCTCCTAAAGTTTATACAATTCTCATGCATCTAATTTAACCATAGGATGTGGGATATATATGCCACTAACGAAAGTTCATCATGGTTATGAACCAAAATAATGGTGAGGGTTCTCACTTTTGTTTTCCTTGGAACTCGAAAGACGGTGATCAAAATGCTCGCCCACGGTAGCGCTTCAACGATGATAGTTTTTCCTGCAACGATTGTATCCTCTCTTTCCTCCGATTTTGTTTTCCTCTCGATTCTTCCTCTCTCTTTTTTCTTTAGATTAAATCCTCCATCTTATGTCTTTCTCTTTTTGTTCTTGTTTTGGTCAACTCTTAGCGTTCTTTGTCTCTTTTTAATTCATCTAGTAGTTTTCTTATTGATTTGGTGTTAAACTTCTTATCTATAAGAAATTTAATACCTCTAGTTACATAAATAAATTAAATTCACAAGTGTATAATATATAGATAAATCACGTAAAATACTTTTGAATTTAAAAGTGTAGGGTTGATTTCAATTGCGAAAACATGTTTTTATCAACCCGATTATAGATCTAGTCATGTTTAACGAGAAGTTTTTCGATTATCAAAAATAAACAAATACAGAAACAATTTCATAGTACCTGTAGCGTTGAATGTGCAGTCGTCGGACGTGAGGCTTGATGATGCAAACCCTCTACTCGTATCCACGCCGAGATCGGATCTGCTTTGATGCGGAATTCGGGAAGAACGAAAACTGTTTTTCGTTCTTCGAGTTTTTCTTTCTGACGGCTAGGGTTTTAGGTTTTTTTAGAATTGTGTTCTAACGAAACTCGTTTTCGTTTATTTATAATTATTAACCTTTTAATAATTACGACTTAACCCTATAACTATTGAAATATTACATAATTGGCATGAGACTTTCAGTCTCTCACTTGCCTTTACGTAATGTCTCAAATAGTCGAAATACATGTATCTCCATACATATACTTGCCCGTACATCTTATGTACTAACCCAAAAGAAAAATCAAATACAATTATATTCTTCGGTGCTAGCGGATGAATATAACTGTATCCCACACTGATTGTCTAACAATCATAAGTAGATACCGAGACACTCGTATGCGTGTGATCTCGTAGATTCATCACTAAACTGGTAGTTAATTAGTCTTACTAGTTGACTAATCGAGGTTGGCGTCTAGCAACACTCCTCAACGACCAGATAGTGTGAAGTAACATCCTTACTCTGTAGAACCATGATAAAAGGACAATATTATTATTTCCATCCGTCTTTACAGCTCCGGATAATCCTAGGACATGGTCTAACTGTCAAGTCCTAATAGATTATCAACTATGTTTCATGCCTAACATAACTGACTGGTTTTCAGTCATTATGTTGCTGACAACATAGAGCTCAAACTCTTTACCTAGAGTTAACGGATTCCATCTTGATCAATCACTTACTGCACAAGCATCCAATCATTCCCAATATCCTTTCAACTTACATCCCAAGACATAAGGTGTCCAGAATCAAAGAATGATAGATAACTTGCCAGTTACCATGTTGATCTCAGGTCTAAGGAAATCATAATATTATAATCCTTTTAGAGAAATTCCTATTGACAGTTCAATGGTAACGCAACCATTAGGAATTCTGCCTTTGGGTCTTTTCAATGATCACATCTCTATGTGCATCATCCATACATGTGATTTAGTAAAAGAGATTTACTAATTTCTATCAAATAGAAACCATCACATCCATGTTGATCTATTCGGATTACTAATGTCCAATTAGTTATCCAATGATCAAGAACGACTTAGATTAAGTTTTCTTATCAGATGGTACTTCCGCAGAACATGCTTTGATCTTTTATGAGATCTTGGTTCCTTCGCCAAGGCTATTGCCTGGTATTATGCTCAACGATTTCCCTTATCAGATGGTACTTCCGCAGAACATGCTTTGATCTTTTATGAGATCTTGGTTCCTTCGCCTGGGCTATTGCCCCGGTATTATCACATAATAGAGGAACTGGTTCCTTTATCGAAGGTATCACACCAAGTTCAGTTATGAACTTTCTCATCCAGACCGCTTCCTTAGCAGCTTCGCAAGCCGCTCTGTATTCTGCTTCAGTAACCGAATCAGCTACAGTAGCTTGTTTGAAACTTTTCCAACACACTGCACCCCCATTGAGACAAAAGACATACCCTGATGTCGATCTTCTATCGTCCTTATCGGACATAAAGCTGACATCCGTGAACCCTTCTAACTCTAAGTTAGAATCTCCATAAACGAGGAATTAGTCTCTAGTCCTTCTCAAGTACTTGAGAATGGTTTTCACCAATTTCCAATGTTCCTCACGGGATCTGTGTGAAACCGACTCGCTACACTTAGCGCGAAGGCTACATCAGGCCTTGTACATGTCATGGAATACATGATGGCTCCCACTGCGCTAGCATATGGGATCCTACTCATGTGTTCTCTCTCTTCTTGTGTTTGAGGACAATCCTCTTTGGATAGAGTAATTCCAGTGCCTATCGGTAGATAGTCTCTCTTGGAATTTTCCATGTTATACCTCTTCATGATGGTACCAATGTACTGGGACTGCAATAGTCCGAGCAAACTCCTTGATCTATCTCTATAGATCTCTATTCCCAGGATCTATCTCTATAAATCTTTATTCCCAGAACATAGGTTGCTTCTCCTAGATCCTTCATGGAGAACTGATCAGACAACCATGACTTCGTCTCCTGCAACGTCGGAATGTCATTTCCTATGAGCAATATGTCATCCACATAATGCACAAGGAAGACAACCGCGCTCCCACTAAACTTCTTGTACACACAAGGCTCTTCTTCGCCTCTAACAAAGTTGAACTCTTCAACTGCCTTGTTAAAGCGAATGTTCCAGGTTCGAGAAGCTTGCTTGAGTCCGTAAATGGACCTCTGAAGCTTGCATACCATATGACTTTGAGTTGACGACGTGAAACCCTCAGGTTGAGTCATGAAGACTTCTTCCTGGAGCTCTCTGTTAAGGAAAACTGTTTTCACGTCCATCTGCCAAATCTCATAGTCATGGAATACCGCTATTGCAAGCAGAATCCGAATAGATTTGAGCATTGACACAGGGGAGAACGTTTCTTCATAGTCAATCCCTTCTCGTTGACTATACCCCTTGGCAACTAGACGAGCTTTATAGGTCCCTACCTGCCCGTCTGCTCCAATCTTCCTCTTGTAAACCCATTTACAACCCATCTGTCTGGAAGCCTGTGAAGAATCAACCAAAGTCCATACTTTGTTGATCTTCATAGATTCCATCTCGGATTCCATGGCTTTCCACCATTTCTCAGAATCAGGGCCTTGTATAGCCTCTTGGAAAGTCAAAGGGTCGTCATCTCTATGATCGACCACATCCTCTTGTACCATCAGATTAAGTCTGTCAGGTGCACGTCGAGAACGTGTTGACCTTCTCAAGAAAGCCTACGTAGCAGGTTCAACCTGCGTTGGGATATCTTGTTGGGCTTGTTCCTGAACATGTTCCTGAACTTGTTCCTGAACGGGCACTGTCACTTCAACATTTGAAGATGAAGCGCCGGAGCCTAACACTGTATCACTAAGCCAAGAACGCTCATTCGACCTCTCATGTCCATGAGCTTGTGTTGGCTCATCGGGTTCTTGAATCTCGTCAAGAACTACTTCCCCACCATTAATTCCTTCATCAAGGAATTCCCTTTCAAGAAAGGTTGCCGTTCTGGCCACAAACACTTTGTGTTTAGACGGGTGGTAGAAATAATATCCCATAGTTTCCTTGGAATAACCTATGAACCTACACCTGTCAGACCTAGCATCAAGCTTGTCTGGATGAAGTCGCTTAACGAAGGCAGAACACCCCCAAACCTTGATGTGTCTCAGGTTTGGCTTACGTCCTTTTCATATCTCATATGGTATCTTCGAGACTGCTTTGGTGGGAACTTTGTTTACTAGATAGGCAGCTGTTTCTAAAGCATAGCCCCATAAGTTCATTGAAAGATCAGTGAACACCATCATGGATCTCAGCATATCTAATAAGGTTCGATTTCTCCGTTCGGATACACCATTATGTTGTGGTGTTCCGGGAGAAGTTCATTGAGACAAAATCCCATTTTGCCTTAGATAATCGACAAATTCATGACTAAGATATTCACCGCCCCGGTTAGATCTCAACACCTTGATGCTCTTTCCGGTTTGTTTCTCCACTTCACTGCGGAATCTCTTGAACATTTCAAAAGATTCGGATTTGTGTTTCATCAAGAACACAAATCCATATCTCGACATATCATCAGAATGTGATGAAGTACGAATATCCACCCCTTGCTTGAACCCTCATAGGTCCACATACATCAGTATTTATCAGTCCTAGGAGTTCTGTAGCTGTCTCTCTGGTTCCACTAAACAAAGATTTGGTCATCTTATCAGTGAGACAGGACTCACAAGTTGCATAAGATTCATAATCGAAATGGCCCAAAAGACCATCTTTATGCAACCTTTTTATCCTTTTCTCACCGATATGACCAAGTCTACAATGCCAAAGATACGTCTGTCTTTGACGATCATCTACTTTTCTCTTAAGGCCCGAAACATGCATGTTAATTTGTTCTACATTAACATCAGGTAAGATATACAACCCTTGTTGCAAATAACCATTCACACAAAATTCATCACCATGATAAATAAAGCAAATGTTATTACTAAAAACTGTTCAAAATCCACGTCTATCAAGCATAGAAATAGAAATTATGTTCGAAACATATTTAGGAACATAATAATAGTCGTCTAACAACAAGGTCTTGCCCGTAGGCATTACAAGGGAAATTGATCCTATGGCTAGAGCAGCAACACATGCGCCATTTCCAACCTTCAGACTGAACTCTCCCAACCTGAACCTCCTATTGATCCTCAGCCCCTGCAACATATTGCAGACGTTAAAACTGCTACCAGTATCCAATACCCATCTAGACGAATCAATAGTAGTTAAGGAAAAAGATAACATTTTCCATGAGAATCTTACATGGCTTCTTGCCCTTCAGAGACTACAGGTATTCTTTGCAGTTCCTCTTTCAATACCCCTTCTTCTTGCAGAAGAAGCACTCAGCGTCAACTTGGTTAGATTTGCCCCTTTTGCCCTTGGGTATGGTCACACCACCCTTGGGCCCATAGAGCTTCTTCTTGGGCTTTTTGTTGCCCTTGCCCTTCTTGGAAGAAGAGCCGACCATCATCACGGCACTATGTCCCTTAGACGTCTCAGACACTGACTGACTCTCATAGTCAATCAGTTGGTTCAGCATCTCATGCAGATCCATGTCCATCTTGTTCATGTTAAAGTTAACAATGAACGGAGAGAACGTCTCAGGCAATGACTGCAAGATCAGATCTTGAGATAACTCTTTGCTCAGTGTGCACCCCAGCTTCACAAGCTGTTCAATAAGACTGATCATCTTACGAGCATGGGGCCCCACCGGAGAGTTCACAGACAATCTGGACTTGAACAGAGCCTTCGAAAACTGATATCTTGTCGTTCTACTCTGTGCACCGTATATCTTCTTAAGATGCTCAATGATAGCAGCAGGGTCCATATCCTCATGCTCGCGCTGGAGTTCTGAACTCATTGAGGCTAGGATGATACACTTGGCAGTGTCAAGGTCATCCTTTTGCTTTACCCAAGCAATCAAGTCATCCTCATTGTCATCAGCAGGTTCCTTGATAGGGTTCTCGATCGAATCGAGTATCTTCTCCTCCTTGAGGATGATCTTAAGGTTACGGTACCAATCATCGAAATTTTCCCCAACAAGCTTGTGGACATCGAGAATGGCACGTAGGGAAATTGAAGACATTTTTCGGGAAACCTGGAAGGAAAAATTGCAGCATTTATTAAAACACTTATTGATCAAATAGATATGGACTTTCATCTAAATGATTATTTTACTGACTAATACTACAATAGTATTCAGAAATCGTATTTCTTTCAGTAATATTTCCTGAACTAATCATGCATAAGCCCCCTGGTAGTCAGGTCGTTTCTTAAGCATATTAAACAGGTTGATTTTAATATGGCTCTATATCACATAGTCACCTGGTAGTCAGGTCGTTCCTATTGATATAGTTGAGTTCATCCTTCAGCTCATGGTCGGATATCAATTAAGTTTATGTCCCCCGGGTAGTCCAGGCATTTACAAAAACTAATTGATCCCTCCCACTAGACATTCGATGTCATAGACGTACGAATCGATTTCTTGAACTACATGCCTCCTGGTAATCAGGTCGTACCATGTAAACGAGAAACTATTCAAACGTCTACGATGAAGGAAAAGCCCAATGATAAACAATTTATCGTATTAGAACTCAATTATTAATTTTTAAAACTTAAATTCTCAATTTTAATTTTAGTTCAAAATTTATTATTTTTCCCCCCATGTACGCGCGCCCGCACGGGCTCACGCGTCGCCCCCGCCTTTGCCGCCGGAGCTAGGGTTCGATCGAGCTGAAGTCCCGTCGGTCAGGGCGTTTCCGAAACACTGGTCGTCCGGCCGTGAGTCGCCGGCATCGCGAAACCCCTTTTCGCTCGACTCTCGCTTCGTGCGCCGCTCGAACCGCTGCACCCGTCACTCGTGCCGTCTCCGGGCTAGAGGATCCGTCGGTCTGGCCAGCTGGAGCAACCGGACAGCTTAGTCGGGCTGAAGGGCCGCCGCCGTCGGGCTGCATCAAACGGCTATGGTTAGGGTTTCAGAAACCCTTTACCGCACCGTTCGCTGTTCGTACCCGTCGCACGATCGCTCCGCCAGCTCGACCCTCGCCGTCCGTCGTCGTCTCTCGCCCAGCCGAATCCGCCTGCCTCGTGCGCCACCGCGCCTGCTGAAGACCCATCGAGCGAGCGACAAAAGCCGCTCGGTTTGTGTTCACCTCTGTCGCCTCCTCTAAGCCGCCACGTCGCCTCCTCTAAGCCGCGCCGGTCAGGGACATGCCGGCCGACCCTTCGCCTGCGACGGACGACCCTCGTCCGGTCAGCTAGGGCGTTTGCGAACGCCCAGATCCTCCGCCTCCACGGTTCGCGATTTTTCTTGTACGGCGCGACTTTTACATTTTTCGATCCAATTTTTCACAAAAATAAAAAAAAAAACTAATCCTAAACATGCATCCAGACGCTCTGATACTACTGTAGGGTTGATTTCAATTGTGGAAACGAGTTTTTATCAACCCGATTATAGATCTAGTCATGTTTAACGAGAAGTTTTTCGATTAACAAAGATAAACAAATACAGAAACAATTTCATAGTACTTGTAGCGTTGAACGTGCAGTCGTCGGACGTGAGGCTTGATGATGCAAGCCCTCTACTCGTATCCACGCCGAGATCGGATCTGCTTTGATGCGGAATTCGGGAAGAACGAAAACTATTTTTTGTTCTTCGGGTCTTTCTTTCTGACAGCTAGGGTTTTAGGTTTTTTTAGAATTGTGTTCTAATGAAACTCGTTTTCGTTTATTTATAATTATTAACTTTTTAATAATTACGACTTAAACCCATAACTATTGAAATATTACATGAATAGCATGAGACTTTCAAAAAGTGTGTTAACTAAAAAAATTATATATTTCACAAATAATTTATTAAAGATGGAAACAAATGTCCAATTTCAAATGTGTAATTACATTTGAGACTTGGAACATATTTGACAAAAATTAATTTTTTTCAAATACTTTGCTTTAGATGATTTGATTTTGTTTATAACATTATTCTTATTTTTGTTTTTATAATCTTATAATTTAATATATTATTTTTTTCATTTTTTATTTTTTGGATATAATATTTTATTTCACGTATCACTCCAACTCAACACATTATCAAAAAACTGAAATGTCAATCATTATCTTTGAGAAGTGGTTACACGTATCATTTCTCAAACTCGCGTATTGAGTAAAAAATTATTTTTTATTTCAAATAAAAACAAATTGGAACAAACACTTCAAGCAAAAACATAAAACTATGATCATGAGAGAAAAAATAAATAAATATAAAATGTATGATAAAGTTTGTGACACCATGCTCCACACCTTTTTGTCGGTCCATTACGAGACTTACTCATTGTTTATCATTTTCGTCTTAACAAATCCATCCATGATAGTCCAAAAAATAGAGTGAATATATTCAATAAAACCAATATGTGTATACATTCTATAACACAGAACTATGCACTCTTAACCTCAATAAGAAAATGCTCTAATACCACATATTAGACTTCACCCGTTTCTGAGTCGCTTGTCACCTCTAATAATTTTAAGTTGGGACTGACTCCACATATCTCATGTCCTATTTCGTGTGTTTTTTCCTTACTCACTTGTATGAGGTATTTTCTGGTGGATCACTCATCCTAAGACAAACATGCTAACCATAATTCTTTAATCGAGTCACCAAAAATAAAGGTGCTCCATGATGTTATAATTAATCGAATCAAAAAAATATTTTAAACCTCCACCACCATCACCATACAAATCTCAATCCGGAGTGTTAAATTTGATTAGAAGCTCTTTTTTGTTGATTAAAAAATGTATAGATTGCTTGATACTTGATGAGTATTATGCTTGAAATAGTGTGAATTTAGATGGCGTTGAATAATCACTAGAATAAAAAAATTGGTGATTATTTTCAATTATATAATAACATAATAGTTTTGAATCCTCCTATTATAATTTATAATGTTTCAAAATTATTATGTCAAAACTTAATAAAATAATAATTCCTGAATTTGTCTCCTAACTCATAAAAATATACATAAAATATTAATTTTACATATTTATCCATAAATTTCTATTAAATTACTTAACATATTATATATATATATATGAAATTTTGAAATTATTTTCATATTGATCAACGCATATAAACGTTATTAAACTGAATAAATTGATTAATTTGAAAATAATTTTAAAAGTTTGTATCTATTATGAAAATGGAATGTTAATTTGTGTACTATTGTGAAGTAAAAGATAAATTTATAGATAAAAAGTGAAAAATGGTTAATTATTTGGTACGGGAATTTGAATTAAATTTAGAAATTATAATAGATTTTTTAATTATAAATTATAATCTTTGGATAGAGATTTTTTCAAATTCAATTATATTTGAGCGAGTCAGCTCTAATTCGGATCATATTTGAGCGAGTCGAGTTGGATATTTTCCCGTTTGTTTAAAAAAAGCGCCCGACGTTAGAGCTTATTCTTTGTATTTATTAAGTATTATAAGGTAAAAGTAATATATTATTTACATATAATAATAATATTATTATTTCTATTTATACTAAATTAATGTAATTTTATTAACAAATAAAGAAATAAAATATTTTAATAACTATTATAAAAATATGTTTATATATTTGAGATTTTATTTAATTTTTGATAGATTTATTTTTCATTTAGTATTTTTTATATTTAATAATTTTGTATTCAAATTACTGTTTTTATATTTTATATATTTTATTTGGTTTGTCGAAGAAAAACATATAATATTAATATATTATAATTTTTTTAACTTAAATATTCTAACTCACGAGTCAACTCGTTTTTAGACGAGTTAAAGACGAATTGAGCTGAGTTGAGATTTTCTAATTCGTTTTGAAAATGAACCGAAGTAAGCCAGTTTATTTTCTACGAACTCATGGCAAGATGAGCTAAGCCAGTTCATTTACACCCTAAAATCCAATAAGAATAACTCGAATTTCAATGAAAAAAATATGATGGGTTATTTTCGTCCAAAACCCAAAAGAATATAATTATATATTCTTATTATTATAACTCAATCAAAGTAAATAGTATTTTTGTTGTCATAACAATATATTAATCGTTTGGTCTATACGTCTATTGATTTTGTAAAGAACAATGACGAAAATTCGATAACTGGAAAACATTGATGTTATACCCAATTTCACCAAGATTTTATTTATGTTCTAATTGGACCGGATTTCAACAGGTTGTTGTAGTTAGTCACATGCATGTGACCTGCATGTGTCTTTTCCTTGAATGACTCTATTCCAAAATACGAGAGCCTATATATAAATATTGCATCTTTTTATTATGAAATAATTATTATCTGAATGTCTTTTGAGATTCTAAACTCTTCGTATTTTGTCCATCATTAATCCTATGTGATTATGACAATTCTATCTATTTATCTACATTGTTTTGTCTCTTCATCTATCCTTGTAAGCCTATAAATAGAGGCAACTTCATTTGTAAATATACACTTGAGAATCATTCTTCAATAAGAATTATCTCCTCCTCTCTCCTGCTCTCTTCTCTTAATATTGTTCTATTTCTTTTACAATAGTCATAAGATTAACTCAAATTCTTTCCAAAAAGTTCTTAAAAAGATTATCAAAATCGAATTTAATTTTGAAATTATCATTACGATAATCCAAATATGTTAATTTTGATGTTGTTTCTTTTGTTTTCTCGTTTTCAATCCAAACCTATCTTATTTTCAAAGATCAATCCTTATAGATATGATGTCATTTTAGTCACTAAATTTATGAAATGGAAATATAATGTAATTTTGATGAAGTCTATGGTTTACTATTACATGAGGAGGAGAGAGAATACTCATGTAAAACGCACAAACGAGATTTTTTCCAGCACATATTATCTTCTTTTTTTCCTTTTCCTTCCATTAATCCAAACGAGATTTTTTCCAGCGCACAAACGAGATTTTTTCCAGCGCACATACACATGTTCCCATATCTCTCGCCCACACAGCCACACACATATATATATATATATGTATATATATATTTCACACTATCAAAAAATATATATCGAATGTAAAGTTCTTCAGAAAATATAGCGGAGGGGTTGAAAGCCATTCTTTGTTTTTTTTCCCTTCAATGAAGATAGATTTTCAATCATTCTCTAAATTTCAACTGATTATATGAGTCAGCTAACATTTTCAACCACAAGATATAATCTAAAAATATAATATTACACTTATTTGAATAACAAAATTTCCATCCAATCTATTTATTATTTTAATGTTATATGTTATTTCTTCAAGATGAAATTTCAATTTTCTGAAGAAAAAATTATACTTATGTACCCTATATTGTAAAGGTTTTGTACCGTAGGTTGTGTACAACCTTTTTATAATAACATGTTAGATAAATGATTTGAAAATCTATCAGTTACCTCTATATTTTTGCGAACGTCCCCATGTATCTAAAATTTCTTGAACCAAATACAAAATATTCCAAAAACACACAAACTCTCTAAGAAATTTCTATTGTCACATCAGATTGATAGACGATGTAACATTCATCTTTTTTTGCTCACATGACATTTATACGGCACTAATCTGCAAAAACAATTGGTTGATTGCTACGTCAAATGAGAAACTTCAAAAATATTTTCGCAGGATAAAGTGATTCAAAAATACATTTTTTTAAAAATAGAAGTTTCAACTTCAAATCTACCCTTAAAATTTTAATAATTTCATATTACCCTTTTCGATAATTTTTCACTCTCTCCTCCAGAGCACCTCGATTTCTCTCTTTATTGTGGCGCGAAAATAACTGTTCTCCTACACCACGACATATTCGACGAGAGTAGTTTGAAATCGACATTAGATTCGATGTCAATAGGTTGAAATCGTTTGTTGTCAACAAAGAAACTTGCAATTAAGCATGTTCCGTAGAAAAACTGTTGCACTGGGTCACAGAGTCTTAGGGATCCAAGGATCGTAGGGGTAAAGGGGTCGCAAAGAGGTCAAAGGGTCGCAGGGGTAAAAGGGCCGTAGGGATCCAAAAGTCGAAGAGGGTAAAAGGATCGCTGGGGTCCAAGGGTCGAAGAGGTAAAAGGGTCGCAGAGGTACAAGTGTCACAGATGGACCTTTTCGACCCTAGGACCCCTGCGACCCTTGTACCTCTTCGACCCTTGGATCTCTGCTACCCTTGTCCCTCTGTGACCCTTGGACCCCTGCGACCCTTGTCCCTCTGCGACCCTTGGACCCCTGCGACCCTTGTCCCTCTGCAACTCTTGTTACAATAATACTAAATCAACCCAAACAACAATTAATTGTTTTGTCAAGAAAATAATTGTATTTTTTTACTATGAGGGAACAACCCACGTTCAGTCCATTTTCTTGACAAAACTTTCTTCATCCCCCTCTGATGTAAGCGCCACCACGACTCGCGGCCTTAAAGCTGCTAGCGAAAAATCGAACATTTCGCGATCAATTCCGCAATCGTGGTACATCATTACATGACATCGTCTACGGAAAAGACTGTTCTCTCTCGCAAACCCTATCGGAAATATCTGCGACATCACCAAGTTACATCAGTATAAATGAATAAAAGTCTAATAAATAACCAATTTATATATGATGAATCGGTTTGAGGTTACTTACCAATGAATCTAGGTCCAGATTTGAACGTGTGACAGGTACAATGAAAACCCTCTCATCAAGAGTGGCTCTGGTGTCGTTAAAGACCATGTCACCTTCGTAACGGAAAAGTACAACATCCCCAATATGAATGTTTTCGTCGTTGTAGAATTCTATCCATCCATGAGTGAATTTGGAGCCATCCAACTTGACTTCCCAAGTTCTGTTAGATGCATTCAATTTAATCGTTGCCATGTTGTTGTCCCTCGTATTTCCATAAATATACTCATCGAAGAAGATCTTCGGAATTTCCTGTAACAAAAAACGAAAAACAAAGTCAAATATGTACATTCTCTACATGTAACATACCGACAGAGTGTTTTAAAGAAGATTACAAGGTAGTACAGATTTTGCACAAGAATCCGTCGGAAGAAATGAGGGAAATGTGACATTTTCGAAAAAAATGGATGGAAGATGATGAAAGGAAAAAATGGATTGGAAAAAAGGAAACGGTTGGAATTCGAAAAGACATGACATCGAATCGACCTTAGATGGAACTTGAATAGACATGACCACAGGGTCACATGTGTCGCAAGGGTAAAAGGGTTGAATGGGTAAAAGGGTCGCAGGCTCAAGGGTCGAACGGGTAAAAGGTTCGCAAGGGACAAATGGTGCGACCCTTGTACCTCCGCGACCATTGGACCCCTGCGACCCTTTACGCTTTATTATTAAATAATTATTTACAAATAATATAAATAATTTTTTAAAAAATAACAATGTACACAGTTGAATTATCCATTCCCAAAACTATCTACAAAAGTTAAAAAAGAACAATGTACCAAATTACATCTTCCATAATCAAAGAGTAAACATTTTTTAGACCCTTGGACCGTGCGATCGTTGTCCCCCTCTGACCCTTGTCTCCCTTCGACCCTTGTACCTCTGTGACCACTTGTACCTCTGTGACCACTTGGACCTTTGCGACCACTTGGACCTTTGCGACCACTTGGACCTCTGCGGCCCTTATCTCCCTTCGACCCTTGTACCTCTACGACCCTTATCTCCCTTCGACCCTTGTACCTCTACGACCCTTTGTCCCCTACGACCCTTGGACCCTCTGCGACCCTTATTACAATAATAGTAATTCCACAAAAACAGTGATACTAACAATAATACATTCTATTGAAAAATAATAAAAAAATCAAACAAATACAAACATGAATTTTGTTGTTCAAATGAGGTTCAAAGCAATCAAAATACAACAGAATTAATTCTATATTGATTATAGGTCTTTATAGAGGGGTAAACAGTAGACAAGCTACATCATCAAGAACGGCGTGTAGTTCGACTTCGAGGGTACAACCCATGTTAAATCCATTGTTGTGACAAAACTTTGTCCGACCCCTGGTGATGCTAGTGCCACCACGTTTCACGGGCCTTAGATGTGCCTCCCAAATCCGTACGTAATTGGTTATCATATCAATCTTACTTCGTCTACCGCAAAGACCACTCGACCTTGCAAACTTTATCGAAAGTGTCTGCGATAACCGAATAAATTTACAACAACGCCAAACTAATGCATATACGACCAGATTTGATGAATCAAATAAATCGGTTTGAGTTCACTTACCACTGCATCTACGGCCAGATTTGAACGCGTGACTGGTACTGTGAAAATCCTCTGACCAGAAGAAGATGACCCTACTTCTAGGGATGATGATGATGAGATAGATGATGCGTATTTTAGATTACACATATCATCTCTGAAACCAGTGATGTGAAAAACCATGTCACCTTCGTGACGGAAAACTAAGAAATCCCGAATACGAAAATCATGATCCTTGGAGAAATCTTTCCATCCATCAATGAATCTTGAGCCATCCAACTTGACTTCCCATGTTTTGTTAGACACATCCGATTTAAGCGTTGCCGTGTTGTCGTCCCTCGCTTTCCCGTAAATATGCTCATAGAAGAATTTTGTCGAAATTTCCTGTAACAAAAATCGAAGAAAAAGTCAATCTTTACATTCTCTGCATTAACATGCCGAATGAGAAGGATGAAGGATATTACGAGGTAGTTCTCCAGAAAGGTCGGAAGAATGATTTGGACGAAAGTAGGGAAATGTCGCATTTTCGGCAAAAAAAGGATGGAAGATGATGAGTTAGAGAGAGAGTGTGTGTCGTTATTCGAAAAAAGGAAACGGCTAGAATACGAAGAAGACATGACCCTGACATCGAATCGCCGCAGATTGAATTCGATATGTTTTTTCAAATTTTGGTGAAAAGTTCGGCAAACTTGCATCGTACTTCCCACAGCTTCGTATCAGATCTCAATGTTGTATATCTAAACAAATCTTCGATTGAACCCTTCCTTACAAATGCTTGTATATCCTTCTTGCTATCAAACTCTTGCCATATTTTAAGACCCAATCCATCTTCGAACTCGAAGATATTATTTTCGCTATCGTGAACTATTATTTCCTAGTTTTTCTCACCATCACCATACTTATGCTCTGTTGGCACATCACAACTAACTTTATTAATGCCACAAACAACTCCATCAACTACCACATTCATGGAACACCCACCATCTTCTCTTAACCCGGTTGTATGTTCACTATCAGAATTATCTGAATCCAAAATATTTATTGTTTTCGGATTACTCTCAACTCTACTTTTGTTATTTCGACCTACAATAACACAGTCATCATAATCTACAACATCTCGTTCCTCAACTTCTTTAGCAATGCTTCCAAAAGCAGGAATTAGAGGCTCAATTTCCCTCTCAATTTCGATTTCACACTTCACACTTGTCGATTTTATCTCCACATACAGTAGTGGTCGAATTCCTCTTATGCGATCGAACAGATAACAAATAAGATGCTTGTCATTCATTATATATGTCGGCGTCCTATTTTAAAAAATAATGGGTAGATAGCTTAACTTCAACTTCGTTGTATTATTTCCCACCATCATCTCTACGCATAACTCATCAATCAGTTGCTGGTATGTCAGACTAACCGGAGGACATAAGAAAAATACTCTCTGGTTTTCCTGAACTCTACCAACCCATTCAGATTCTCCATTTGGGTTCTTTTCCCATTTACTATCATACAAAAAGTAAATCAGTGTGATTTTTCCATCCACTGTATCCATCACACCTGTAACAAAAACATAAAAGAGGGGTAAATTATGTGATCCGTTGCGACCGTGCGACTCGATGAGACTCAGTGACCCAGTGCGATCGTGCGACCCTTGTACCCCTGCGACCCTTTGACATCTCTGCGACCCTTAAACCACTTTGCGACCCTTGTACCCATCTACCACCCTTGTACCTCTGCCACTCTTGTACCCCTTTGCAACACACCCCTCTACCACCCTTGTACCTTTGCGACCCTTGTACCCCATTGCGACCCTTGTACCTCTGCGACCCTTGTACTCATGCGACCCTTGTACTCATGCGAGCCTTGGACCCATGCGATCCTTTGAACCCTTTGCGACCCTTTTCCCATGCGACCCTTTGACCCCTTTGCAACCCTTTTACCTCTGCGACGACCTTTGATCCCTTTGACCCCTCGATGAGACTATGTGACCCAATGCGACCGTATGACTCTGTGACCCAGTCACTTATTGCGATTATTTGACATTTCAATAAGTATGACTCGTTTAGACTCGTTTTCAATAAATGAGTCTTATATTGACCCAATGCTTCATATCTCGTAAAAGAAACAAAAAAACACAAGAGAAACACGAACAACTCACTATACATACCTGGTTTTTCTGCGGTACGTGCTTAATTGAAAGCTTCTTTCAAGCTACTCTCGCCGAATCTGTTGCGGTGTGGGAGAACAGCAATTTTCGCGCCACGAGAGAGAGAGAACTAGAGGTACTCTAGAGGAGAGAGAAAAATTATCGACAAGGGTAATATGGGATTATCAATATTTTAAGGGTAAACAATGTACCAAATTACATCTTCCATAATCAAAGAGTAAACATTTTTTAGACCTTTGGACCGTGCGACCGTTGTCCCCCTTTGACCCTTGTCTCCCTTCGACCCTTGTACCTCTGCGACCACTTGGACCTTTGCGACCACTTAGACCTCTGCGACCATTTGCACCTCTACGGCCCCTATCTCCCTTCGACCCTTGTACCTCTGCGACCCTTATCTCCCTTCGACCCTTGTACCTCTGCAACCCTTTATCCCCTACGACCCTTGGACCCTCTGCGACCCTTAATACAATAATAGTAATTCCACAAAAACATTGATACTAACAATAATACATTCTATTGAAAAATAATAAAAAAGCCAACCAAATACAAACATGAATTTTGTTGTTCAAATGAGGTTCAAAGCAATCAAAATACAAAAGAATTCAATCTATGTTGATTATAGGTCTTGATAGAGGGGTAAACAGTAGACAAGCTACATCATCAAGAACGGCGTGCAGTTCGACTTCGAGGGTACAACCCACGTTAAAGCCATTGTTGTGACAAAACTTTGTCCAACCCTTGGTGATGCTAGTGCTACCACGTTTCACGGGCCTTAGATGTGCCTCCCAAATCCGTACGTAATTGGTTATCATATCAATCTTACTTCGTCTACCGCAAAAACCACTCGACCTAGCAAACTATATCGAAAGTGTCTACGATAACCGAATAAATTTACAACGACGCCAAACTAATGCATATACGACTAGATTTGATGAATCAAATAAATCGGTTTGAGTTCACTTACCACTGCATCTACGGCCAGATTTGAACGCGTGACTGGTACTGTGAAAATCCTCTGACCAGAAGAAGATGACCCTACTTCTAGGGATGATGATGATGAGATAGATGATGCATATTTTAGATTACACATATCATCTCTGAAACCAGTGACGTGAAAAACCATGTCACCTTCGTGATGGAAAACTAAGAAATCCCGAATACGAAAATCATGATCCTTGGAGAAATCTTTCCATCCATCAATGAATCTTGAGCCATCCAACTTGACTTCCCATGTTTTGTTAGACACATTCGATTTAAGCGTTGCCGTGTTGTCGTCCCTCGCTTTGCTGTAAATATGCACATAGAAAAATTTCGTCGGAATGTCCTGTAACAAAAATCGAAGAAAAAGTCAAATCTTTACATTCTCTATATTAACATACCGAATGAGAAGGATGAAGGATATTACGAGGTAGTTCTCCTGAAAGGTCGGAAGAATGATTTGGACGAAAGTAGGGAAATGTTGCATTTTTGGCAAAAAAAAGAATGGAAGATGATGAGTTAGAGAGAGAGTGTGTGTCATTATTCGAAAAAAGGAAACGACTAGAATAAGAAAAAGACAAGACCCTGACATCGAATCGCCGTCAGATTGAATTCGATATGTTTTTTCAAATTTTGGTGAAAAGTTCGGCAAACTTGCATCGTACTTCCCACAGCTTTGTATCAGATCTCAATGTTGTATATCTAAACAAAGCTTCGATTGAACCCTTCCTTACAAATGCTTGTACATCCTTCTTGATATCAAACTCTTGCCATATTTTAAGATCCAATCCATTCGAACTCGAAGATATTATTTTCGCTATCGTGAACTACCATTTCCCAGTTTTTCTCACCATCACCATACTTATGCTCTGTTGGCACATCACAACTAACTTTATTATTGCCACAAACAACTCCATCAACTACCACATTCATGGCACACCCACCATCTTCTCTTAACCCGCTTGTATGTTCACTATCAGAATTATCTGAATCCAAAATATTTATTGTTTTCGGATTATTCTCAACTCTACTTTTGTTATTTCGACCTACAATAACATAGTCATCATAATCTACAACACCTCGATCTTCACCTTCTTTAGCAATACTTCCAAAAGCCGGAATTAGAGGCTCAATTTCCCTCTCAATTTCGATTTCACACTTCACACTTGTCGATTTTATCTCCACATACAACAGTGGTCGAATTCCTCCTATGGGATCGAACAGATAACAAATAAGATGCTTGTCATTCATTATATATGGCGGCTTCCTATTTTCAAAAATAATGGGCATATAGCTTAACTTCAACTTCGTTGTATTATTTACCACCATCATCTCTGCACATAACTCATCAATCAGTTGCTGGTATGTTAGACTAACCGGAGGACATAAGAAAAAATACTCTCTGGTTTTCCTGAACTCTACCAACCCATTCAGATTCTCCATTTGGGTTTTTTCCCATTTACTATCATACAAAAAGTAAATCAGTGTGATTTTTCCATCCACCGTATCCATTACACCTGTAACAAAAACATAAAAGAGGGGTAAATTATGTGACCCGCTGTGACCGTGCGACTCGATGAGACTCTATGACCCAGTGCGACCGTGCGACCCTTGTACCCCTGCGACCCTTTGACATCTCTGCGACCCTTGTACCCCTCTGTGACCCTTGTGCCCCTCTACTACCCTTGTACCTCTGCCACTCTTGTATCCCTTTGCCACCCACCCCTCTGCCACCCTTGTACCTCTGCGACCCTTGTACCCCTTTGCGACCCTTGTACCTCTGCGAACCTTGTACTGATGCGACCCTTGGACCCATGCGACCCTTTGAACCCTTTGCGACCCTTTTCCCATGCGACCCTTGGACCCCTTTACCTCTGTGACCCTTGGACCCCTGCGACGACCTTTGATCCCTTTGACCCCTCGATGAGACTATGTGACCCAATGCGACCGTATGACTCTGTGACCCAGTGCCTTATTGCGATTATTTGACATTTCAATAAATATGACTCGTTTAGACTCATTTTCAATAAACGAGTCTTATATTGACCCAGTGCTTAACACAAGAGAAACACGAACAACTCACTATACTACCTGGTTTTTCTGCGGTACGTGCTTAATTGAAAGCTTCTTTCAAGCTACTCTCGCCGAATCTATTACGGTGTGGGAGAACACTAATTTTCTCGCCACGGGAGAGAGAGAACTAGAGGTACTCTGAAGGAGAGAGAAAAATTGTCGAAAAGGGTAATATGGGATTATCAATATTTTAATGGTAAACAATGTACCAAATTACATCTTTCATAATCAAAGAGTAAACATTTTTTAGACCCTTGGACCGTGCGACCGTTGTCCCCCTCTGCCCCTTGTCTCCCTTCGACCCTTGTACCTCTGCGACCACTTGGACCTTTGCGACCACTTGGACCTCTGCGACCATTTGGACCTCTGCGGCCCTTATCTCCCTTCGACCCTTGTACCTCTGCGACCCTTATCTCCCTTTGACCCTTGTACCACTGTGACCCTTTGTCCCCTACGACCCTTGGACCCTCTGCGACCCTTATTACAATAATAGTAATTCCACAAAAACATTGATACTAACAATAATACATTCTATTGAAAAATAATAAAAAAACCAACCAAATACAAACATGAATTTTGTTGTTCAAATGAGGTTCTAAGCAATCAAAATACAATAGAATTCAATTTATGTTGATTATAGGTCTTGATAGAGGGGCAAACAGTAGACAAGCTACATCATCAAGAATGGAGTGCAGTTCGACTTCGAGGGTACAACCCACGTTAAAGCCATTGTTGTGACAAAACTTTGTCCGACCCCTGGTGATGCTAGTGCCACCATGTTTCACGGGCCTTAGATGTGCCTCCCAAATCCGTACGTAATTGGTTATCATATCAATCTTACTTTGACTACCGCAAAGACCACTCGACCTCGCAAACTCTATCGAAAGTGTCTGCGATAACTGAATAAATTTACAACGACGCCAAACTAATGCATATACGACCAGATTTGATGAATCAAATAAATCGGTTTGAGTTCACTTACCGCTGCATCTACGGCTAGATTTGAACGCGTGACTGGTACTGTGAAAATCCTCTGACCAGAAGAAGATGACCCTGCTTCTAGGGATGATGATGATGAGATAGATGATGCATATTTTAGATTACACATATCATCTCTGAAACCAGTGACATGAAAAACCATGTCTCCTTCGTGACGGAAAACTAAGAAATCCCGAATACGAAAATCATGATCCTTGGAGAAATCTTTCCATCCATCATTGAATCTTGAGCCATCCAACTTGACTTCCCATGTTTTGTTAGACACATCCAATTTAAGCGTTGCCGTGTTGTCGTCCCTCGCTTTCCCGTAAATATGCTCATAAAAGAATTTCGTCGGAATGTCCTGTAACAAAAATCCAAGAAAAAGTCAAATCTTGACATTCTCTACATTAACATGCCGAATGAGAAGGATGAAGGATATTACGAGGTAGTTCTCCAGAAAGGTCGGAAGAATGATTTGGACGAAACTAGGAAAATGTTGTATTTTCGGCAAAAAAAGGATGGAAGATGATGAGTTAAAGAGAGAGTATGTGTCGTTATTTGAAAAAAGGAAATGACTAGAATACGAAAAGATATGACCCTGAGATCGAATCGCCGTCAGATTGAATTCGATATGTTTTTTCAAATTTTGGTGAAAAGTTCGGCGGGAATTTTGGTTCGCATGAGGGTAGCATGGGTCGCTTTGTCACATATATTGATCAATCAATGGGAACTCGATGAATTTACGAGTTTATGATGATAAAATGACAAAAACCAATCAAAACAATACATCTACAGCGTCAATCAACGGTTAAAACAGATTATGACCAATGTGTACCTAGTTGAGTTGTGTATAACCAATGCACGTGTTTCAAAAGTGATAGTTGTGTTTTAAGAACTCGTTTGATGATTAAAGAATACATTTAACATTTTGTTCAAATGTCGATATTATTTATATTGATTCTAAATTAGACATATACAACTCAAATATATTGATAATGACATATTAATAATAGCATGGGTCGTTTGGTCGCATATATGGATCAATAGATGCTAAATCGATGAATTTACTAGTTTATAATGGTAAAATGACAAAAACCTACCAAAACAATACATCTACAACGTCAAACTAATTAATGCCACTTGAGGGTCGCATGGGTCGCATGGGTCGCTTGGTCGCTTATATTGATCAATAGATGCGAACTCGACGAATTTACTGATTTATGATGATAAAATGACAAAAACCAATCAAAACAATACATCTACAACGTCAAACTAATTAATGCCCTGGGTCGACAATGGTGACTGCGGTGCAGAGGTCACAAAGGTAAAAAAGATTTTTCAAAGAAATTGGGGTTAGATACGCATACTAAGAGAAGAGACGTAGACGTTAACTTCTAGACATGGGTCGGAAGGGTCACATGGGTTGGAAGACAGGAGTCTGATAGCAAAACGACAAGTTACATGGGTAGGAAGGGTCACATGGGTCGGAAGGGTCACATGGGTCGGAAGACAGGAGTCTGATAGCAAAACGACAAGTCACGAGGGTAGGAAGGGTCACATGGGTCGGAAGAGTCACATGGGTCGGATGACAGGAGTCTGACAGCAAAATGACAAGTCACATGAGTCGTATAGGTCGCATGAGTCGTACATGGTTATATGTGGTCGCATGAGGTCGCATGCGTCGGATGGGTTCCCGTTTAAACTTGATTCTAATTTAATCCGATTGAGGGTCGCATAAATGGTCATATTGGGTCGCATGAGTCGGATGGATCATAACCTAAAATACCCGCAAGTGCACGACACATGTGTAGTACTTTAGGTGTCGATCCCACAGGGACTACGCAACACAACTTAAACTCTAACTATGAATCAAACTTGCGAACAAATGAAATATAGTATTTAGGAATGAAATACTAAAAATAAATAAACAAACGAGAAAGTAAATCAAAGGCAAACTAGACAAGCCACCATAACTCTCTCCACCAGACAAGACTTTAGACAAATGCTAAACCTAGAACAACTGAGGATACTTGTTTCTTTTCCGAGCTTTTTCTTTCTTTTTTTTCTTTTCTTTTGCTTTTATGTCTTCTTTTTTTTTCTTTTTCTTTTTCCTTTTGTGCATACACACTAGGCTTCTAGGACGTCAGATTTGAAGGTATCAAGCCTCTACTTAGACCCAGACTACCGATGAAGGTATACTCATGCATCTCGTTCAAGAGTGCAGCGGAGTAGGCGGCATTTTATTTGTGCCATGCCCTTAGGACGTAGAAAGATGTTCGTCAACCCACCACTTAGACCCGAGCCATCGAAAGAGTATCAAGGTGGATGCACTCATATCGATTTTAGATCATGCTTTTAGGCATTATTTCTATTGACAGCGGAGTGTTAGTGTGTGCTCTTAATCTGCAAAATAAGCTTGATCTCATACGATATATTAATCCTCATAAAAAAGAAGTAAATCATCGTCTACACAAAGTATGACCATCCGGATAGAGAGAATAAACGATAAACTAGCCTAGCGACCTCTTCTAAACCCCCCACAAGCAACACTAGGATTCCCAAAGAACTACGACCTATTGTTTCTCAGCCGACTAATAAGCTCTAACGCTTAGGAAAAACCTAGCTCAAACATGCAAGCTCTTACGAAAAAGGTCAACTTCTTAAGTATCCTAGGTTTAGGGTTCATCTCAAAACGTAGCACCGAACAAGTGCCTAGGACGGCTCTGACTCACAGAAGCAAAAATAAACTAAAAACTACAAAATCAAAGAGAAAATGAAAGAAAATGAAATGAAATCACCTGACAAACGTGAGTTGCTCCCCCAGACTTGAATTGAACGACGTCCTCGACGTGAAGCTCCGATGGAGGGTAAGGGAAATGAAGTCACGTTTGTGGTGGTATTTTTTTGTGTGTTTTTAAATTAAATTAACCGAGTCTTAAACTAAAAACTAAGAAAAATAAAAAACGAAAGCTGAGTTGCCTCCCAGAAAGCGCTTATTTGACGTCTTTAAGCTTTGACGTCTCCATTCCTCATGTGTGCGCGACGGGTGGATCAGAAAGGGAAATGGAGTTTCCACTTTCGATTGGTTGAGCAGCTTGGTAGAGCTTGAGTTGCTGTCCATTAGCTTTGAACGTTCCGCTCGAATCGCTCCATAGCTCCACGTCTCCGTGTGTGAAGACTTCTCATACCTGAAAAGGACCAGACCAACGAGACCGTAGGTTGCCCGAGAAAAGCTTAGTATGAGAATTGAAAAGTAGAACTAAATCACCTTGTTGGAAGTCATGAGGTAGGGTCTTTTGTCGTGCCATCCCTTAGTCACTACTTCTTTCTTTGGCACATCATGCACGGGATTCACTCGTTCGCAGCCCGAGGTTGGATAAATGGTATCTGCATTGAAAAGTTTTATGACGTCTTTTTCCATTACCTCATGTAAGTGCGGGTGCAGCCGCTTTTGAGTTTCGATGGAAGGTTCGTGGTTGTCTTCCATATAAGTTCCGTGCGTACATACTGAAGAGCTGACTCTTCTACGCTTCTTGACACGTGTGGGTTGTTTTCTCAACTCATCTGCACTCAAGTTAGCATTCAAAACAGCATGATATATTTTATCGCATTCAACGTACTCATACCAAAAAGAAGACGGAGGTGACTCGGGCTCAAGTTTGGATGTCTTCTCCAGTGTGAAACCAGTGTGCGTTTCGTGTGGTGTCTCCTCATGTGGGGCGTCTCCTAGTGCTGCAATAGCACTCATGAACTTCATGTACATCTCAGCTCATTCGTCCGCAAATCCTGCATTATCGCAAACTAATGTTAGATATCGTACAAGTGGATCAGAAGCACTTACTTGATCAAGCGTGTCTTTTGATAACTCGTCCTGCGAATTGACTCTAAGGCAAGAATCCTTGGATAATGGTTCATTCATGGGGCTGGAAAAGTTGAATTCTATTGTCTCATCTCCGACACGTAAGGAAAGCTTTCATTGTTGTACGTCTATCATGGCACCTGCAGTAGCTTAGAACGGTCTACCAAGAATAATAGGTACCCTAGCATCTTCTATTATTTCAAGTACAACAAAATCAATGGGAATAAAAAGCTTACCTACCATGGTGGGAACGTTTTCAACAATTCCCACCGGATATCTTACCGTATGATCCGCGAGGCGTAGACACATCTTTGTAGGTTTGAGATTCCCGAATTCCATCCGCTTGAAAACCGAGTGTGGCATGATGCTCACGCTTGCCCCTAAATCGCACATTTGGTGGGAGCTTGTTTTGAAGGATAGCGCTGCATTCCTCGGTGAGTGCTACCGTCTCGTTCTCTTCGATATGCTTCTCTTTGGTAAGAACCTCTTTGATGAGTTTGGCATGATTAGGCATCTTTTAGAGGGCTTCCACGAATGGGATGTTGATGTCAAGCTTCTTGATACCCTCTACGAATCTGCCCACTCGTTCTTCATTCATACTGCTCACCAACCGTTGAGGAAACGGTATAGGAGGTTTGTATGCCGGTGGAGCAACGTATGGTTTGTCTAAATCTGGTTTGACTCCTTCCATAATCGCAATCTTACCTTTTCCTTTCCTCATGGACGTACCAGCAGCTTGCTCTCGCTCTTTGGAGGGTGAATGCTCGATTATATCACTGCTGCACACAGAAATAGCATTCACGTACTCTCTCAGGTTCAATTCGGGTTTACCTGGAATCTGTCCGGGATTCCGAGAGGATGAGGCAGCCTGCTGTGCTACGGAGTTCTCTAAGCTCTTCACGTTGTTGCTCAAGGATTCCATCTGAGTTTTGAGCTCGTTGATCGCTGTCCCCACATCCGCATTGAATTTGGTTTGAGTTGAATGTCGCTGCCTTTGCTCCTTGAGAAATTCGAGCAACACTCCCTTAAGGTTTGAGGAAGAGGCTTGAGGGGGGTTGAGGAGCTTGCGGAACTTGCTGAGCTTGCTGAACTTGCTGGTATGTGATTGCTCAAATCCCGAATACTTCATCGGTTGAGTCGTTCGGTATGATAAGTTCGGGTGATTCCTCCAATTCGGGTTGTAGATATTCCCGAATTGAGTGTTTCCTTACTGCTGGGCATAATTCATGTATTCCATGTTCTCTTGCAACGTGCATGGATAATCCACATGTTCTATATCTCCACAATTCACGTAGTACACGGTATTAGTTGTATTGCCCGTCGCTCTGCTCTGATTCGGCTCGTATAGGCGACGAGTGCTGTTAGGCATACCTCTCGGTATGAACCAGCGGGGAGCGACTGCAGCCAAGTTTTTGCTCGTCCCCCAATTGAGAATGGGAAGAGACACAGTAAGATCGCATCCTTTGAGACTCCATGTATCTTGAATGTACCGGAAAGCTCTAGGAAGTCTCTGAGGTGCTGATGGGGATCCTCGTGATTTCCACCCATGAATTGCTTCAGATAAAGCATGTTGATCATCACCGGCTTAATCTCAAACTGTTCTCTGGCAACAGCAGGCATCCTTATGGCTGTTTGCACGTTGTTCATGTTCGGCACCACGTAATCTCTGATGCGACATGGTGGAGGAGCCTGCGGTTCTCGTGGTAGAGGTGCGAGTTGCTGTTGCTGCATGTTCCCCAAATTACTGATAGGTAATTGAGGTTGTTCGTGGCCGTTCTGATTATCCATATTCTCGTTGATCTGACGGCTCTGCAAAGGACAAATAAAAACGATATACGTATGAAGAACGAAAGAAAAGAAAACAAAAACAAAAACTAAACAAGAAAGACTCTAGGCTCGAATCTAAGACGTGTTGACAATAGTCCCCAGCAACGGCACCAAAAACATGATGCGTTATCAACGCTAAACAAATATTTAGCCTAAACTACCCGCAAGTGCATGGCGCGTGTGTAGTACTTTAGATGTCGATCCCACAGGGACTACGCAACACAACTTAAACTCTAACTGTGAATCAAACTTGCAAACAAACGAAATATGGGATTTGAGAATGAAATACTAAAAACAAATAAACAAACGAGTTCTAAACAATGAGACAAACGTTCTAGGAATCCGATTTCACCACAAGACTACCGAAACCAACAATCAACCTATCTATCATGCAATCCCAGTCAAGTTATCTAAGGCAGACGATCCTAATATGATATCTACCCGCTCTCAAGGCATAGACACGTAATCTAGTCAAGTTATCCTCTACTTTCGTGGCTGACGCCTTGAACTAAACCCAAAAGATCTGTGATTCATCCGTTTTACCCTCAACCTCTGCTACCCTACTTTCGTGGCCTAACCTAGGTTGTTCTAAACCTGATCTTCTAGGACTAGAATTCTCCTTTCGGTCCTTCTCCTAATCCCTAACACATGCATCTACTTGGCCTTCGTAAATACAAGTCATTCAAGCTTTCAGATAAAGAATAGATAAACGAAAACATGAAGATGCATTCAAAGATAAATCAAAGTGGTTCCGGGATAGCCATGGGCTAATCCCTTCTCCAAGAACAAAACAAACTACTCGCTCATGCATCTGTAAACAAACATAATTCAAGTAGAAAGTCTAAGAATCATGAAAACCAAACGAAACCGAAGCCTTGAGTTGATCTCTAATGCTCCTTGCGAGTCTCCTTTGCAAGAATCTCCTCCTTCTCTCTTCTCTCCCTCCTCGATCAAGAACTCCAAACTCTAACTCTCTAACTGAAGCTCCTGTGAGACCCAGTCAAATGGTTTTAAGTCAGTGAACCGAAATATGTATATACATATATATATAAATTGTGCATTAATGATTAGGGTTAGGAATTAAAAAAAAGAGAGAGAGAGAGAGCAACGTGCTTGTGCGGCGAGAAGAGAAGGAAAAAAAAAGAGAAAAGGAAGGAAGAAAAAAGAAGAAGAAGAAGAAATTAAAGAAGGATCTTCAATTTTCATCGTGGTCTTCGTGGGTGGACTCTAATCACGATTGTGGTAAATCTCTAAATGATTCATTGTGATTATTCACTTAATTCGAATATTTATATTATGGAAATTTATGGAATTAAATGGATCTATGGTAGGAAAAGTTGGTCGGTGTTGTTGCTAGAATTATTAGTCAGAATCGTCAAATCGTCGGGAAGTTAAGGTGATGATCTTCTCCACCCTAATTTCGGATTTGTGATCGATTTATGGAAGAGATTATATTTTTAAATCACGATAGAATTTATAGGATCATAATGGGAAAAATGAGACGCTACATGTGGAATTGGATTAAAACCCTAAATTTGTCGTATGAGAATTTATGATAAGTATATGAGTTGTATAAGTGACTATAGATGATCTAGAGAAATGACGTGCAACCAAGTGTTTGGATCGGAGAACATCAATATTTGGGTTCAGTGTTTAAACCGAGTGAATATCTTGTTAGTGTGCTCGATCGGGTGGTTTCACACTCGAACCTTCGGAAGAAGGCGTGTGCTAGCGCGTTGGTGAGAGTTGCCACGTGAGGATTATCGGGTCGATGACGTTAGTATTGCGACACTTGGATCTGGGCCGACATCATACCGTGTTGGGGTTGTGGTAACCTTTCGAGCGACGGAGCGCTGTATGGTACTGATAGCTGGGGTACGTTGTGACCTTGCGAGCTTTTCAGTGTGGTGTACTGATAGCTGGGGTACGTTGTGACCTTGCGAGATTTTTAGCGTGTACTGATAGCTAGGGTACGTTGTGACCTTGCGAGATTTTCAGTGTAGTGTACTGATAGCTGGGGTACGTTGTGACCTTGCGAGATTTTCAGTGTGCTAGGGTCCTTTGGACTTTGTGAGCGTATGCCCGAGCTAGAGTCATGTGGACTCTATGCGTTATGATCCAGTGTGGTACTAGTCTTAGATTTTTGATACTCAGTCGGGTTTGGGTAGATTGATTTGTATATCTTTAGTTTAGACTTTGGATATATGTTATTTT
>CM071872.1:13622460-13643841 GCA_036759665.1 Gynandropsis gynandra | reverse complement strand
AAAAAGTGTAGTTTTTGGAAGAGACGTGTTGGATTTTTGGGACATGTCATATCGGAGGAAGGAGTTTCTGTCGATCCTGAGAAGGTGTCAGCGATTGTAAGTTGGAAACAACCGAAAAATGCAACAGAGATAAGGAGCTTTTTAGGATTAGCAGGGTACTATCGACGTTTTGTTATGAACTTTGCTAGTCTAGCAAAGCCAATGACAAGACTTATGGGGAAAGATGTTCCTTTTTGTTTGGAATGAAGATTGTGAGAAGTCCTTCAAGGAGCTAAAAGAGAAGCTAACGAAAACCCCGGTGTTAGCCTTACCACAACCAGGAATTCCATACATAGTCTACACGGATGCGTCAAAGACGGGATTAGGATGTGTACTTATGCAGGGAGGTCACGTGATTGCTTATGCGTCAAGGCAGTTACGTAAGCATGAAGAGAATTATCCGACTCATGATTTAGAGATGGCAGCTGTGGTCTTCGCGTTAAAGATTTGGAGGGCATATCTTTATGGGGAGAAGGTACAGATTTTTACGGACCAAAAGAGTCTAAAGTACATATTTACGCAACTAGAGTTGAATCTGCGTCAGAGAAGGTGGATGGAGCTTGTCGCAGACTATGAGGTGGACATCGCGTACCATCCGGGGAAGGCGAATGTTGTTGCAGATGGGTTGAGCCGTAAAAGATTTAAGGTTTCGACTATGCAAGAATTCGAGGATTTGATTAGCCAGATAAGTGCTTTGAGACTAGAGGTAGTGCAGACTGAGTCCGAGAGTGTCGGTTTGCAAGCCGTAAATCAGGCTGGTCTATTGAGTAGGATTCGTACATCACAATTATTCGATGAGAGGTTATAGAAGATTCGTAATAATCAGCAAGACCCGAGGTACAAGTTGTATCAGATCAGGGAAGACGGTCTAATGATGATTAGTGGGCGATTTTGTGTACCGAAGGATCTAGAGATTAGAGAAGTGATTTTGAGCCAAGCTCATCAATCTAAGTTTTCGATTCATCCGGAATCAACGAAGATGTATCGGGATGTTCACCAGCTTTATCAATGGCCAGGGATGAAGAAGGACATTGCTCGATGGGTAGCAAAATGTCCAACGTGTCAATTAATTAAAGCGGAGCAACAAGTACCAAGCGGGAAATTACAAAGTCTATCAATCCCCGAATGGAAGTGGGATCATATTACCATGGATTTCGTGATGGGCCTTCCAAGGACGCAAAGTGGTAAGGATGCTATATGGGTAGTCGTGGATCGACTAACTAAATCAGCTCATTTCATTCCGATAAAGAAGACTTTGGATGTGAATCAGCTAGCAAGGATATATATTGCACAAATTGTGAAGTTGCATGGGGTTCCATCAAGCATTGTTTCAGATCGAGATGGGAGATTCACCTCACGTCTTTGGCAGGCGTTTCAAAAAGAGTTAGGAACCAAATTATGCATGAGCACCGCATATCATCCACAGACAGACAGACAATCTGAGAGAACTATAACGACGCTTGAGGATCTATTATGAGCATGTGCGTTGGAATGGCCTGGTAGTTGGGAGAATCATTTACCACTCGTTGAGTTTGCATACAAGAATAGCTATCATGCTAGCATTGGGATGCCACCATATGAAGCTTTATACGGGCGACCATGTCGTACACCCTTGTGTTGGACTAAAGTGGGGGAGAGATCTATCTTCGGAACAGAGATCATCGAGGAGACTATAGAAAAGATAAGAATTGTTAAGATGAAAATGAAGTTGGAGATATGGTGTATTTACGAATTCAAGCGAGGCGAGGGAGATCAGGTGGGAGTCGAGTGAACAAACTATCACCAAGGTTCACCGGACCGTTTAAAGTGATTGAGCGAATTGGAGTAGTGGCCTATCGATTGGAGCTTCCCTCATCTTTAGAGGGAATACATGATGTGTTTCATGTATCATTATTGCGTAAGTGTCTATCTGTACCAAAGAAGATACTTGTAGAACCACCAAAAACCTTGAGGAAGGACTTAACATATAAAGAACATCCAATACACATTTTTGATTACCAAGTGAAACAGTTGAGGCGTAAGCAAATTCCGATGATAAAGGTTGTGTGGGAACATCATGGCGTGGAAGGAGCAACATGGGAATTAGAAGAGGATATGAGACATGAGTATCCCGAGTTGTTTGGAGATGAGTTGTATGGTTCTTCTATTCGATGAATACAATTCTGTCGTAAGAATCGCAGATATAGAATTTGAGGACGAATTCTTTTATAGTGGGGGAGAATTGTGAGACCCAGTCAAATGGTTTTAAGTCGGTGAACCGACATATGTATATATATATATATTGTGCATTAATGATTAGGGTTAGGAATTTAAAAGAGAGAGAGAGAGAGCAACGTGCTTGTGCGGCGAGAAGAGAAGGAAAAAAAAAGAGAAAAGGAAGGAAGAAAAAAAAAGAAGAAGAAGAAATTGAAGAAGGATCTTCAATTTTCATCGTGGTCTTCGTGGGTGGATTCTAATCGCGATTGTGGTAAATCTCTAAATGATTCGTTGTGATTATTTAGTTAATTCGAATATTTATATTATGGAAATTTATGGAATTGAATGGATCTATGATAGGAAAAATTGGTAGGTGTTGTTGCTAGCAATATTAGTCAGAATCATCAAATCGTCGGGAAGCTAAGGTGATGATTTTCTCCACCCTAATTTCGGATTTGTGATCGATTTATGGAAGAGATTATATTTTTAAAATGCCGAGTGAATATCTTGTTAGTGTGCTCGATCGGGTGGTTTCACACTCGAACCTTCGGAAGAAGGCGTGTGCGAGCGTATCGGTGAGAGTTGTCACGTGAGGAGTATCAGGTCGATGTCGTTAGTATTGCGACACTTGGATCTGGGCCGGCGTCATACCGTGTTGGGGTTGTGGTAACCTTTCGAGCGACGGAGCGCTATATGGTACTGATAGCTGGGGTACGTTGTGACCTTGTGAGATTTTCAGTGTGGTGTACTGATAGTTGGGGTACATTGTGACCTTGCGAGATTTTCAGTGTGTACTGATAGCTGGGGTACCTTGTGACCTTGCGAGATTTTCAGTGTAGTGTAGTGATAGCTGGGGTACGTTTGTGACCTTGCGAGATTTTCAGTGTGCTAGGGTCCTTTGGACTTTGTGAGCGTATGCCCGAGCTAGAGTCATGTGGACTCTGTGCGTCATGATCCAGTGTGGTACTAGTCTTAAATTTTGGATACTCAGTCGGGTTTGGGTAGAGTGATTTGTATAGCTTTATTTTAGACTTTGGATATATGTTAGTTTGTTTATATTTAGTTCGAGCAGGAGAATACGTGGTACAGAGTACGTACACGTATTGATCTCACTGAGTGCGTATTTCGTACTCACCCTATTTGTGGGCTGTCGTGGATGGATAGGAGATGGCGAGGAAAAAAGTAATGAGGTTGAGCAGCAACACGAAGGCTCACAGCGGACTGATGGAAGAGTGCACGAGGTCTCGATGAGTTTTATTTTGTATTTCATATTTATTATTTCGTTTACGTGACTCTGGTCTTTACGTATTTGTTTTGGCTATTTGGTCCGGACCATTCTTACTTCGGAATAAATCATTTATATTTATTTTATAAATGCGTTTGAGCGATGACACGTGTAGCCACCTCTTGGAGGTGATGGTGGACACTCCTAGTCCCGAGGTTGTTCCGGGATGGGGGTGTTACAACCCCTAGCTCATGTTCTTCCTTTTCCTTCTTCTTTTCTTTCATTTTCTCCTCCTTTTTCCTTCTGGTCATTCGTTCTTTTCCTTTTGTTGCAGCAGCCACCAATTTTGCCATGAGTTTTCCATTCTTGAATAAGTTGGGCAACGTTTCCATTACTTTCTCCAGCAAAATACCACTTATTCTTCTTCTCTAAAGTCTTTTTCCTTATTGTATAAGTCCCTAAAAAACTCATATTCCTTTTAAGACAAATTAACTTATCTGGAGTTACATGTGACAGACGCGACCCGTGCGGGCTGAGTAAGTGATCCGCTCGGCTGCGGCGCGCATGATCACGCTGGATCAAATGGAAAACAAGGTGGCCCGCTCGGGCTAGGGAGTGCCCCGGTCGGGCTGATGCGTACCCCGGTCGGGCTGGGTTGTGGCCTGCTCGGGCTGATGCCCCGGCCGTGCTGCTTGCTTGCCCGAGTCGGGCTCAAGTTACTGGAAAAACTTGCCGACTAAATGCCCCTCTCGGGCTAGGAAGTTACCCGCATGGGCTGATACCATTCCTTGTCGATTCTCGTCCCGTTTGTTCCGTGATGATCCTCGATGTTGGTACTTTGTCTCGTGCATGTCTTTTAGCTCTAAAATGAACCAAATACGCATTAAAACCTGTAAAACGGATACAAAATCATACGTAAACATCGCATCTATATCATAAACATCTCTAAAATCGTGCAAGAAATACGTATGAAAATGAGATGATCAGTAGGAAAGGTCACATGGGTCGGAAGGGTCACATGGGTCGGATGACAGGAGTCTGACAGCAAAACGACAAGTCGCATGAGTCGCACATGGGTCATATGTTGTTGCATGACGTCGCATGCTTTGGATGGGTTCCTGTTTAAACTTGATTCTAATTTAATCCGATTGAGGGTCGCATAACGGGTCATATTGGGTCGCATGAGTCGGATGGATCATAACCTTACGAACAATAGATGCAAAATAAGACATTTTCGACGTTGAAATATTGATTACATAAGGTCACAAAGGTTACAAAGGTCACAAAAGTTACAAAAAAAAAGTTACATAAGGTCTCAAAGGTCACACCAGTTAAAAAAGGCAAGAAACAAGTTGAAGAAAAAAAAAGGAAAGACAAAGGTAGAAGAAAAAGGAAAAAAAGGTTACATAAGGTCTCAAAGATCACAAAGGTCAAATTTTCCGACTTTAGAGACACATCAGAGCCCTCCCCCGTAAAGAGAGCCGTGTGTGACTCAACGCCTTCTCCAAGTTGACCTTCAACCGTGACCTTAGGTAACACGGATACAGCTTGATGTCTGAGTCCGCCGATTACCAAGACCTTATGTAGTGCAGATACAGCACAAAGTCCTCCATCCACGTTGAAAGTTCTTGTGTGTATCTGCATAGAGACCGAGTTCGACGATTACCAAGACCTTGAGTAACAAATAGACAACACGTTGTCATGCGTCCACCATGTGACCTTCATGATGAAGGTCAAAACGGTCACAAAGGTAACAAGGATTTTTCAGAGAATTTAGGGTTAGAGACTTAGACGAAGAGAGGAGAGAGATGGGATTCTCCCGATTCATTCTCATCTCAAATGGGTGTTATGGTGAGACTTAGAAAATTTGATGAACCTTTTAATATAGGGGTAACAAAGACGTGTCACAATGGTCTTGAATGTGGCATTGGTAAAATAAAACGCAAAGCTAGCACCAGGAAAAGCCAGTAGTCTGACATTGAAAAGACTAGTCGAAAGGGTCGAAATTGGCAAATGGGTCGCAAGGGTCGCAATGGTCGCAATGGCCGGAAGGTTCGCAATGTCCACATGGGTCACAAGGGTCGCATGAGGCTCTGTGACCCTTGGACCCGTGCGACCCTTGTACCTCTGCGACCCTTGTACCTCTGCAACCCGTTGAGCCCTGCGACAATGTACCAAATATTTAAAAAATAACAATGTACCAAATGTTTACATCTTCCATTAAGAAACAATGTACCAAATATCAAGTTAGTCTCGGGGTGGATAGATACGTTTTCCATTACTAAATATATCAGCCGCCATCTTCTCACGCATGGAAGTAACATTGTCGTCGCAAATGAAGTGAAACATATTCCTCCTTCTAATTAATGAGGATTCTACGAATTTGTAGGAGAAAACACCACAGTCATTCCCGATTTGGTTCTGTGACAGACCTTCATAATACTCATACTTCCATTCATCTTCTCCAGAAGCCAAAGAAAGAAACCCTCCGGGAATGAGCATCTTGGGGACAACTTTTCTTATCTTCTCAATCACCGAATCGATATGCGTTTCCTTAAGTCTATTCTGGCAGTCGTATACCGTGATGCATCGGGTTTTGAAATCCGCTTTGATGGCTACCCAATGACATCCTACCCATCGACTTTCTTCCGATGGAATGTTTAGAACCGAGGCAAAACCTTCATAATCACTAATTGGTGTCTTCATACTTCTGAATGGATACTTGGCATTCAAAAAATCACTAAGAATTTCCGGCAAAGTTTCCATATCCTCGTACATCCACAACGACATCGTCTGTATGAAAACAATAGGACAAACGCAATAATTCTCATTCGCGCTGGGATTCAATGCCGAGCGAGAAGACAACACCATCAACGCCTCATCCAATTGTTGCAAAACAAAATTAACATATATGAATACATATGACACAAAACTCTGTGAGACTAAGGGTTTAAAAAACTTACATAATCTTTAAGCCATACGTTGGCCTTTAATATAGTCTCCTAAAACTTTGGCCCCCACGGAACATTTAGCTTAGATTTCCACCACCGCTCATGTCGAGGTGTCTTCAGGAACAAATATAGATTAGTTAACTTTTCACCGCTAATGTCAAGGAACGAAGGAAATCGGGTTATCAAGCCCTTTACTAATCCATCGGGATTCCACACAAACTCTCCTTCCCCTTCAGGTTCTTGAACCACCTTTTTTTCGGGTTCTTGAAAAACCCTCTTTTCGGGTTCTTGGACTCCACCAACATCTTTCCCCCGCCCTCTCCCTCGCACTGTTCTCCTCTTTTAGCTGGCGGAGGTGCACATATGGCGCAACTCCTTCGATAAAGGTCCATCACCTGTATAAAATTTACTTCATTAAACATATGGTGACCAATGCGACCTATGCGACCCATGCGACCAATGCGACCTATGCGACCATGCGCCCTATGCGACCCATGCGACCAATGCGACCTCTGTGATTAAAATGACCATACTCACTTGGTGGTACTTCGACAATTGCGGCAACCTCTTGGACAAGACCCACTGCTTGAGTATCCTTGGCAGGAACCTCGTCAGCCACGTCATCGACAGGACCCACTAAAGTATCTTTAGTGTGCACCTCTTTGACAGGACCCACTAGAGCATCTGCATAAAATTACTTCATTAATTAGATTCATCATTCGTTATATTGATTATGTAACACATGTGACCCATGCGACTTTAGCGACCCAGTGACCCATGGGACATATGAAATCCTCTTCTGAGCCATCTCCAGAGTCAACCGGCTCTTCGCTTGGCTATTTTCTTGACACTGGATTTGGACGTCGAAGGAATTCAAAAACATAATCACTAATAGTGTCAGAAGATTGGTTTCCGGTGCTCGTAACTTTCTCGGCAGCCTTTGATTTTGGATTAGGCATATGAATCCTGACATCCCTTAGAAGGTCTCTTACGGCGTTGATGATTCTTTTCTCCGACTTCCTTATTTCCCTATTAATTTCTGCTCCGGTGTCAGAGGGACTGCAGCATCAGCATCATCTTGGACCTCTATTATTTTTTAACTCACGCTCTCATTCCTCTTAGTCCCTTTTTCTTTCCTCTTTTTTGTTTTATCACCTAGAGCTGTTTTTCGTGTCAGCAGTTCTTGCTTACGGATATCCTCCCAACAAATACCCTTCGGATTTCTACGAAGATGTTTCATCCATATCTGAACATCGGGATCAACACATCCCTCGTAATCCTCCAGATCAGAAAGTAAAGCTTCCTCTTCGTGTTCAGCACGAAGAATACTTAGAATATCCTGAAAAACAAAATATAACCATTATTACCCTCTGTGACCCTTGTTTCCCTTGTGACCCTTGTGTAATTGTTACCTTAGAATCTCCAATCTGCCTTATCACATCTACATATGTGCATCCACAACCTCAACATACCATCCCTTTCCGCCCAAACTGAGGATGGTTTTGAATGGAAGTAACTGAAACATTAAAACAAAATGATAAGAATGCAAAAAGTACGAAAACGTTCAAGTTACTCGAATAATATATACAACTTACCATTAGTGGGATCATGAAACTGCCACAATACCAATTTGGTCTCGGTGATTCTTCGCTAACGTGCTTGCGGCAAGTATCCACAATCTTCTCGAATGTGTAACATCCCCATGGAAAGCCTTCACAAAATTCCAAGTCATCAACCATGTCAATGAGATCATGGCTGATAGAGTTTTCTGCTGAAGGCTTGTGAGCCATAACTTGCGCCAACAACATCAAAGTTGCCAACCTCTTCCGGTCGTCGGAATTCTTCGCCTATACAAGCTTTTCACTGACTTGTGCGGGGGTTACCTTTCCACAGCCGAAATTCTTCAGCTTGAATGTGACACCCCTTATGAACTCCCATCCTTTGGGACCGGATGGGAATGTCGTTTAAGACGAACCACAACTCCGTCTTATCCCGTATAATCACGGATTGATTTAGTAGGATAGACATTTGAACCTTCATCAATGTGGAGTCACATTGTAAATGGAAGAAATGCCTAAATTGTGACTCCTTCTCGAAGTAATGCAACTCGTGTTCATCTAAGATTCCTCTCAGCGTCGTTGTTGTCTCGTGAGGATAACACTTGGTGGTGATCTTTGGCATTCTGTCCATGTGCTTGAACACAAACTTCGGCTTTGGCACCACCTGCAAAATGACCAATTAAGAATACATTATACTTCTACCGACTTAAGCAAACCATGCGACTCAACCGACTCGTGCGACCAATGCGACTCAACCGACCCTTAGACACTCTACGACACTCAACCGTCTCTTTGAGACTCAACTGACCCACGAGGCATAATATCAAGTGACCCACGCGACACAAACGACCCTTGCAACTCAAACGACCATTGAGACTCAAACGATCCTTGCAACGCAAATGACCCTATCGACTCAATGCCATAAATGACCCATGCGACTCAAACGACCCTTGGACTGCCTGCGACGCTCAAACAACCATTGCGACCCATCCCACTCACTGAGACAACTTACTCACTGAGTCGAAGATGGGCATGCAACTCCTGCGACTCAACCGACTCACTAACATTCGTCCATTTCAAATCAATAAACCATTTTGTGACTCGAAAGCTTGCAAAACCCTAGAAATCGATCTATTTACACTTATTGATGCCATTGAAGATTGACTCGTGCTCTCTTCTTCATTGATGCTGCTGATTCTAGCCATTTTCCTTCTTGCCAACTTCAAATCGATCCCTCTCAAGTTCGACATCACTTATTCTTTCTTGCTCTAAACTTTGAAACAGGTTTCACGTTGAAAAACTGTTCGGCTTTCTTGCTTTTCACGTCGAAAAACTGCGGAACGTGGGTTTCTCCACGTTCGAACATTAAGAGCAAATTTGTCTTTTCTTCAGTATTTTTTTCGATTTAATAATTACTTTAGTGAAGGATATTTTTGAAGCCGTTTAGACCTATGAGGGTATATCTTATATTTCGCCAGTCAAATGATATGTCATTGATATTTATTTTTCGATTTACAGAGTTTAAACAGGTTTCCACAAATTTGAAGATGGTCGTAAAGTTTTTTTTTTTGCCTTCTTTATACACACACATGCATATATATACATATACATGTACATGTATATATATGTATATATATACACACATACATATATATGTATATATGTACACATATACATATATATGTAAATATATATATATATACACATATATACATATATTATTACTAGAAATTTAAACATTCCAAACATAATTTGCGGATAGATTAGGGACGAGAAGATAAATATGTCAGTAATCCGCCCGCAAATTTTCAAATGGAAAAACAGTCCAGAAGTCAACCGTATTTGCGAACGGATTGGAGAAAGATTTAGTGGACATTACGGATTAGGGATGGCGTCCAAGACCGTCAGCAATTTGCGGACGGTTGTACTAAGTCCGGAAATTTGCGGACAACAACAGTGTCCCTCTACAAATTTCTAGACAATCTTGTTGTTGTCCCTAATCTACATCGTCCACCAAATCCGTTTTCGGGACGGCTCGGCGACAAATATTTTCTTAGTCTGTAATCCATCCTTAATCAATACAGAAATTATCTATTTAACCCCTCCTATTTTCATTTGTTTCTCATACACAATTCTCATATATTTTACTATATATCTTCTTATTGTTTCTGATTATAATAACATCATCATCAAGATCGAATATTTTCGTTTCTAAACAATGGATGTACAGAAGAATTGATCTAGAAACTCAAGGTGTATCGAATGAATTTATAGAAGGTGCTACATAGTTTATGACGATGGCGACAATCAACAAGTTTATAAAGAAACCGAAAAGTTGGTTAGTCCATGCGTCAAATGCAAAAATGAAAAATTTGTTAATGAGAGAACTGTTTGGAATCATCTTTATTTAAGATGTTTTTCTCTGAATTATTTCATGTGGTTATCTCATGGAGAGAATTTTTCACCACGACCTAGTAATGTTGCGGAAGATTTTAGTAGAGGTATTGTACATCATGAAGTGTTTGAGACTTCTCAAGATGTAGAAATGAACCCTTATGTGGAAATGGTGCAAAATGTATTCGGTGAAAGAAACAAAAAAAAATAGTGAAGAAGATCCAAATGAAGAAGCGAAAAGTTTTTTTTGAAGTGTTAGAAAGTGCTAGGCATCCATTTTATCATGGTTGTAGAATGAGTCTTTCACAGTTGTCTCTATCTATACGTTTTATGAATTTGAAGATTGAAAATAAACTGTTTGAGAATTGCATAGATTCTATATCGTAAGAGATTATTTTCCTGAATATAACAATGCAGTAGACTCATATTATGAGACGAAAAAGATGATGAGATCATTGGGTTTATTGTCATATCAAAAGATTGATATTTGTCAAAACAATTGCATGATTTTTGGAAAGACATATCGAATTTGAGTAATTTTTTATTTTACGGAAAAGATCGGTTTTATTTGATAAGGAATAGAAAATCAATTTTGTATCATCGTATGTGGTATTTACGAATTACAAATAGAATAAAAAGATTGTGTTAATCTGAGAAGACCGCAAGCGACATGAGATGGTATGCTGAACATTCAAGTCGTGAAGGATAGACGTGTCATCCCTCAGATGGTGAAGCATGGAAACAATTTAACAAGGTATATTCTAACTTTGCAGCTGAGAGCCGAAATATTTATTTAGGCATTTGTATCGATGGTTTTAATCCATTTAGGATGTTTGAGCAAAATTATTCATTGTGGCCAGTTATTATGACACCGTACAATTTAACACCTGATATGTGCATGGAAAAGGAGTTTTTGTTCTTAACAATATTGATTCCCAGGCCTAATCATCCGAAAAGAAGTTTGGATATAGTTTTTCAACCACTAATTGAAGAATTTAAAGAATTGTGGAAGGGAGTTCAAGCGTATGATGTCTCGAGGAAATAAAATTTTATATTACGAGGTACTCTTATGTGGATAATAAGTGATTTTCTTGCTTATGGTATGTTATCTAGATGGATAACACATGATCGATTCGCTTTTCCATATTGTATGGGCGAAATAGATGCTTTTCGGTTGAAATATGGCAGATGCTTTTCAGTTGAAATATGGACGAACGACAAGTTGGTTTGATTGTCATCATCATTTTTTTCCAACTGATGATACATTATGGCGCAATAAGAGAAATTTTAAAAGGAATATATTTGTGTAAAAATATCCTCCTCCAAATTTGACCGGCGAAGAGATTTTGTATGAACGATTTCTTACTTTGAGTGTTCCAAGGAGTATAGATTGCGGTGAAAACAATCATTCGAGAATTGATGGTTATGGAATTACTCATAATTGGTACAAGAAGATCATATTTTGGAATCTGCTTTATTGAAAAATTCTAAAGCTTCGATATAATCTTGATGTCATGCACATAGAGAAATTTTTTTTTTTCGATAATATCATCAACACGGTACTGAATATTACAAGAAAGACGATATATAACATTAAATCATGCAAGGATCTAGAAGAATATTGCTCATGAAAGGAGTTACATATAATTGATGACGGTAAAGCTCTAGTTCCGATATTCCGATTGTCGAATGATAAGAAATATAAATTATTGAAATGGTTGAAGGAAGACATGAAATTTCCTGATGGTTATGCGTCTAACATCGGAAGGTATGTCGATATTTATACATCAAAATTTCTTTTGGAACATTAGATCGATACAATTAACACAATATATACCATATTATCAATAGATGCCATCATCGGTCGAACCAATGATGCATCACGAGCCTCAGATGTATCACGAACAAACTGTGGAGGAAATTTCATCAATGGATGAGGAAAGGCATAAACTTCCTCGTTTAGACCCTAATTGTGAAACGGCGTACAATGGTATGTATAACTAAATTCAAATTTCAATTTGTAAATAGTTAACTAAATATTAGTTTATCTTAATTTTTTGGTTACAATCAACTTTCTCGTCATATAACAAAGACAATAAAAGCGGATTACGGTCGTCCTTGTTACAACTGGACGCGGACCGACCCAGATATTAAAGAACATTGGTGGGAATGTTTTACAGTATATTTTTAATAATATTCCTTTTTATCAAAGTTTCAAACAATAATTTAATTAAAATAATCATTTCATTGTTTTAACAAAAATTTTATTGGAATCTCGAGATTACCGGACTAGTAGTGTCTGAATTTGAACGAGTTACATGAGTTCATCTCAAAACTCTCGTAAACGATTGCAAAAAATATCGAAAAAAGAAAGAAAACCCTGTTTGGATGACAGACGAGATCTAGAGAAAACTCTCGTAAAACTCGTTGTTTTGATAGAGAAGGATACGAGATGAGTATACATACAGCTAGATCTCGTTCTTTTACTCAAGTATATGAAGATTTGGTAACATTTATTATATTATTTAAGTATTTATACATTTGAAATTTGATTTATATTAAAAATATATATTTAAAATTTATTTTAGGCGAAAGAGAAGGGATTTGAACTGTCATATGTAGAACTGCTGAAACGTACACACATTAAGAAGTATGATGGTTCGTGGGTAGATATCAAGACAAAACGTGTTCATGACGATGTTGAGAACATGACATCAGAACACGATCCTAAATTTCGCTGAGAGAAGACGAAACACAACCTTCTCTTAGTCAGGAATAATATAACGAGTTGTATCTCGAGGTAAATTTATGACATTTAATTATAACTTTGTTACTTGAAATTGTGATTAAATCTCGATATTTGTTTTACAGCAAGTTACACCGTATAAAAGTTACATTTTTTATCTTGGAGGAATGACATCAAAACATTCAAGTTCCTCTAAAGATAAAGCAAAAGCGATAAAACACGAGATGCGAAATACCATATCGCAATTGCTGAAGTCATAATAAGAATCCGAAAGACGTGATCAACAATCAGAAAGACGAGTTCAACGATCAGAAAAGACGAGTTTAACGGTTGATGCACATGCTGAAGGAAAAAAATGCCTAGCATCGATTGGGTTACATGTGAGAACGATGATTCCGATGACGATAATTCGGAAGTACCTTCCACATATTTTTAATATATATTAATTATGTATAAATTTTAATTAATTATTTTAAAGTTAAATGAAATTAATTTGTATTTCAATTTTTTTATTTTTTAAAATGTTGCGGACAGATCATGCCGTCTGCAAATTTGCGGATGGGGCGCGATCCATCTATAAATTTACGATGTTCTCTGATGACCCTTCCATTCGCATATTGATAGCCTTTCCTATAGATTTGCGGACGATGATATGGTCTGAAATTACAGACGGTTTAGGAACTAAGTTTTCCGTTATATTTGTAGACGAATTACGATCGGTATTGATTTGGCGACACTCGTTTGCAGACTACTATTTTTCATCCCTTATCCGTCCCTAAACATGTTTGGAGATGGATTAGGGGTGGATTATTCAGTCCCTAAATATTCATTTTGTAGTAGTGTACCTCTATATACACGTACATCAATAGACATGAGTGTGAGTATATATGTGTACGTATATATATGTATGTATGAATATATATGTTTGGTGTAAATATATATATATATACATATATGTTTATGAGTATATATATATATATAAAATGACCTGAAAACCATTTGGTAGGACTAGACAAAGTATCCAAAAATATCTCTTCTTACCCGAAATCCCTCTTGAATCCGAGAAAAATTATTCGAACCTAGAAGTTCATGTTTAGGTTTAGATAATAAAATTATGAAATTCGGAGGTTCAGATTTTTCACTCTTATAAATGGATACCCATGGGTATCAGAGTATAAATTTTAATTTACAAAAATACTCTTATTTTTATGATAACCAATAAAATGCCATTAATATTATACTTTATATGAGTTGGATATCCAAAATTATAAAGTACTCGAAATCAATCCAAAATCCAAACTCAAACCAATATATACTTTAATATTTAAAAAATTGGGTTTGGATACTCATGGGCATCAACCAATTTTTCAGGTACCCAAAGTCGGGCACCCGAATATCACAGATTCGAGTTCAAATAGAAACAAATCATCCATTCAGATTCGGGTACCTAAAAATGTTTTTATTTCACTTTGATTTTATGAAACTTTCCTATGTCAAGCCTTAGATCTCACTTCCTCAGTTAAAAACAATTGTTTATAATATGATATCTGAAATTGTAAATAAAAAAGTTGGTTTTCTTACATAAATATGACTTAACCACCATATCATAAAAAACATTAAACCGTTCATTAAGGGTAGTCAAATAGCAGATATCTACAAGTATCTCACTATTAATATTCATATTCGACGAATATTCAAAATTATTATTCGTATTCGTAAATTTTGGATATCTGTAAATTCAATTATCCATAAAATTTTGAAAATTCGACAAACATTCATAGATATTCATATCCGAACGCGAGTGGACGTGGGGAACATATGATGAGCGGACGCGGGTGGACATAGGAATGGACGATGGGCAAAACGGATGGATGGAAAATGTGGGTGAATGGGTGACGTAGGGGATGGGCACATGGGCGGGCGACGCAAGCGTTGATCAAATGAACAGGCAACGCGAGAGACGGACGAATGTGCAGGCGATGCGAGCAGATGCCGATGAATGTGTATGGTGCAGATCCGCGAAAAAAAAAGAAGAGAAAGATAGGAGAAATGGGAGAAGAGAAAAAAAGAGAATAAGGCAACGAGATGGAATGGAAGAAATAAATCTCTTAGGGTTTAGTCTATTTCGTACTCGATAATCTGCTTTAGTCCGATTCCCCTTTAATTTTGGCCCTCGTCTAATTTCTCCCTTTACTTTTAATCTTAATCCTATTCTTTATTCAACTATTAAAAATCTACCTAAAATCTTATAGATTAATTAACCGTTAAAATTTTCATTAAATTCACTCGATTTTAACATAAATCAAATCGACTTTTACCTAATTTTTATCATATTTTGGTTTAGTTTTAATCAAAATTTGAATGAATTTTGACCCGGTTAAATTTTAAATTTTATTTTTTAAGCAATTAGATGTTAATTTGTTATATACATAAAAAAATTGGGTTAAGTTTTTAGACGATTGTGTCAAAATCGAGTTAATCGTATGAGTTTAATTGATTTCAAGAAAAAAAATTGGATTCGGTTTTGTTAATTACGTCAAAATTGGTTTAAAATCGAATTAATGGAATCATTTAATTGGTTTTGAGTAAAAAAATAGTTTGAGTTAGTAAATTACGTATTAATTGGGTCAATAAAATTGATGTGATTAACTCGATTTAGAAGAAAATAACTACCTTGAACCCATTTTTTTCAAATAATCAATTAAACCAATCTGATTAACTTGATTTTGATACAATTATCCAGTTAATGATATTAGTTTAATTGATTTTGAGTCACTATTAGGATTGAGCTAGTTAATTACGTTAAAATCGAATTAATCGGATCAAGTTAGTTTTGGATAATTGAGTCAAAATTAGATAATTGCATCAAAATCAAGTTAATCGGACCAGTTTAATTGATTTCAAGTCAAAATCGGGTTTAAGTTAGAGAATTACGTTAAAATCAAGTTAATTGGAGTGGTTTAATTGACACGATTTAGGTACAATTAACTAAAACAAACCTATTTTTTTAACTCGAAACCACCTAAATGGATTCTATTAACTCTATTTCGATCGATTTTGATGCAATTAAAAACCGAACCTAATTGTTTTGCTCAAAATCAATAAAAATGATCCAATTAACTTGATTTTGACACAATTATCCAAAAAATTTAATACAAATTGTTTGTTTGTAACAAATTGACATATATTTTCCTAAAAATTAACATTTCAAAATATAAGCACGTTAAAACCAAATCAAAATTGAGTAAATACCAAGTCAAAGTTGAGTCAAAATTCGGTTGAAATCAGATTGGTTTCGGATCAAAATGGGGTCAATTCTTGTTAAAATTAGATGGATTTTTAGAGGTTCAAATTGAAATAATGTATCTAATAGAAATTTTAACGGTTAATTAATAAAAAGAATTTTAAGAAGATTTTTTTATAGTCGAGGGAGAATAAGATTAAAACTAAAAGCCTAAGGAAATTGAAGGAGGACTAAAATCAAAGGAGAATCGGATTAAAATTGATTATTATAATTTATATTTTTAATAAAACTATTAATAAATTATATTATTTGTAATCTAATTGTTTTGAAGTTAAATTTATTTATATAATTAATAAATTAATTTTTTTAATATATTTCAATACAAATTATTGAAAAACTAAATTTAATATTTGAATTTATAGAATAAATGGTTTCTTTTAGGAAAAAAGGCATCGAGCAGCACCAACTATCTTGCTTTATGCCAATTCCCCCTGAACTATCTGACACAGCTCATTCCCCCTTATCTTACAAAATTCATCCGATTCCCCCTCAACTTTGCCACTTTCAGCCCATTCCCCCCTCCGTTATGTAAATCGTGTAATGGCATTAACCGATTCGATTTCGCCCGAATTCGACCTGATTTTGACCCGGATTTAACCCAATTCGAATACCCGATTTTGACCCATATTATACCCGATTTTTAACCCGATATCGACCCAATTTTAACCCTATGTCACTCTATTTTAATCCGATTTCACCCAATTTTTACTCGATTTCATCGAATTTCAACTCGATTTAATCGAATTTTAACTTTATGCTACTCAAATTTAACCCAATTTCACCCAAATTGAACCTGATCTCATCCAATTTTTACTCGATTTTACCGAATTTCAATCTCATTTAACCGAATTTTAGCTGTATTTTACTCAACTTTAACCCGATTTCAATCAATTTCAGCCCAATTTCACCCAAATTTAACCCAATTTTACCTTATTTTCATTCGATTTCACCCAATTTTTACTCGATTTTATCGAATTTCAACCGATTTAACCGATTTTTAACTCTATTTCACTCAGAATCAACCCGATGTCGACCCAATTTCACCCAAATTTCACCTATTTTTACTCTATTTTTATTCGATTTCACCCAAATTTTACTCGATTTCACTAAATTTCAATCCGATTTAACCGAATTTTAACTCTATTTCACTCAAATTTAACCCGAGTTCACCCAATTTTAACCCAATTTCACCCAATTTTTACTCGATTTCACCGAATTTCAACTTTTTTAACCGAATTTTAATTCTATTTCACTCAAATTTAATTTGATCTCATCTAATTTTAACCCAATTTCACCCAAATTTAACCCGATTTACCCTTTTTTAAATCTGATTTCACCCAATTTTCCCGATTTTACTGAATTTCAACCCGATTTAACCGAATTTTAATTCTATTTCACTTAAATTTAACCCCACTTCACCTATTTTAACTGAATTTCATTCGACTTCACCCAAATTTTATTCGACTTCAAAGATGAATTCAGTTAAAATGGATGAAATCGGGTTGAAATTATATTAAATTAGATGAAATTGAATTAAAATTAGATAAATCAAGTTGAAATGCTATAAAAATTCGTTAAATTTAAAATTCGGTGAAATCAAGTAAAAATTGGGTGAAATTGGGTTAAAAGTGAGTAAATTGGGTTGGAACCCGGTGAAATCGAGTAAGAATTGGGTGAAATCGAATTAAAAAGGGTAAAATCGGGTTAAACATGTGTACAATTGGGTTATAATTGGGTGAAATTAGGTTTAATTTGAGCAAATAAAGTTAAAATTCAGTTAAATCACGTTGAAAATACGGTGAAATAGAGTAAAAACTAGGTGAAATCGGAGTAAAATAGGGTATAATCGAGATAAATTTGGGTGAAATTGGGTGGAATCAAATTAAATTTAAGTGAAATAGAATTAAAATTCGGGTAAATTGGGGAGTAAATTCGGTGAAATCGAGTTGAATTTAGGTGAAATCGAATTAAAATAGGTTAAATGGGGTTAAATTTGGGTGAATCGGGTTAAACTAGAGTAAAATAGAGTTAAAATTCGGTTGCGTCGGGTTGAAATTCGGTGAAATCAAGTAAAAATTGGGTGAAATCAGATTAAAATAGTGAAATATCGGGTTAAATTTGGGTGAAATTGGGTAGACATCGGGTTAAAAATCGGATATAATACTCATCAAAATCAGGTATTCGAATTGGGTCAATTTCGGGTCAAAATTAGATCAAAATCGGTTCAAATTGGGATGAAATCGGTTAGATTAATGTTATTACATGGTTTAGATAATAGAGGGGGGAATTGATAACACGTAGTGTGTGTTAGTTTTAGGCTAGGTATTTACATCATTTTCGCATAGTTTGTTGTATAGCACGAGTTGCGAATCCGACACGAACGTTTTTATGTATGCCCTTTTTGTTGATTTTTAGGTTCTAAGGCGACAAGGCCTTACCAAGCTATAAAGTGTTAATTCCTGGATTCAACTGCACATATTGGAACACTACAAAAGAACACGCAGTTTCCAATGGACGGGGCAACGGATCCGTCCGTTGAAACACTTACCAACGGATTTTAACGGATTTGGCAAAATTTGCAACGGCAACATTCCGTTGCAATATCCGTTGCAATCCGTCGCTATTTTTTACGGATTGTAACGAATAACTTCCGTTGGCCTCGTCTGTTGGAAGGTCCGTTAGAAACTAGGGAATAGGATTCCAACGGCGTCTGTTGCACTGTCTAACAGATACTCGTTAGAAATAGCAACGGATGCTCGTTGATATTGTGAATTTCGAGGTTCAACTGTCGAATTAAATTACCGCGCAAGAGCAACGGGCATCCGTTGCTATTTCCAACGGGCATCCGTTGGGATATTTGCTATTTATATCGGTCCCTAGGGTTACCCCAAATCATCAATTACAACCATCTTAATATCTATTGTTGAATCCAAAATAACTTTAATAAATCGTTTCACCGTCGGGATCGGGAAAAGGATTCCCGATGGTGTTACAGTTTATAAAGGTTGTTTTGAATTTGATAATAGATATAAAGATGTCGATTGTAAAGTTAGAGTTACCTAAAATATCTCAATGTCTAATGTCGAACCTTAAACGCCCTTCTGAAACTGTTTCACCGCCGGAACCAGGAAAAGGAATCCAGACGGTGATTCAGCTTAAGAGGGGTGTTTAGGTTTGATAATAGACATAAAGATGCCGAGTGTAAACCTAGAGTTATCTCAAATCATAAGTTCGACAAATATCTCAATGTCTAATGTTGAACCTAAAACACCTTTCTGAAACTGTTTCACCGTCGGAACCGGAAATTGGAATCCAGACGGTGGTTCAGTTTAAGAGGGATGTTTTTGGTTCGATAATAGATTTAAAGATGCTGATTTCGGTTTTTGTCCACTATTAGACATCGAAATTAAATGAATTATAATTATAAAATCGTAATTCATAACATCTAACTATTATAATATGAAAAAATAACGAATTTGTAAGCACTTGCATTAGGCATTAACCCTTTGGTTAATATTTCAACGGGCTTCCGTTGGAATTGGCAACGGATGACCGTTACAAGTTGCAATGGATTCCCGTTGGAATTGTTAAATTCTAGGCCACCGGTTGATTAATTCACGTGAACCTTCTTCAACGGTGATCCGTTGCAACTTCCAACGGATTACCGTTGGAAATGTCACTATTTAGATCATGCCATAGAGTGCATCAAACCATCAATAACGAAAACATTTTCAAAAAATGTCGTCGTCTTCGAATCGAAATATATATAGATCAAGAGAGTGGATGTATAGAAGAAAAGATCCTGTAACCGAAGAGATAACGCAAGAATTCTTACACGGATTGGAGCAATTAATGAGTTTTGCATCGATGCAGCCTTTGTGTCAAGAACGCGGGACAATGTTATATCCATGCAAAAGATGCAAAAAATGAAGTATCGAAGTCAAGAAATTATTTGAAAACATCTTTGTAAGGTGGGTTTCGTTGAAAATTACGAAATTTGGGGTTTTCACGGTGAAAATTAAAAAATGAAGTATCGAAGTCAAGAAATTGTTTGAAAACATCTTTGTAAGGTGGGTTTCGTTGAAAATTACGAAATTTGGGTTTTTCACGGTGAAAATTGCGGTGTTAGAGATATTGTGCACGATGCCTAAGTACAACGAAATGAAGAAGTTATTTATGAGCCATCGACGACCAATCCATATGTGGAAATGGTGTCAGATGCTTATCCTATAGTTGTTAATGAACAAATGCATGAAGAGATGCCGAACATTGATGCACGTCGATTCTTCAACCTATTGGATCCGTCGAAAAAACCTATATACGAAGGTTTTCGTGAAGGTCAGTCTCGTTTATCTTTATCTTCAAGATTGATGAGTATTCAAGATTAGCTGGTAATGAGATGGCACACAGAACACTCAACGGCCGAAGGTATATTGAAACATCCATCGGATGGTAAGGCTTGGAAAGATTTCAATGAAGTATTTCCCGAGTTCGCGTATGAAACGAGAAACGTCTATCTTTGCTTATGCACGGATGGTTTTAGTCCCTATGGACAATCTGGAAGTCAATATTCTCTGTGGCCGGTGATTTTGTGGTTAATCTCAAGTAATAATTACCTAGACTAACGCTTCCGCAAGAATACGGATCGTATAGTACCAGGGTCGAACACGAGGAATCAATGCAACTCTAAAGCTAGTAAACTAAAGAATAGGGCGTGTAAAACCAATAATTGGTGGGAATGCGAATAAAGATAAACTAACTAACTAACTATCGGATTAAGACTCAATGAACTAAACACCACAGGTTTCGAGAGATGCACGATGATGCAACGAAGTTCTAACAAGATCATGGTTATAGATATCATTACGTGTTCGGGAAATTCAAGCTCTTTTCTAGGGAATGACTCTCCCGATGTCTAAACCCACTTTCTAGCATACCAATCTCAATCTCCCAATTGTGTATCTCAC
>CM071872.1:13586319-13598592 GCA_036759665.1 Gynandropsis gynandra | reverse complement strand
TGCACCCCTGCGACCGTTGCGACCCTTGCGACCTTTGCGACCCTTGCGACCCTTGGACCCCTGCGACCCTTTACCTCTGCGACCCTTTGAACCCTTTGCGACCCCTTTCCCATCTGACCCTTGGACCCCTGCGACCCTTTACCTCTGCGACCCTTGGACCCCTACGACCCCTTTACCTCTGCGACCCTTTGAACCTTTTGCGACCCCTTTACCATGCGACCCTTGGACCCATGCGACCCTTTGAACCCTTTGCGACCCCTTTCCTATCCGACCCTTGGACCCCTGTGACGCTTTGCGACCCCTTTACCCTTGGACCCCTGCGACGACCTTTGATCCCTTTGACCCCTCGATGAGACTCTGTGACCCAGTGCGACCGTACGACTTTGTGACCCACTCTGTTACCTTTGACATTGCAATAAACACAAGAGAAACACGAAAAACACGAAAAACTCACTATACGTGCTTAATTGCAAGCTTCTTTGTTGACAACAAAGGATTTCAACCTATTGGCAGCGAATCTGATGCCGATTGCAAGCTACTCTCGCCGAATCTGTTGTGATGTGGGGGAACAGTAATTTTCGCGCGAGAATTAGAGGTGCTCTAGAGGAGAGAGAAAAATTGTCGTCAAGGGTAATATGGGATTATCAATATTTTAAGGGTAGATTTGAAGTTGAAACTTTTTTTTCAGTCAAGGGTATTTTTGAAGCACTTTAGCCCTACAGGGATATTTTTGATAATCCTCCTATCCACTTTGTGGACATCTCTTAAGTGAGACACAAGATAAGGGATATCACCTGTGGTAGAACACTCTGATCCTGAGTACGGACAATTGTAAGGCCTCAAGTTACAGAGGGTTTCATGTTTGAGTTTGCTGTAATAAGGGAACATCTGTGGGCAAAAGATTTTCACTCCCAACTCATCCGCAAGTTCTCGGGCTTCTGTAGTAACCAATAAACCTTACGTGCACTCTGAACTCCACCAGAAATTGGTGTTCTAAAAGCCCCGCTCGAGTTCCCCCAGTATTCCCAACACCGTGAGGAAGCACAAGAGATGCCTCCACATCCATTGTCTTATGAGCAATGGCGAGAAGGAGACGAGACGGAGACGAGAGGGATACGACAGAGTTTCTACTGCAAGAGGGAGACGGCGGAATTGCTATTGCGAGATGGAGACGAGATCGAGACGAGAGGGAGACGGTGGAGTTGCTCTGCAAGAGGGAGACGAGAGGGAGGGAGGTGAGGCGTGAAGGAGAAAAAAGAATAATTGAAAACTATACTAGGGTTAGGGTAGTAGCATTTCTATAATTAGTCTAATGTATATGTCTAATTATATATATATTCGGGTATCCGTGGGTACCCGTTTCAGTTATTTTAGGACCCGAACCCGAATCCGAATCCGCGGATAATGAGATTTCATTATCCGAATCCAAACCCGCGGATTCGGATAATTTTTCGCGGGTTCGGAACGAGTTTCGGGTGGGACGGGTTCTCCGCGTAATTTGCTCAGCCCAGTTCTTGTAGGCTTTTTCCCTTTCTTTTTATTTATATTTAACTTTTTCATCTTCAAATAGTTAAATTTTCTATTCGAATTTGAAATCTATTGGACTTGATACAAACTATAAGGATTCAGTGTTAGATTCGCAGACGCAGATGTTCCCACTGCTCTAAAAAAGTTTAGAACTCTTGCTGGAGGCTAAATGTTTTCGAACTAATGTAAAACCCTAGTTAAGTCTCGTGGAGCAGTTCCAGATTTGTTGGTCTGATGATGAATATAAGGAGAAATTGGCTTCTTCATAGGCCCTCAATCCTATTCTCAGTTTGCCCGTTTTCTCATGTTGAAGCTAATGCACACTTCTCGTCGTCATCGCCTCGAAGTCCTAGTTTGAATCAGGAAGTGGAGAGAGGAGGGATTGCTTGTCGGAACGCGGCTCGGTTGGGAGAAGTTGGGCAAGTGGGTTTGGGACATTCACGGACTTCAACAATTTTAGGCGTTAGTGAAGCTAAATCTCTGGATTCTCCCAACCCTAGGATTACTAGCTTTGACGAGCTTGATGATTTGGGAGAAGGTGACGAAGAAGACGATAAAGATAACGACAGCAATGGCGACGTTGACGACGACGACGATGATTTTGCTGTTCTGGAATCGTTTAGGAAAGCCCCAATATCGCGGGAAGACGTTAGCAGAGTTCGGTTTGATGATCATGAATCTAGACATCCATTGGTGAGAGAGATATGTAGGCTGATTGATCACAGAGCAGCTTGGAACCCAAAGCTTGAGGCGCAGATGAGGAACCTTCTAAGGAGCCTCAAACCTCTGCAAGTATGTGCTACTTTACGTGCGCAGGCTGACGAAAGGGTTGCTCTTAAGTTCTTTTATTGGGCTGATCGTCAATGGAGGTATCGTCATGATCCCGTTGTGTACTACGTAATGCTTGATATTCTTAATAAGACGAAACTGTGTCAGGGTGCGAGACGAATTCTTCGTCTCATGAAGAAGAGAGGTATATACCGATGCCCCAAAGCTTTTTCTTGTGTCATGGTGTCGTACAGCAGGGCAGGTAAACTGAGGGATGCGCTGAGAGTGTTGACGCTTATGCAAAGAGCGGGAGTTGAACCAGATTTGTTTATTTGTAATACAACTATTAATGTTTTGGTCAGATCGAATAGGTTGGAGAAAGCTTTACGCTTTTTAGAACGTATGCGTGTTGTCGGTGTAATGCCAGATGTTACGACTTATAACAGTTTGATCAAGGGGTACTGCGACTTGCATCGTGTTGAGGAAGCAATAGAACTACTGGATGAAATGCCTAGTAAGGGATGTTCTCCAGATAAAATTAGTTACTATACCATCATTGGTTTCCTTTGCAAGGAAAAGAGGGTTACGGAAGTGAGAATATTGATAGAGAAGATGGTGACAGAACATAATTTGATCCCAGATCAGGTCACGTATAATACTCTTATTCATATGCTTGCGAAATATGGTCATTCAGATGATGCCCTTCAGTTTATAATAGAAGCTGAAGAGAAAGGTTTTCGAAGCGGTAAGGTCGGTTATAGTGCCATAGTTCATTCATTTTGCAAGGAGGGTAGGATGTGTGAGGCGAAGGATATTGTGAACGAGATGCTGTTAAAAGGTTGTGCTCCTGACGTAGTAACTTACACTGCCGTTGTTAATGGCTTCTGCCGCCTGGGTGAGGTGGACAAAGCGAAAAAGTTGCTTCACGTCATGCACAAACATGGACACAAACCAAATACCGTGTCTTACACAGCCCTGTTAAATGGGATGTGCCGAAAGGGAAGATCGATCGAGGCAAGACAAATAATGAACATGAGTGAAGAGCAATGGTGGAATCCAAATGCTATTACTTATAGCGTTGTTATGCATGGGTTGCGTAGGGAAGGGAAATTATGTGAGGCCTGTGATGTGGTAAGAGAGATGATTCAAAAAGGGTTTTTCCCAACGCCAGTTGAAATCAACTTATTGATTCAGAGCCTCTGCCGAGATGGGAGAACACATGAAGCTAGAAAATTCATGGAAGAGTGTCTAAACAAAGGTTGTTCTGTCAATGTTGTAAATTTCACTTCTGTGATTTATGGCTTTTGCCAAAAGGATGACCTAGACTCTGCTCTTTCCGTGCTCGATGACATGTACCTGATCAACAAACACGCTGATGTCTTCACGTATACAACATTAGTTGATGCTTTGGGTAGAAAAGGTAGAATAGCAGAAGCAACAGAACTTATGATGAAGATGCTTCAAAAGGGATTGGATCCTACTCCTGTTACGTACAGAACCGTCATCCACCGATACTGTCAAATGGACGAGGTCAGTGATCTCTTAAAACTGTTGGACAAAATGATGCTGAGGCAGAAATGCCGAACAGCATATAATCAAGTTATCGAAAAGCTTTGTGGTTTTGGAAAGCTTGAGGAAGCAGACAAACTCTTGGGAAAAGTTCTGAGGACAGCTTCGAGATCTGACGCTAAGACATGTTCTGTGCTCATGGAAGGCTATCTGAAAAATGGTTTTCCTCTGTCAGCATATAAAGTGGCATGTCGAATGTTTAATCGCAATTTGGTACCAGATGTTAAGTTGTGTGAAAAGCTAAGCAAGAGATTGGTGATGGAAGGGAAGGTTCAGGAGGCAGATGACCTAATGATACGTTTGGTTGAGCGTGGTCATATTCCCCCACAATCACCAAGAAAGTCGGTGGGTCAGTAAATACCTCGACTGATTTGCTAATTAACTTCTGTAACCATGAGCATTTTGATTTTATACAAGGATTGTTTCTTATCATGTAAAGCGGCTTCATATACTGTCATTCCAATTGCGAAGCCAATACAGATCAAGAGAAAGTAATTTAAAGTAATTTATGCCCAGCTGCTATGAAGATCTTAGGCTGATGGATGTTGCAACCTGTCTTTTTATCTTCACATGCCTCAGTTATGCTACGAGAGTAAATGCGAAACATCCAGGTTTTGCTCTGGAATGGATTTATTCTATTCTTTTCATGTTCTTGGTTAGAGAAAATCGCTCTGAGCATCTCTGGTAAATTATTTCGTATTTTCCTGATAAGTGTCTGGTATATCCAATGCCTGCTTATTTTCTCACTCTATAGGTATTTGCATTGACATGATACTTCACAGTATAACGTTGGTATGGCCACTGTCTACTAAGATTAAGCCATTCTTGTAATATCCTAGTACTCTGCGATTTGTATTTCACTTAAGATTAGAAGTGTTTTAGGGTATGCTGCTATATTACAATGGGTCGACTATATGCCTAACTGTAAGTTTATCTTTTTTTAGTGTTCTGAAAGGTTGTTTCCTTTTTGCTCATGATGTTGGATTGGCACTGTTTCATGTAAGATTGCGATAGAAGTAGAAAGTTATAAAAATGTTTGGATCTAATCTAAACTATTGCCACTGAGCAGGGGAAGACCATATTACCAAGAAGGCTTAAACATTTTGTCTGAAGACATAGCAGTTCTATTATAAATTCCAGCAAAAAAAAAAAAACTTCTATTTTTCATTTATCATTGATAAACCTTTATTTGAGCCCGATGAATTGAGAGGTACTTATATCTTTTCCATGATAACATTGTTATTGACTGATTCTTAAATTGCAGAGAACCTAACATTTTATCGTTTTTGTTGAGAAAGTACAGTCTACCACGGCTTCTTCCTCAAATGGTGTATTTCTTCTTATATTGTGCAAATAAAATCTCATGTGTCCTTTGCTGGTTTATTTTGTAGTTTCAAACAGTTTTCTTCGAATCTGCCAAGCTTTCCATCTCAACATGTTCTTTACCATTAGACAAACCGAAAGACCCACTTTCTATATCATTCCATTTTCTATATTTTCGATCATTCTTTTAAGTTGTCAGCTTTTTATATGTTATGTTGTTCCATATTGGTTAGTATATAAATCATGGATTTATATATGATATTGAGCAACCTTAAATTCTTGATTTATTTTTTTGGGATTAATTAGGTCTAAATCCATATTTGATATTGTTCATCCCGATTTAAATATTTCAATGTCTTTAAGTTGGTTAATCATATATATAAAAAGGGAGTGTTTCTTTGGTTCTCCTTAAACCACGTCACATGAATGAATTTTTATTAACCATTAACATTTAATAACTATTTCTTCTCTTCTTTATGTCTCTTCTTCTTCCGTCTGATTTATCTTCTTCTTCCGCCTAAAATTGATGACAATAACCTTCTCCTCCGCCTCCCACCGCAAGATCTCGACCGAGGCAGGCTAATCGACGACTACATCGGGGACGAAGAACAAATTGAGGGGGAATGTAATCCAGAGTGAGGCAGGACAACTGACGACTACATCGGAGACGAAGAACAAGTTAAGGGCAAATGGAATCCAGAAAGCCTTCGATCTCGGGGATTGGAGCCACCACCTTCGACTTCACTCAGGCATTCTTCCACACCACCTTTGCTATAGTGACCTACTCTAGCGATTCAAGCAGACAACTGATGGCTCAATCGGAGACGAAGAACGAATCGATGTCGAATGGTGTCCGAAGAGCCTTCAATCTCGGGGATTGGAGCCACCAGCCTCACTCAGGCATTCTTCCACACCACCTATGCTACAATGGCCTACTCTAGCGATCCGATCAGGCAACCGATGACTAAATCGGAGACGAAGAACGATTCGATGGCGAATGGTGTCTAGAGAGCCTTTGATCTTGGGGATTGGCGCCACCACCTTCAGCCTCACTCGGACATTATTCCACACCACCTCTACTATAACAACCTACTCCAGCGATTCGAGCAGGCCACTGCAGATCTCGCCCAAGGCAGAGCAACCGAATACTACTTCGAAGACGACGGACTAATTGGGGGCAAATGGAATCCAAACAACCTTCGCTCCCGGAGAATAGAGCCACCACCTTCGGCCTCACATGGACATTCTTCCACTCCACCTCTACTATAGCGGCATCCTTCGGAGATTCGAGTAGGCCACCAAAGATCTCACCCAAGGCATAATGGTTTGTTTAAGAGGATGACCACAATGACGGAAAAAAGTGGCGGATGGTGTTCCCTCGGGTATTATCAAAGTTTTTGGTTTCTTAACGAGTTTCAAGACAAGCTCCAAAGCTGAGAAGAAATTCTTTAGTCTATTTCCCGGAAAAATGTTCCGACAACAATCGATGAGTTTAGTAAGTCAATTATCCATGCTTTTGTCGATTCTATAGGAGAAATCTATTGGTGGTGGGCATGAATTGGCATTTCCAAATTCAGATTCCGGGTACCTTTTGGGTTCCGTGTAAACTATGCATCTTGAAATGAAGCTTCATATGGGTTATGTGATCGTATTCCGAGATTGTTTTGAGTTAATAAAAAAAGATAGATTTGTATTGGTTTCGATGTCTCCTTTTCCTGGATTTTGGCAGGTCATTACTTCTGTTCATGCCCTTCATAGGTTTTGAGAGGTTTGTGTCTTTGGCATTCTTAGCAACCTTAGAGGAGGAGATCAAACAAAGCTCTTGTGGTAATCCCTAAACGGAACCGCAAGAAGAACTGCTTCAAAGATCCTAAAGAGTCAAGGGCAAGAGCACCTGTTGTATCTCTAAATCGGTATCAAATCTTATATCCATTTTTCAATTTCATTTTTTCATGAAATAATATTTCTGATTTTCTTCTTCCTCAATTTATTACCCACTTTCTACTTTAAATGCTGATCTTCCCCACTCCCATCAACATTATGTAATTCTAAATGTCTGTTCAACACCCCAAATTAAATCTGTTACAGCCCCACTAATCCATGTTTTCTACAATATAAATGCCAAGAAGCTTAAGCAAATTGTGGTTACATATTTCACTTTTTAAATACCTTATTCTTTTTCATTTTTTTACAATTGTCTTCATATTACAAATCATATTGCCTGGAAAACATTTGTTATCCATTTCGGCATGTCTTCTTTGTCTTCGTCCAGCGTCTCTTCTTCTCGAAAACCACTGCCATTTTCAGATTTCTGATTGTTGTTAGCATGTAAGAAATCGTTGGCAGGGTATTTTGCGTATAGGAAGCAAGGAATGTAAAGAAGGGTGACCAAATCATGTGGATGAAATGTCTTCTAACTGATGAAAATGTTGGACCACTAAAATTTTAACAATATGTTATGTTCTATTTCATAAATCTGGTTGCTTTACCTTCGATAGTTGGTCCACAAATTTGTTTTTCCTTGTAGTCAACTTTGCTTCATGGGTTGATTAATTGAATTGTTTACAAACACTTAGCCCTACGTTTCGAAGGAATGGATGTTGTCCACAAGAAATGCAAATTACAAGCTCATTGATTTGCACATTTCAATTCGCTTAACTATATCGACGAAATTGTCAGATGTTTCGGAAGAAGTTGTTACCATTCCACACCATGTTTTCAGGTTGTCTTCTTATGCGGAGCTGACATCTTTGGCCAATAAAAACCTCTCTCTACCAGGTAGTTTACACTTTAAAATCCCGAGTCCCATCTTTTTTTCTTTCCTGGACAACATACTGTTTTATTCGTGCTCTTTAGATGTTATTGGTCGAGTGGCAGCTATCAAGGATTCACTCAATGAAAAAGTGTTATCACCCCCGTGTTTCGCTTCAACTAAAAATGTCTAGGTTGGTGTTAAAAACGTCTTATTGTACCTTCTTTATTAATCTTTTAAACAATCTAACATATTTCTTATTGACAACAAGGGGGATGCATATCAACCTCACAACATGGGAACAGAAGGTTGATGAGTTGCATACTAACCTAAAACAGTTCAAAATATGTCCCTCGGTCATTCTGGTTACTGGAGTTAATCCCAAGGTTGTCGCATGTATGTTTCCCATATAATAAAGAGACCTTATTGTGTCATGTCCTTGTGAATGGATCATCATCACGTTAACTGTTTTAAAATTTGTTCCATTTTTTTAAAAGGAGAGACTTAGGTGATTAAATGAACAGAATTCTAAACCAAGTATGATGAAGTAAATAATGTCATAATAAACAGGCATTAAATATGTGTTTATTTGGTCAAATAAATTTATTGCCAACGAGGGTATCGGGTTGTCCAAGCTGGTATTAAGGATATAAAGTATTGGTGTATCCGATTCTTCTTTTTTATTAGTCTTTTTTTTTCATACGTTATGTTTTTGTCCGATGGTTATTAAGTAGCCTGTAAATAATGATTTTATTTTACTAATTTTTTTCAATAGTTTCTAAAAAAATGGCTCAAAGACAAGGCTTAAATATCACTAAATAGCCCTGCTCTATCTTTCATTTGAACTGTTTTTTCATGATTGATAGGGACTCTTTACCTGAACACCACTTCCACAAGCGATATTACTTTGACGGTGAAGCTACAGTCTTCACAGATTACTTAGCAAGGTAAAACATTTTTTTTTCACGCTAAATCACGTGAAAACTATGTTTTTCACGCTAACATCACTATCGACATGGACCTCTCGCTTATCAAGATTTAGCATATGCATTTTTTAATATATCCAATACTATATCGCAACATTAGAGATGACACTGATGATGGTATGAAGAACATTGACACAAGTGTACAATTGGTGAAAACAGAAACAGTTTTGCTCTTGGATCTTTACAAATTTATCACCACATCTGACCACAAGGTTCTTCATTCTCATCGTCATTTCTAAATAAGCTATATTTCTTGTTTTGTCTACATTGATGCCCTATATACTCTGCTGCAGGAAGTTGAGTTCTATTGTGAGGCACGCATGAATCAAAAATCTTAACCGATAACGGTTAGACCTATGTGGCATGTACGAAGTGTTCCATAAAATTAAAACACACCTTCGAGTCCCTACAATGCTTATTTTGCACAGAGGACAAAGCTGTTGGGATCAAAGGTAGTTTAAGATTCAACCACCCTTGTTGATACCATAGATTCAATGATGGATCACTCCATTTTTTCCAACTTCTATTGTCAATTTAGGTATAGGGTTGAATTCTTGGTTGAAGATTCTGGTGAGTTTGCGACATTTGTTGTATTTGATCGAGAAATTATTAGGTTGCCCAACACCCTCATTCTTGACAGCATTCCACCACAGGTATACTTATCTTTATTTAAGGTTGTATTCATTCGCTAGATGGGTAATGTCTTGTTCTTCCTCTCTTTAAGGATGCTGCCAATGGAGATGAGGTTCCCAAAATTTTAATGGATATGGTTGGTAGGAGGTATAAGTTTCATATTGAAGTGACTGCATACAATTTCTCACAAAATCATCGATCCTTTACTGTTTCACGTGTTACGGAAATTTTGACGTCGATTGAAACTAATTATGATATTCTTGAGGTTAGTGAAGATTTATTTGTAGTTGGGATTTGTTTTAAGTCAGAACTTCAAAGGCAGTTCATTTATCTTCAACTTTGTGATTAAAGGTTGTCCCAAATGATTCTCTAGGACTTGACGACGAGTGGAAAAGAAGATGTTATGATTGATAATGGGATAGTCCTTGCTTCGGCAAAGGACAAGAAATTGTATAATGCTCCTCCGGTCGACGCCAAGGGTAAAAAAGAAGAAACCAAGCATGATGATACGATTGTCCTTGCTGCTATGAAGGATAAGAAACCGAATCGTGGAAAGAGGATTCGTCTCACGTAGGTCTAGTGATCATCTCGTTTTCATACGTATTTCTTGCACGATTTTAGAGATGTTTACGATATAGATGCGATGTTTATGTATGATTTTGTATCCATTTTACTTGTTTTCGTGTTTTCATGTTCTTACAGGTTTTAATGCGTATTCGACTCATTTTGGAGCTAAAGGACGTACACGAGACAAAGTGCCAACATTGAGGATCATCACGGAACAAACGGGACGAGAAACGGGGAGGAATAGCATCAGCCCGTGCGGGGTACACCCTTGCCCGTGCGAGGCGTTTAGTCAGCAAGTTTGTCCAGCAACTTGACCCCGACCCGGGCAAGCAAGCAGCACGGTCGGGGCATCAGCCCGAGCGGGCCACAACCCAACCCGACCGGGGCACACACCAGCCCGACCGGGGCACTCCCTTGCCCGAGCGGGCCACCCTGTTTACCATCGCGATCATGCGCGATCATGCGCGCCGCACCCGAGCGAGTCACACACTCAGCCCGCGCGGGTCGCGTCCGTCACCTGCAACTCCAGATAAGTTAATTTGTCTTAAAACGAATAGGAGTTTATTGGGGACTTATACAATAAGGAAAATGATTTTAAAGAACAGGAATAAGTGATATTTTGCTTGAGAAAATAATGGAAACGTTGCCCAATTTATTCAAGAATGGAAAACTAATGAAAAGGAAAAATCGGTGGCTGCTGCAACAAAAGGAAAAGAATGAACGGCCAGAAGGAAAAAAAGGAGGAGAAAAGGAAAGAAAAGAAGAAGGAAAAGAGGGAACAGGAGCTAGGGGTCGAAATGAGCTTCAGTTAGAGAGTTAGTTTGGAGTTCTTGATCGAGGGGAGAGAGTAGAGAGAGGAAGGAGGTTTTGCGAGGGAGGCATACAAGGAGCATTACATATCAACCCAAGACTTCGGTTTCATTCGGTTTTCATGTTCCTTAGACTTTCTACTTCAATTATGTTTGTTTACGGACGCATGAGCGAGTAGTTTGTTTTGTTCTAGGAGAAGCGATTAGCCCATGGCTATCCCGTAACCACTTTGATTTATCTTTGAATACATCTTTCCGTTTTCGTTTATCTATTCTCTATCTGAGTGCTTGAATGACTTGTATTTACGAAGGCCAAGTAGATGCATGTGTTAGGGATTAGGAGAAGGACCGAAAGGAGAATTTTATTCCTAGAAGATCAGATTTAGAACAACCGAGGTTAGGCCACGAAAGTAGGGTAGCAGCGGTTGAGGGTAAAACGAATGAATCACAGATCTTATGGGTTTAGTTCAAGGTGTCAGCCACAAAAGTAGAGGATAACTTGACTTGATCATGTGTCTATGCCTTGAGAGAGGGTAGATATCATATTAGGATTGTCTGCCTTAGATAACTTGACTGGGATTGCATGATAGATAGGTTGATTGTTGGTTTCGGTAGTCTTGTGGTGAAACTGGATTCCTGGAACGTTTGTCTCATTGTTAAGAACTAGTTTGTTTATTTGTTTTAGTATTTCATTCTCAAAAAACCAATATTCGTTCGTTTGCAAGTTTGATTCGTAGTTTGAGTTTAGGTTGTGTTGCATAGTTCCTGTGGGATCGACACCTAAAGTACTACACACGTGCCGTGCACTTGCGGGTAGTTTAGGTTAAATATTTGTTTAACTTTGATAACACATCAAGTTTTTGGCGCCGTTGCCGGGGACTATTGTCAACACGTCTTAGATTTGAGCCTGGAGTATTTCTTGTTTGTTTTTGTTTTTGTTTTTCTTTTCTGTCGTTCTTTCTACATAAATCGTTCTTTATTTGTCCTTCGCAGAGCCGTCAGATCAACGAGATATGGATAATCAGAACGGCCACGAACAGCTTCAATTACCTCTCGGTAATTTGGGGCATGTGCAGCAACAGCAACTCGCACCTTAACCGTGAAACCATAGGCTCCTCCACCACGTCGCCTCAGAGATTACGTGCTGCCGAACATGAACAACGTGCAAACAGCCATAAGGATGCCTGTTGTTGCTAGAGAACAGTTCGAAATTAAGCCGACGATGATCAACATGCTTTATTAGAAGTAATTCATGGGTGGAAACCACGAGGATCCCCATCAGCACCTCAGAGACTTCCTTGAGCTTTCTGGTACATTCAAGATACACAGAGTCTCAGAG
>CM071872.1:13551601-13578590 GCA_036759665.1 Gynandropsis gynandra | reverse complement strand
GGAGCCGGGGCGAGCAGCCTCTTTTCTCATCGCGATCCCGCACGACCTTCCGCGTCATACCCGAGCGGGTCACTTACCCTGCCCGCGCGGGTTACAACCGTCACCTGCAACTCCAAATAAGTTAATTTGATTTAAAACAAATGGGAGTTTGTTGGGGAATTATACAATAAGGAAAAAGACTTTAGAGAAAAGGAATAAGTGATATTTCGTTGGACAAACTAATAGAAACGTCACCCAACTTGTTCAATAATGGAAACTCATGAAAAGACAACAATCGGTAGCTGCTGCAACATAAGGAAGAACTGAACGTCCAGAAGGAAAGGGAGCGAGAAAAGGAAAGAAAAGAGGAAGGAAAGAAGAGGAGAGGAGTGAGAGGTCGAGCTCATTCACTCAGTTTTAGTTTGGATCGAAGGAGAGAGAAAGTAAAGAGAAGAAGAAGGTTCTTGCGAAGGAGACTTGCAAGAAGCATTGGAGATCAAAACCACACTTCGGTTTCTTTTGGTTTTCATGTTCCTTAGATCTTCTATTTCGTTTATGTTTGTTTACGGACGCATGAGCGAGTAGTTTTTTTTATTCTAGGAGTAGGGATTAGCCCATGGCTAACCTGAAACCACTTTTGATTTATCTTTGAATGCATCTTCCTGTTTTTGTTTATATATTCTCTATCTGAGTGCTTGAATGACTTGTATTTACGAAGGCCAAGTAGATGCATGTGTTAGGGATTAGGAGAAGGACCGAAAGGAGAATTCTAGGCCTAGAAGATTAGGTTTAGAACAACCGAGGTTAGGCCACGAAAGTAGGGTAGCAGCGGTTGAGGGTAAAACGGATGAATCACAGATCTTATGGGTTTAGTTCAAGGTGTCAGCCACGAAAGTAGGGGATAACTTGACTAGATCACGTGTCTATGCCTTGAGAGAGGGTAGATATCATATTAGGATCGTCTGCGTTAGATAACTTGACTAGGATTGCATGATAGATAGGTTGATTATTGGTTTCGGTAGTCTTGGGGTGAAACTGGATTCCTGGAACGTTTGTCTCATTGTTAAGAACTAGTTTGTTTATTTGCTTTTAGTATTTCATTCTCAAAAACCAATATTCGTTCGTTTGCAAGTTTGATTCGTAGTTTGAGTTTAGGTTGTGTTGCATAGTTCCTGTGCGATCGGCACCTAAAGTACTACACACTTACCGTGCACTTGCGGGTAGTTTAGGTTAAAAATTTGTTTAACTTTGATAACGTATCATCTAGCAATCTACAGTCTATTTTAAAACCACTGAGTTGTTTACGATCGTTTCTAAGTGTTTTCAATAAAAGCATTGTTGAATTTAAACTAAAAGAAGTTTGTATGTTCCCATTTAAAGTATTGGTTTTTCATTTTTAATGTTGGCTATTTTCTTTAGTTACATTCTCATCTCAACAACTTCTCCATAACATCAACCAAGACATAACTCGGAATTTGTATGTTTTTCAATTGACAAGATTTAAATGACGTAGTTTGTGATTATCAAACTTTGTTCTGTCAATAACATCTTAGTACATGGTTAATAACAATTCCAGTAACTTTCCTATCTATTTATGCATAAGCTCCATAGGCATAATACATTTCACACGTCGTAGATTGCATCTTAACCAAATATTTTCAAATACAACTCAATATCATGTTCGAACTTTGCTTAAGTACCAAATATTGTCACATACAAATCAATATCATGTTCTAACTTTGCTTACATTTTCATCTTACAGCCCGAGCTCTTTGAACCTCTTAATCGATACATTGATCATCAAATAAACATTTTGCAATTGACTCAGATAATGCAGCCTTGTTGTCCATTTCCCATCCTCATTCGCTATGTTTTGTCCAGGATTGATGCATGCCCCCACCCATCTCACACTAACATCATTCTTCTTGTATTTGTGCTTAACCCGTCCTCTTCGTGATAGAACAGTGTTCCTCTGTTGTTGTGACTGCCCCCCATCCGTCTTGTCATGGTATGTTGCATTTCATTGCAAATACTTCAATGATTTTAGAAATCTTTAGAATCTCATGATTAATCAAGACCTAAACACAGTCGCAAAACTTCGAAAATCATTGATGCTTGTTGTGAATATGGTTTCGACTAACCCAAAACACATTCCATACGACGATTTTTCACAAAGGTTGTTAGCTTACCCAGTTTAGCAAGCAGTGTATGACCATTAAATTGGAGGAAAGCATAAGAAAATAGTATACATACAACCTGAATTCTGTGTTGAGTTGGCACCTGCAAAACGATCCTCACAATCATCGTCAGATTTACCTCAAAAGCTAAACCTTCTTCAGCACTTCACTCGTACAAATAACATCATCAGATGAAAAAAGGTGCTCTTTTTGGAGTCAAACAACTCAAAAAGTTATCCAAAGATGGATGAAGCAAAGGTACAATCCCAACAACAACATTCTACAGATGAGTTGAGCAGAGGTTACATCTCAACAATAACATTCTTTTCAGTCGATCAAGTAAAGCCTATTTCATTCTCACATACTGATACATTAACTTCAAATATTCACAGATACCTTATTGAACGGAAGAAATAAGTAACACGGCCCATCAAAAAAATAGTTATACAATTTGGAAACAACAAGTCAGTGCCTGCAAATCGAAAAAATACAAAATACATTCGGTAAATTTTCAACAAATACCTTTGACATCTGAGGAAACAACAATCATATTTGAGTAAGACGTGTAGACGCTTTGCGGTCTTTAATCCTTTTGGCGGGTGGGTGACCTGATGTGCTGACCAGATAGGAAGCAAAACATTAATTTCTAACACACGCCCAAGTGTATACACACATATATAAAGGATAAGGTCTTGCCTCTCATATAAAATGGTACTCTCTGATATGTTAATGCAAGAAAATTACATAATATGTTACACGACAAGGAGGAAAACAAAAATTGAGCATAAAATTAACCTTTTATTTTTATCCGACACAATTCTATTTCCCGACAATTAAGCTAAAGAAATATCTAACTTAACGCTTAACATTTAAAGAGCTATACATACGTCTCCTAGATTGTCTCCCTACCCCATCAACCGTTTCCACAAAAGCTATAACACCAATCCCTTATCAGACGACCGAATTGAGCTTCCCAGGGGCGAATGATTAAGCACAAACATAACTATTTCAATCAATCTTACCTTACGCCATCGACGCTGCGACGACTACCCACTCAAAGGTACAATTACTAAGCCATTTCTCCTCCCTCATTGAGCACTTATATTTTTACCGTCGAAGACTACAAACAAATCTGCCTTACCAATTCAATCACTAAAGCATGGTTCGACGCCTTAAACGATCCAAAATACGATCCAAGCCACAAATCAAGTCACGATCCAAGCGAGGTTCGACGCCGCAATCGATCCAATCAATCCAAGCGGAATTTTATCTTTCGGAGGGTGTATAGGGGGATTTGGTTCAGGGAAAGATGTTTAATGAAAAAATTTTCAACTGACGTGTTTTAGGTTTAGAAATGTTGTTTTTCTGTTTTATGTTGTTTTTTTCGTAAGGTTATGATTAAAATTATATGGTGTTTTTATATGATTTATAATTTTCAAAGTTATTTGTTTTTTATTTATATTCATATATTTTTTACTGTATAAATTTTCAGGTAAACACTAACACCAATTTTTATATACTTGCTATGCCATGAGAAAACCTTTAAAAAATTGCGGCATATCAGTGAATACAACTGGTAAGAAATCAGTTTTAAAGCTTATGAATATGGTTACAATTTCACTTTTGTTTTTCTTGATGTTTTGTTTCCTTTTTTCCAGTTCGAACGCGTCTTTGGCTATCACATTTTTCATGAACAACATCCTTTCAAATTCCGCCCCTAACAAAGTCGGACTTAAAACAGAAATGTATGTTAACCCTTTTAGTTCTTAGTTTTTAATAATTTTAATTTTATTTAATATTATTAATAAGAAATAGATATATGATTTCTATTTACATTATAACTTTGCATTTCGATTTTGCATTTATAGCCCTTAATAAGCATGCTTGAGACATTTGCAAAGTCATCATATTGGGAAAGAAAAAATGCAAACGCATTCAAGGTATGTTTAAATTTATAATTAATTGTAAGAAACATAACGTCGACTTTATTTGAATATTTATTATCTTTTACAAATTTAGAATTAAATCCCGTCCATGTTAAATTCTTAGACATTGTTTAAAATGATATTTCAAATGGCAAACTTATATGCTTAATTCCATAACATCTATAACTACACACACTACTTCTAATGCAGGCACTTCAACATCACAAACAGGAGGTTTGTTTAAATCATTTACTACTATTTACCTTAGTCATTTCACACATAAGATATTTTCTTAAAAATACATTTCTTAGCCTATTACATAAATTATTAGGTCTGACAAACCCACTTGCTTACAAAGAGGAAAATCTAATTGAATGTCAACATTGTAGGGCAATAGTATGGCGTAACGAAAGTCTTGCTTGGGACCAAAATAAAGGCGACCTATTATTCAACTTATGTTGCATGTAAGGATGTGTGAAATTACCAGCAATTCCTGCGACACCTACTTATCTTGAAGAGATCTAAACCACCTCCAAGGCCTTTCGTACAAATATTCGAGCTTATAATTCTATACTATAATTTACATCAATTGGTGTGAAAATTGATCACTCTCTTCTGCTGGACCATTTACCTTCCGGATTCATGGTCAGAATCATCACAAGATTGGATCATTATTACCAATTGAAAGCAAACCTCTCAATTTGCACAACTTTACATATATGGCACTGCAAATGAAATTCAGAATCAGATGAAGACTCTAAACCGAAATGCTAGCACAAGCAACCTAGATGAGCAGATTCTTAGGAAACTCATATTGATGCTTGACAATTTTAATCATCTTGCAAAGATGTTTCAAAGAGCTCGAGATTCTTATGAATCAGGAGATATATCAGAATTTACGCTAAGATTTCTGATACCAAGAAAAAAGGCAGGAAACATGAGTTACCTACATGGGATGAGGTTGCTAGTCTTATTGTGGGAGATCTTTCGTCAACAATTGGGGAAAGAGACATTATTTTACAATTGAAACCTTCTGGTCAACTTTCCAGAATTAGTGATCTTCATCCGTTGTTCATGAGTTTCCAATATCCTCTATTGTTCTCGTACGGTGATATCGACTTTCAAGGGAGGATACCCTATGCAAATGCACCAAGAAAAATAAAACGAGTTTTGTCATATAAGGTAGTATTGCGCTTATCTTATACAAACCAGATTATTAGAAGAAACTACAATCATTAAAGGAGGTTGTCTCTTCCAACAATATGTGGTTGATGCATATACAACCATTGAACAAGAAAAGATTTGTTGGGCTCAAAACAATCAGAAAAAACTTCGGTCAGATCTATATAATAATGTATATGATGCAATTGGTAAAGGTGATAGAAACAATAAATTTATAGGCAGAAGAATCATATTACCGCCTTCTTTTAGTGGAGGACCAATATACATGGTTGAAAACTATCACGATGCTATGGCTCTCTGCATATGGTATGTTGATCGTGACCTCTTTATGACAATGACTGTTAATCCAAAATGACAATAAATACTAAATCATGTGGGATTATATGGAGGGAGCAATCCAAACGATAGCCGGATATAGAATGTCGGGTTTTCAAAATAAAACTAGATTTGCTTTTGGAAGATCTCACCACAGGTGTGTTTTTCCCAAAGCCTATCTTAGGTAACATAATTACATCTTACTAATTTCATCGGAGCTAAATTTATTATTTACAAATATCAGTCTTCATTTTCATAGTATTGTGTTCTCTTGTAGTTATATACATTGTTGAGTTCCAGAAGTGTGGTGTACCACATGCTCATATTCTTATTTGGCTGGAACCCGCATTCAAAAATCCTTCTTTCGATGACATTGACAGATGCATTCAAGCATAACTTCAAAATAAGGAAATAAAAAATGAAGGATTTAGATTAGTCCAACAACATATGATGCATGGACCTTGTGGACTGGATAGACCACATTTACCATGTATGGAAAGGGGTCTTTGTTCAAAAAAATATCCCAGACCATACGTTGATCACACAAAAGTTATTGAATCTGGTTATATCCTATATAAATGCAAGAAAGACGACAGAAAGTATGCAATGAAGGGAGATATCAAGTTAGGAAACAGATTTGTTGTCCCACAAAACTTAGGCCTATTGAAAAATTATAGATCAGATATCAACGTAGAATGGTGCCATAAGGCGCATGCGATTAAATATCTTTTCAAGTACATTACCAGAGGTGTTGATAAGGCATCATTATTGATTAAAAGTGGTTCGAATGGAGATATTCCTACTGATATCGGGACGGGTCAAAGATTTGAAATCAATGAAATTAGTAACTACCTCGAGTGTAGATATTTGTCTTTGTGCGAAGCGGTTTGGAGGATCTTGGCATTTAACATCTACCACAAAAAACCCTCGGTGTTACAATTATTGATGCATCTTGAAAATGAATAGAGTTTAATTTTTGAAGATTCAACTGATTTTGAACGTATTATGAATAAACCAGGTGCAGATGCCACAATGTTTACAGAATGGATGAGAACAAATGAATTATGTGAAGAAGCCAGACATTTCACATATATTGAGTTCCCAAAAAGATTTGTGTGGAACAACTCGAATAAAACTTGGTCCAAAAGGAAGCAAGGCTTGTCACTTGGTCAAATTGTCAACATTCATCCGACACCAAGAGAGTTGTACTACCTCTAAATGTTACTAAATGTTCTAAAAGGACCGACGAGTTATGATGGCCTTGAAATGGTTGATGGTATGATAATACCTTTAAAGATGCATGCATTGTGAGAGGTTTGTTGGATAATGATAATGAATGGCATCATATGTTGAGTTCCCAACAAGATATGTGTGGAATAATTCGAATAAAATTTGGTCCAAAAGGAAACAAGGCTTGTCACTTGGTTAAATTGTCAACATTCATCTGGCATCAAGAGCGTTGTATTACCTCCGAATGTTACTAAACATTGTAAAAGAACCAACGAGTTATGAATGCATAAAAACAGTTGATGCTGTGATATATAATACCTTTAAATATGCATGCATTGCGAGAGGTTTGCTAGATAAGGATAATGAATGGCGTTAAGCTATGATAAAGGCCATAAGATGGGAGATGCCTACACAGTTGAGGCATTTGTTTGTAACGCTCTTACTATATTGTGAGGTAAGCAAACCATTGGAGTTATAGAGAGGTTGTTGGAGATCCCTTGGTGAGGATATAGTTTTAAAGAAAAAAAAAGAGTTCAGTTTTGATGGTTTCAGGTTATCTGAATCTGAAATTGAAGTGTACACTCTAATTGAAATTGAGAAACTTCTTAGAGAGCAAGAAAAGTCACTAACATATTATCCTGATATGCCGACCCTTGACAACCAGAGCATTTAAAAATATTATTAACAATCAATGAAGAACAAAAGGAAATCTATGAAGTTGTGATTGACTCATTCGAAGGGAATTAGGGAAGCTTTTTTTTTTTGTTTATGGACCTGGTGGGATGGGGAAAACGCACTTATACATGACAATCATTTCAAAACTGCGACCTGAGCGCCGAGTCATCATATCGGTTGCATCATCTGGTATAGTCGCGCTGTTTTTGCCCGATGGTCGTACAACTCATTATTGCTTCAAAATTCCTATCAATTTGCATGAAGGTCGATTTGTGATGTCAAACAAGGTACTTTGCTAGCAAAAAAGCTCATGGAGGCTGATTTAATTATTTGGGATGAAGTGCCCATGGCACATCGTAATACATTTGAAGCACTTGATCGTGCATTAGAAGTTTGTTTCAATGGATGACAACCATGCCATGGAAAAACCATTTGGGAGGAAAACTATTCTATTAGGAGGTGATTTCCGACAGATATTAGCGGTCACACGTGGAGATCGTGCCAAAACAATCATGTCAACAATAAATCATTCATTCCTATTTCATTTCGTATATATACTTTAAAACATAATATGTGATTACGACAACAAGAGCAAGAATTTGCAAAATGATTGTTGGATGTTGGAGATGGCACAACACGTGCTATGCAAATTACTATGAACAATTCATTAGATGGAGACCAACATAATTATTGACAAGGAATCAATGCTCGAGAATACAAATAATCCTTTGTAGTCGATGTTCGAAGCAACATATTCGTGCTTTGGTGAACTCTACATGAACCCTGGATATCTCAGGGAACGAGCTGTTCTAACTCCTAGAAATGAAGATGTTGATAAAGCAAATGATTTTTTTTATCAAAACTTCCTGGAAAAATAACAACAAAAATCTTGGATTCAAAATGGATTTTTTTGAATATCAAAATTCTTCCAATTACAATACTCGTAGAGACAGAACGGCAATAAATGTAAAGAAGAAGCATCTTTTACCCGGTAACATAGGGTTTGAACCAAGATTTCTAGATGGATAGGGTAAGGTATTAGTACATCTAACACATAATTTAAATGTGCTAATTTGTCTTCGAAAAAGGGAAATATTGAATGAATTGATTTTAAATTATGAGATTTTGCTAGTTGTTTTCCTTCGAAGGAGGATACTAATCTTAGAGAAAGTGGAATTTCCACAATCACTTGAATACTTAAGCTCTGATTCAATTGGAATGGATAGTGCTCCTACAACCCAGTGTCAATCATTGTATCCCGTCGAGTACCTTAATTCTCCTGAATGCTCTGGTTTGCAAGGCACAAGCTTTGTTTGAAGGTTGGTTCTCCTCTAATGATGTTAAGGAATCTAAAAAAAGAAGGCCTTTGCAATGGAACACGATTAATTCTCACTCAGTTATCTTTTAGAGATTTAGAGGTAGAAATTATCACTGGCACACATATTAACAATAGAGTCTTGATTCCAAGGATTATTTTATCTCCAACTGATACAACCTTACATTTTATTTTGCGAAGAAGACAATTTCATGTTAGACTATTTATGCATGACCATAAACAAAACTCAAAGACAAAGCTTGAAACAAATCGGAATGTATCTACCAAAACCAATCTTCAGTCATGGTCAATTATACATAGCCCTATCACGCGTGACTTCTGCTGAGGGTTGATGATCATTGATATGTTAATTGCTCTGAACAAGAACCAACTATAACAAACATTGTTTATAGAGAATTTTCAAAGGTCTACATAAATCTTGAGGTAAGTGTAAATATATATCCTTACACAATTTTTATTTAAATTCAATGTCATTCATAACATTTGTATTAGTTGAACTCACACCAAATAACCTATCATGCATTACTATAACTATACCTAATCATATTTAATAAACTGCACTTTGACATTTTGTTGACTTTTGTGTTTACAAATGACCATGAATATTATATATTAGGTCACCTTTTTAACAATATTTGTTAACTTTTGCTTACAGCCGCCTTTTGTTTTCCGCTCGCTGATGTTATTATGTACTTCTTACTTTACATAATTTAGAACAAAGCCCGGGATACGTGATACACAATCACAGTGTACCATATCATGGATCTATTACTTCGTATGCTAAGGAACATGCCTTACACCGTTTTAAGGATTTGGTGGAGACGAAACACATTCATTGACAATCGTTTGCTTGGTCCTGGTTTTTTATTCCACAGTGAAGCGGTAAGTTATGTTAATGTATTTTCGTATTCCACATTCGATGAATATCTTTCATCATCGTTATATAATATCACTATAAAAAACATGCCAATTGCAACGGATGAAGCAACGGATCCGTCCGTTGATGGCCTTTTCCAACGGATACACAAGAAATTCCAACGGCCTGTCATCCGTTGCAATCCGTCGCAAATTTCAACGGACGGTTAACGGATAGATGCTGTTGCTCCCGTCCGTTGCAATTCGTCACAAAACTTTAATGGTCGTTCAACAGATAGTTTCCATTGCCCACGTCCATTGGAAGCCCATTAAAATCTACAAAAAACGACCAATGAAAATCCATTGCAATTTGTAATGGATGTCCGTTGGAAACTGTAACGGATGCCTGTTGCAATTGTTAATTTTAAGGGTTGCCGATGGAATAAATTCACGTGAAATTGCAACGGGCACCCGTTGAGGTTCCCAACGGATGACCGTTGAAAATTAAACTATTTAATGACAACTATCAAGGTTTTAGCATCAAACAGTCAACAACATAAATACTTTCAACAAAATGTCGTCTTCTTCAAATCGAGATATATAGATAGAGAGAATGGATGTATAGAAGAAAAGATCCTATAACCGAAGAGATAACGCAAGAATTCTTACACAGATTGGAGAAATTCATGAGTTTTGCATCTAGTTAACCTTTGTGTCAAGAACACGGAACAATGTTATGTCCATGCAAAAGGATGCAAAAACATGAAGTATGGAAGTCAAGAAATTGTTTGCAAACATCTTCACAAGGTGGGTTTCGTTGAGAATTACGAAATTTGGTTTTTCCATGGCGAAAATTGCGGCGTTAGAGATATTGTGCAAGAAGTACAAGTAGAAAGAAATGAAGAAGTTATTTATAAAGCATCAACGACCAATCCATATGTGGAAAGGGTATCATATGATATTCTTAGAGTTTTTCATGAACAAACGCTTGAAGAGATGCCGAACATTGATGCACGCCGATTCTTCAACCTATTGGATTCGGCAAAATAACCGATATATGAAGGTTGTCGTGAAGGTAAGTCCCGCTTATCTTTATCTTCAAGATTAATGAGTATAAAAACAAACCACAATGATGCTGAAAATTGCATGGCTTCATTTTGCAAAACCATGCGTGAGTATTTATCGAAAAATAGTCAAGCTCCTTAGACATACTACAAAACAAAGAATGTGTTAAAAGATTCTGGAATACCACATGAGAAAATTGATGTTTGTAGGAACAATTGCATGTTATTTTGGGGAAATGATAAAGACTTGTTGGAATGCAAGTTTTGCGGGGCAAGCAGATTTCGGCCAAAAAACCATCTTCACGTAAATATGTACCATACAAGAAAATGTTCTATATACATGTAGCAAACAAGTTAAGAAAGTTATTTGAATCGAAAAAACTAAGGATAATATACAATCAAGAAAATATTTGAAGACAATATGCTGACGACCTGAGTTGGAATTAAGAGATGGAAGGTCACATGTCTTTGTATTCAGATTGTCTGGTCTGAAGAAAATAACATTATTAAAGTGGTTAAAAGAAGACGTTAAGTTTGAGATGGATATGCATGGACATTGCTCGGTGTGTGGATATTGTTGGTTTGGAGCTGATCGGGTTGAAAAGTCACGATTATCACGTTTGAATGCAGCAACTCATTCCAATTTTATTTGCTGAGCTCTTACCACGGAATGGTAACATATTTTTCAGAGATATATGCTCAAGAAATTTAAGAAAATATGACATGGAATTAATGAAAAACAATATCTCTGAAGTATTATGTTCATTGAAAAAAGTTTTTCCGCCTTCATTCTTCGATGTCATGGAACATTTGCCAATACATTTACCAGATGAGGCAATACTTTGTGGGCTAGTTCAATTCGATTGGATGTATCCTTTCGAAAGGTTTTTCTTTCATTTAAAGAAAAAAGCAAAAAAACAAAGCAGCGGTTAAAGTATCTTTTGTCAAACAACACTTGTTGGAAGAAATCACATATTTCAACATATTTTATTTCGAGTCGCATATTCAGACGAAAGAACGACGTACATCGGATGATCACACAAATTATATGTATCAATATAATCCACAGTTTGGCACAATTCTTGAGTTGTTTACACTGATTGGACGTACATGCGGTAAATCCGAGGAATATTGGTCTACACCAGAGGAGTATAATCATGTCCACACACACACACACACACACATATATATATATATTACTAAATTGTCAAGAGTTATTACCGTTCGAAAGGTACAAAACAATATTATTCAATCATTTAATATATATGTGTATACATACGTATTAACGTATTTCCATATTATACAAGATATTTATTGAAGAAGTACTTGGTACATATCTTCATCTAAACGAAAATGAACTCACAAACATGAAAGTTCAACATTATGGCTCGTGGTTGAGAGATTACGTAAGTACTCGTGTACACGTCTGTTAAAATTAATTGCATTTATTATAAAGTATTCATTCCTTTGTATGTTATACATGTGAAATGTTATGATGAAAGACTTCCAACGTGGTTAAAAGATTTGGCTAATGGTCCTGCACAAAATGTTATGTGTTGGCCAATTTTGTTTACTCACGGCTATACGTTCCATACGTTCGAATACGGAATACTTTGAAGCACATACAACTATGGCATTAACATTAATAGTGAAATAGATTGTGATAACTTCTACGACAATTTTGCACCAAATCCTACAAGTGGAATATCTCAGTCTCGTTGGTTTTAAGGTAATGTTTTTTAAATGTTAGTGGTTCAACCCAACCGTAGGATGTGGAATATAGAAAAATCGATGGGGGAATTGACATCAATCCGACATGACAATATGGTAAGTGTGATCCATTAAACACAATAGATCAAGCAGATCAAGTATGTTATGTGCACTACCCAACAACATTGAAACGTCGAAGAGAGGAGTGGTGGGTCATAGTAAAGATCAAGCCACAAGGAATTATAAGCTCAGATGAAAATGAAGATCAGTTGCAACCCGATCATCCGCAGCTGATTCATTTAATTGATACAGACAATCGCGAGGAGATTCTCGCATAAAACAGATTTAGACAGAGAATTCATACGCGATTATGAAGACGTTGAACCAAAAGATGCTGAAGATGAAGACGACGATGAATTCAATGAACAATCGAAGGAAGACTCGCCAATTGATGAATCTACTGAAGAAGGAATGTAAATGCAATAATGTGTAATGTTTTTAGAAATTCATATGATCGAAATATAAATACAATCGAAGAATATGTAAATGATGTGCATTGTGGTTAAAACTTCATATGATCTATTACTAACAGGCATCCGTTGGAAATATGCCCAATGGAACACGAAAATCCTCTTCGACACTTAGAAAAATTTTTAAGTTTTCCGTATTTTGCAACGGGCATCCGTTGGGAATTTGTAACGGATGCTCGTTGAACATTTTCTGCCGGGCATCCATTAGAAGAGGTTAACGGATGACCATTAAATAATTGCAATGGGCATCCGTTAATAATACTAGCAGGCATCTGTTACAATTGACTAACGGATGCCCGTTAGAAACTTTGCATTGGGCATTCGTTAAAATTTGTAACGAATGCCCATTGCAAATTGTCATCATGACTACCTAGTCTACGATAATTTCCAATGGGCATCCGTTGGAAGTTGTAACGAATGCCCGTTGCAACGGGAGATGAACCGCCATTTTGTTGTCCATTGCCTCAAGAACAAGCATTTCCAATGGGAATCCGTTGGAAATTCTAAGGGATGCCCATTGGCGAGTCAGAACATCGCGTCACTTAATTGCGTCGTTGAGTTGACGGCTTTTCCAATGGATGCCCGTTTGAAATTTCTGTATATAAATTGTTGACCAGTTTCATTTTCAACACAAATCCAAAACTTCAAATCCTCTCAAACAATTCCTCTCACACACAACAATACCACTCACAAACACTAAACACAAAATATGAGGGCTAGACGATTCATAGGTTCGGGAGGTATGTTAGATGGTTCAGCGGGAGCCCCTCCCCCACCTCCACCGCCACCATATAGCCCTCCTTCACGAATATCGGCACCGCCGATATTTGATGAAGAGGAAGATATTGTGGATCTCGACTCCTTAATTAATAATTTCGACGGGCGTCCCACCCTTCAAATTATCGATCCCGATCGTCTTCTCGGGACCTATGGTAAATTTTACAGTTATTTGCATTTCTATTGTTTTAATTTATAAATGGTGTCTAAATATGTAATGTTAATGTGCAGGTTTGACGTGGATGATGTTCTAAAACATACGAACAACAACATCATCCAAAGGTCCTTACAGGACCAACTCTATTATTCTTGGCAAGTTACGTCAGAAGTCATACACCGTCGTTGGTGGTGCACCTTCATCGTAAATATTTTTGAAATAAATTTTTTATTTAAAATGATTATTTATATATGTCCTAAACTAACTCATTATAATTTATTTTGCAGCGCGCATACAGATGGCGGAAGAATGATACGTCGCGCATCTACACAGCTTGGATGCGCGACATGCAGGCTCGCATGCGCTTGATGATGAACAATGCCAAGCGCAACTACTACACCAAGAATTGCAAACCGACATGGGCAACGGATGAGGTCGTCAATCAACTTATTCAACATTGGGAGTCTGAAGACTTCAAGGCCAAGAGCGAGAAGGCAAAAAAATGTCGATACGGCGAGAAGGTTCACGGATATGGTCTGCATCGCCATACTTCGGGATCAAAATTGTTCCCGAAGAGGAAACAATAATCGGTAAATTTTGTTATTATTTAAATTTTTGGTTTTTTATAATATTTATATAATAATATTTATTTCATATTAATAGATGCAAAGAATAAGAAGAGAACTAACTCTTTTTGAGCTAGTAGTGGAAACCCACACCAAGAAGAAGCCGGTCGTCGGGGAAGAGAGCGACGAACCCGAACTCGTCGAACCTCAAGCGGAAAGAACCGTGAAAGCTGTGAAGGATAAGATCACACATCAATCACAAGATTGCGGTTCAACTCCCGATGAGTTCAGTCCTTTACAAAAGGACAAAATTCATTTGGAGGTAAACATTTATTATTTGATCTTTCGATTAGTAATAAAATATTGTTTAAAAATTCTAACTCTAACTTTGTTTTTTTGTAGTCAGTTAGACCGTATAAGTGGTGTCTATATAGTCTCGGGGCACTTTAAAAGGACATCGTCGAGCAAAAAAAAAATGCCTAATATTCACTTACCACAAGAGTACGGATCGGTGTAATACAAGGGTTGAACTCAGGGGTCTAATGCAACCTAAGCTAAGAATATGACTAAACTAAGATGGGTTGAATTGATGGTGATGTGAGACAAATTTCTAAAGCACTAGAACAAATTGCGATAGAGATGGGGAGACGTGAAAAACTTGATAATTAACAACACTATGGGTTTCGAGTTACCGGGATTTGCAAGGATGCAACGAAGAAAAGATCATGAACCTATCGAATCATCTTGATAATAGGGAATTTATGCTCATAAATAAGCAATGGTTCTCTCGACACCTAAACCTCCTAACCATAACAACGTGTAATCCTACCTCCCAGCAGCGATTAACTCGTGATTACGGTAGCGTTAAACGCGTAATCCTAATTCCTAAGTCGATAAATCGACCGACCAGATTCACATTAATCGAACTTAATAAACAATCAATGATTCCAGATTCATAATCTAACCTCCCAATTAAACACGAATTCCTAAGTTACTGAGCGGCAAGCACAAGTATGGAACATTTACGATGTTGATTGTAAAACCGAAATTAAAGAAAACTTCGAAAGGTCTAAGCATTAATGCATAATTTCAAGCTTCCATTACAAATCCGATATCCCTAACCCATAACTGGAAATCTACTCACTCATGGTTTTGATGTGGTTGATATCAAGTAAAAATTTACCTAGACTAACGCTTCTGTAAGAATACTGATCGTATAGTACCAGAGTCGACCACAAGGAATTGATGCAACTCTAAAGCTAGTAACTAATGAATAAGATGTGTGAAATCAATGAGTGAATGGGAATGCGAATGAAACTAAACTAAACTAATGAACGGAATGACTCAATGACTAAACACCACGGGTTTCGAGAGATGCACAATGATGCAATGAAGTTATAACAAGATCATTGGTCTTAGATATTATCACGAGTTCAGGGAATTCAAGCTCTTATATAGGAACTGACTGGCGTAGACTTGTCCACTATCTAGCATGCGTATACCAATCTCCCAATTGTGTATCTCACCTACTAGACGCATTAAGACCGCTATCCTAATCTCTAGATTCACTCGATCGACCTGGCGTAGATTCTAAATCGATTAAATCCTAAATCATGGCTAAGTTCCAAAGTCTAATCCCTTGGCGTAGATTCATTAGACTTCTATGATCATTCATTCGAGTGGCGTACAAGAACGAAAGCATTAAAAACAACCAATCAATATGAAAACGATCAAATACCGAAATCATTCGTTCAAGTGGCGTTCAAGAACAAAAGCATTAAGAACCACCAAGCATTAAGAACAAGACTTCATTACAAATCAGCAAAACTCTCTAACCCATGGCTGTGGATCTACTCGGACATGAACTCAGAAAACGAAACACAAAAGATAACTTAATTCAACATGGATAAAGAATGAGATCCCTCCCTATTCTATTACTGACGTCTTCAATAGCTCCTCCATGCTCCAGATCCTTCGTTCCGTCCTTCTCTCTCTTTCTTTATGTCTCTGAGTGTCTCCTCTGATGTCCCCCTCGTATCCTAGCCCTAGAAGGCTTCTTATTTCATTAATTTCCCGTTCAAAATTCAAGGAGTTAGTTGAGAAAAAGGTGGACCCGAGCGGGCACAAGTGCAGCCCAGTCGTGCACAACCTCAGCCCGAGCGTGCACAATAGTCAGCCCGAGCAGGCTCTCTTGCCCGTGCGTGTACACTTCCAGCCCGAGTAGGGCATACTCTTGGCGATTTTCAGTGCTAAATTGGAGCCTGAGCGGGCACCCTTTTGCAGCCCGAACGGGAAAGGTTACCTGGCCATGTTCAAGGCATGCACGAGTCGTGTTGATGTTCGGGGATTAGTGCGTAGCTTTAGCCCGAGCGGGCATGGTCCAAGCCCGAGCGTGCAGCACCTATTTTGCTGTTTCCGCTCCTTTCTCTCGGTGTTTAAGTGTTCGATTTGGATCCATGTCTTTGCACATGTTGTATCTTGTCATTCAATCACCTTTTCGGGGTTGAATTGCCGTAATCACTCGTGTTTTCCTTCATGGCTTCGTTTCCTACACAAAACACGAAATGGTAGATGAAATCCTCAAATAAACTCGATAAATCGGTAAAGTCTAAGAAATCTAATCAAAACTAGGCCTAAGAATCATGTAAATACTACGACGGATTTCGTGTTATCAAACTCTCCCAGACTTAACCTTTGCTCATCCTCGAGCAAATCTAGAGTCGAATACAAGAAGAGTTAAACAACAATGGACACTAGCACAAATACCTCGAAGGATTAGCCATCATGCAAAACAACGCGTCACATGAACGCAACCTAAGCGTACCTAGTTCAGACTTCTATCAACCGAAAGTCACGAGCCATGCAATCCTACCAATAACCTAAGTCTAATTCATACCCCTAGACCACGTCCAAGCGATCTCCATACCAATTCTTCTAAGCTTGAGATATCATTAAACTCGTATTCTCGTTCTTATTCTCTTTGCTTCCTTTTTTCTCATTTTTGTAGATCCACGCTTGGTTTCTAGGACGTCGAAGTCGAAGAGGGATAGCTTTCTACTTAGAACCAGGCTGCCTATGGCACACTCATAAGGTCTTGTAACCTTAGTGGAGTGAAGAGGTGCGCCATTGAAGAACATTTTTCTCTCTTTTATTTCTTTACCAAAGCCTACACATCACTCCAACCCTTAGGACGTAGAATAGCGCCTCAACCCACCACTTAGACCCGAACCATCGATCTCGATGTACTCATGTCAATATAAACTTGAAATAGTTAGAAACTTATCCAAGATGACAACGGAGTATAAGCGTGTGGAATCTAATGATCAATGAAGGAAAAAAATATATCAAACAAAGCAAAGATCAATCGGTATACACGGAGATATGGATACTTGGTACTAAAGCCTAGGAGGTGAAGGCAACTATAGATCATGGTTTGAAGCACAACTACTCGACAAATCGGTATCCAAAATACTTCTAAGCAAACCTAGACTATTGTTCACGATTCGACAAAGTCGCACAATAATGACTAAAGCTCGAAAAATCATGCTAGGTATCCATCCGTTTATTCCTAAAAATAACAAAAAAAAAGTCAACACCTAATCCTAATCATCTAATCCTAATCACATGCATAATACTCGACGAGTACTCCCCCAGACTTGAATGAAACACCGTCCCGGTGTTCAAGACCTAAGAGAATCTCGCATACCAAACTATAGGAAAATAAGGGTTAGAACGTGTACACCTTGTGTATCTTGCTGTCCCGAGTTGGTGATGCGGTTGGACGTTGTATGCGTCTCCTCCTCAAGGATGATATCGACGTTGAAAAACCTGTGAAAAAGAATCAAACAATCCAAAAGAAGGAATACTATCCCATCGAGTACATCAATGTGAAAAGAAAAAGAATAGGTCCGAAAACGAAATAAAAAGAAAATGCAAAAGTCAGGTTGCCTCCCGATAAGCGCTTGTTTATGGTCGCGAGCTTGACCGAGTGCTACTCATTAGGTGGACGTCCTCGACGTCCCGTGCGTAGCGTCTCGCGTGCATAGTGTTCTTGATAGGGCGTAGCACACGGATCAGTTGAGTTCCTTGCACGATCAGTCATGTCTTCCCTATGATTGGTCATGATATTCTCTAAGTTAGGGGCTAGATCGTGCTGTCCAAAAATTCTGGTCGAGCTGTCCATAAGTCCGGTTGTGTACTCCATGAAACCGGTTAGGCATCCGTCGCTTGTTTCCTTCAGCTTCTCCTGAGATTTTTGGTGCGTGAGCCTTTGTGGTGAAAGCTTCATCTTCACCTTGGGTGCCTCGTCAAAGCTCCAATTGTGTGCTAGACGCTTGGTGTAGCTTCTCGGCATCTCGGGATCGTTTATGTACTGATTTGCAGCGCATTTAGCTCGGGTTGTGCGGAAGTCTCGGTTGGGTAATTCCTCCTTCTCATTGTTTTCAAGCAGCTCGTTTAATACCTTGTACAATCCTTCTCCTGCTGCTATGATACTTATATCTATGGAGTCCGTATTCTGAAACTCCTGACAAACTTCCTCGGCTAAATTCTCAAAGATGCCGTTGGGGAACACGAAATCGATAACGCACGGTTGCTCAAGTGTGTCCATTAAGCTGAACTCTACTTCCATATCGGGTTTCTTCATATGCTTATCAATGTCCGTAGCCTGATCCGCTCCCATGTTAGATTCTTCTCCTTTTTCAAATATCGAGGGATTTGGCTGATCTACCGTCTTCATGCGTTGACGTTGTGGGAATGGCAATGGAGGTGGCCTCGGATCTGGTTTTACGTACTTTGGCTCCTCTTCCTCCTCGAGCTTCTCCTTAAGCTCGTTGACATCCGATTCCGCTACTGTGATAGATGCTTCACCCCTTTCAGACATTGAAGTAGGCTGATCCACCGTCTTACAATCCCTTCGGCAAATTTCGTTGACATGCTCACGAGGATTTGTTTCTGAACTTCCTGATAAAACCTCTTGTGGTCGTGATTCCACTTGTGCAAGTTGTGCAGCTTGCCTGTCCAATTGTCTAAGGAAGCCATCCATCTGCTCATTGGCGCTTTCTTGTTCCGCTTTCACTCTCATAAACAAGTTGTTTTGATTCTCAAATACTTCAAGGAGACGGCTAACATGGCGGCAAAGTCGGGGGATGCTTCGGATTGGTTTGGATGTGGCTGAGGCACATATGACTGATAGTTCTGAGTTTGGGGCTGCGTCCATGGCTGAAAGTTCCCAAATGATTGTTGTGCATTCAGCATACCATCGGTGTTCCTATACGGGGAAATTTGTGTGATCGCTCTATCCGTGATTGTATGTATTCCCGAAAGGTTGATTGTAACTCTCGTAGATCTCTTCTTCATACCCCCAAACGTCTTGTTCCCATGATTGCTCCGAGTAATGCGGATGGTATGACTGAGAAAGCATACGATGAATTTCGAAAAGTTGATATTTCATTTCAGCTATATCGACACACAAAGAGTTCATGTTGTTCATGTTACCTCGCAAAATAAAGAACACAAAATTCGATTAAGCTCCGAGAGGTAAAAAAATTTGACCCAATAAGAAAGAAAAACAAAAGCAAAAATACGAAAAACAAATAAAGACTCCGGAAAGGACTATATCTTAATTCAAAAGTATCCTAACTCTAAAGTCGTAATCGTTTTCCCGGGAACGGCACCAAAAACTTGATGTGGTTAATCTCAAGTAATAATTTACCTAGACTAATGCTTCCGCAAGAATACAGATCGTATAGTACCAGGGTCGAACACAAGGAATTGATGCAACTCTAAAGCTAGTAACTAATGAATAAGACGTGTGAAATCAATGAGTGAATGGGAATGCGAATGATACTAAACTAAACTAATGACCGGAATGACTCAATGACTAAACACCACGAGTTTCGAGAGATGCATGATGATGCAATGAAGTTCTAACAAAATCATTGGTTTTAGATATTATCACGAGTTCAGGGAATTCAAGCTCTTATATAGGAACTGACTGGCGTAGACTTGTCCACTATCTAGCAGCGCATACCAATCTCCCAATTGTGTATCTCACCTACTAGACGCATTAAGACCGCTATCCTAATCCCTAGATTCACTCGATCGATCTGGCGTAGATTCTAAACCGATTAAATCCTAAATCATGGCAAAGTTCCAAAGTCTAATCCCTTGGCGTAGATTCATTAGACTTCAATGATCATTCATTCGAGTGGCGTACAAGAACGAATGCATTAAAAAAACCAATAAATTTGAAAACGATCAAACCAAAATCATTTGTTCAAGTGGCGTTCAAGAACAAAAGCATTAAGAACCACCAAGCATTAAAAACAACACTTCATTACAAATCAGCAAAACTCTCTAACCCATGGCTGTGGATCTACTCGGACATGAACTCAGAAAACGAAACACAAAAGATAACTATATCCAACATGGATAAAGAATGAGATCCCTCCCTATTCTATTGCCGGCATCTTCAATAGCTCCTCCATGCTCCGGATCCTTCGTTCCGTCCTTCTCTCTCTTTCTCTATGTCTCTGAGTGTCTCCTCTGATGTCCCCCTCGTATCCTAGCCCTAGAAGGCTTCTTATTTCATTAATTGCCCGTTCAAAATTCAAGGAGTTAGTTGAGAAAAAGGTGGACCCGAGCGGGCACAAATGCAGCCCGGTCGTGCACAGCCTCAGCCCGAGCGTGCACCATAGTCAGCCCGAGCGGGCTCTCTTGCCCGTGCGTGTACACTTCTAGCCCGAGTCGGGCATACTCTCGGCGATTTTCAGTGCCAAATTGGAGCCCGAGCGGGCACCCTTTTGCAGCCCGAGCGGCCATGGTCACCCAGCCATGTTCAAGGCATGCTCGAGTCGTGTTGATGTTCGGTCGAGCGGGCATGGTCCAAGCCCGAGCGTGCAACACCTATTTTGCTGTTTCCGCTGCTTTCTCTCGGTGTTTAAGTGTTCGATTTGGATCCGTGGCTTTGCACATGTTGTATCTTGTCATTCAATCACCTTTTCAGGGTTGAATTGCCGTAATCTCTCGTGTTTTCCTTCATGTCTTCGTTTCCTACACTAAACACGAAATGGTAGATGAAGTCCTCAAATAAACTCGATAAATTGGTAAAGTCTAAGAAATCTAATCAAAACTAGGCTTAAGAATCATGTAAATACTATGACGGATTACGTGTTATCAGGTTTCTACTGTAAAACAAGAGAAATTAACCCTAGACATGATAAAGGATAAGAAATACGATTTTGCGGTCTTCCCTATCTTGTTACCGAAGTCCTGATTGTTGTTTCTCTCCTTCTCGAGCTTCTCCTTGTGTTTTTCAGTCTGTTTTCTGGGCTGAACCACCCTCTTTCATCATCAGCCGCCCCTTTTCCATTTTAATTTTTGTTCCAAACCTAAAACAGTTAGGTCCTAAAAAGGGGACCCGTACGGGCTATGTGCTCACCCCGCGTGGGCTCATAATATATCACTCAGCCTGAGCGAGCTCCTTGCCTCCCCAGTTCGTGTAATATTCGCTGGAAACGCAACCCACGCGGGTTGAGATATTCACCCTTCGCGGGGTCACCATGTTTGTCCAATCCGAAAGGGTGTTCTTCTAGCCCGAGGCATGTGAAATTTTCTAGAGTTGTAGCCCGCGCGGGCTTATATGAAAATACGCACGGGTTCATGTAGTCTCATGGAGCACGAGCGGGTAGATGTTCAACACGGATCAGGCTCAAACTTCTGCGGGATGCAGCCTGCACGGGGGCTTCTCCCAAGCCTGCGCAGGCTGAGTTAATTTCGTGTACTTGCTCCTCTTGCTCGATGCTTGATCGTTCCATTTTGTTCCGTGGCCTGAATTTTCTTCGAGTTGTTTGTAGCTTCCAGTATGTGCGGTTGAATCCAGAAATTGACATTCTAAAGCTCGTTTTGGACTTTTCGCCTTAAAACCTGAAAAATCAACAAAAAGGAGTACATAGAGAACATTCGTGTCGGTTTTGTAACTCGTGTTATGCAAACTATATGAAAATGATGTAAATTCTTAGCCTAAAGCTAACACATACTTTGTGATATCAGTATCTACTGCGGTCCAAGAGAGCTACATGCAGCAAAGATGTATTGAGGATCTCGAAGCACAACTTCGAGACACTCGAGCCCAACTTCAGGAAAGGCGATCACAAATGTAGCATATGGAGAGCGTGATAAAGTTGCTATATCGATTCGGATGGAACGCCTTCGAGAGGTGCTGGTGACCACAGAGATGATATCGGACCACCGATTTAAATGAAATGTAATAGAATTAGATTATAATTTTTTGTAAAAACTTTTATTATTTTAACTAAAAACTTTTATTTTTGTAATTTTTGTTTAATTTTTTAAGTTTTTTGTAATTTTTTGCTAAAAAATTCTAATAGATGCCCGTTGGAAATAGCAATGGGCATCTGTTGGGAACAAATTTCCCGCCAAATGGTAATGGATGACCATTGCCATTTCTCGCTAATATGTAACAGATGTCTGTTGTCATTTCCCACCAGTTTGCAACGGATGTTCGTCGTAAAATTTTAATTCTCGCTAAATTTTTCCCCAACGGAGTGGCAATGGATATCCGTTACAAAATTGTAACGGGCATCTGTTACAAAGTCTTAACGGGCATCTCTTACAAAATTTTAACGGGCATCCGTTACAAATTTTTAGCGGGCATCCATTACAAATTTTTAACGAAAATCCGTTGAAAATTCGTAACGGCATCCGTTGCTTTTATTGTAACGGGCATCCATTACAAGTTGTAATGGGCATCTGTTACAATTTTGCAATGGATTTTATCCGTTTCTATGCCGTTGAGAATCGCAATGGATCTCGATTTGTAACAAGCGATTCATAATGGCCTCGGATCCGTTGGCGTCCGTTGGGAATCGTTTTTGCAACGGATTTTCGACAATTTCCAATGGATATGTTCGTCGGAAATCGCCTATTTTTTGTAGTGTATTTTTTTAGTGTATATTAAATAGGTAAGTATTATATTATTACTCCATTAACATGTTTTGTTATTTCTACTATAAAAACATTACTCACCTTACTTCAACATTTCAAATACAGAAAATTAATCATCTCATTTTTGTACACAATTCTCGCATGATTTTAGATATGTTTATGACGATAGTTGCGATGTTTACGTGCGATTTTGTAACTGTTTTACATGTTTCGTGTTTTCAATTTCTTATAGGTTTTTATGCGTATTTGGTTTGTTTTGGAGCTAAAGAACATACACTGGATAAAGTACGAGGATAAGAGATTATAACGGATCAAAGGGGACAAGAAACGAACAAGGAATGCGATATGACATGAGGAGACAAGGCCCTCCGTGGGGTGGTTTCCTTAGCCCGCTCGGGCTGAACATCCAACAGAAAACGCCAGGCTCGTGCTCACCTTCAGCACGCACGGATATATCCTCATGAGGAGCCCGCGTGGGGTGCTCTCCTTAGCCCATGCGGGATGGTGTTCTAGCAAATTTTTCCCGAGTCATGGTAACCCTTAGCATGTGCAGGCCATGTAAAAGGTAATAGAGCCCGCGCGGATTGGCTTCTTAGCCCGTGCAGGTTGGCTTCTTAGCCCATGCGGATTGGCTTCTTAGCCCGCACGGGGCATGTCTGTAACAACTTCCCTAGAAGTTCTCCAACGGGGAATTTGTTTGAAAAGGGACCCCCAATTGAGTTCAGATGGAAGAAAACACAGAGGATAACCCTAGGAGGGTAGACAACAACCATTCATCATCCATACAAGTCCTCTTGACGGGAGACACAACAAGGAGTCGGGAATTGATTCGGGATCCTCACTTGTTTGATATTTCTATGCTCCTTACTCTACTAATTTCTTTTATTTTGTTTAGACTCATGATCGAGATGTAGATTTGTTCTAGAAGAAATGATTAGCCCATGGCGATCCCGGAACTGTCTTTGATTTGTTTATGAATGAATTTCCCCGTTTCGTTTATCTATTCTTTGTCGGAGCGCTTAATGACTTGTGTTTACGAACGGTCACGTATATGCATGTGTTAGGGATTAGGAGAAGGACCGAAAGAGAATTATAGTCCTAGAAGATCAGGCTTAGAACAACCGAGACTAGGTCACGAAAGTAGGGGATTACTCAATCGAACCACGTTCCTATGCCTTCAGAGAGGGTAGGTTCTACATTAGGAGTGTCCGTGTTAGATATCTTAATAGGGAATGCACGATTAGATAGATTAGAGTTAGGTTTCGGAAGATATGCGGTGAAACAGGATTCCTAGAACGTTTGTCTCTTTGTTTAGAACTCACTATTCCACTGCATCATCATAATATTTGCATCTCACCATCCTTATTTCACCGCAGCAAGCATTGATTCGAGTTTGATTCTTAGAGCGTGTTACATTAGTCCATGTGGGATCGACACCTTAATTATTACACGCGTGTCGTGCACTTGCTTGTAGTATTAGGTTAATTTGTTAAACTTGACACGTATCAAGTTTTTGGCGTCGTTGTCAGGTACTAATTGTCAACACGCCTTAGTTTCATATTTAGAATCATACTTGTTTTTGTTTTCTTTTGTTTTTTCTTTTCGTTTCGTTTCTTTCTACTAATTCTCCTTACTTGTCTTTCGTAAGTGCATGACCTGATCTCGCGGTAATTCAAGTTTCCATTGAATTGACCCCGAGAATGAGAGAATAATTAGACAATGAAAGAAGGGAAAGGAAGAAGGAATGATGTATTGGATGGTCACGTACAGCCGCAATTACCCTCGGTAATGTGGCGCAATTATAGCAACCGCAGGCTCCTCCACCATGTCGTCTCTGTGATTATGTGGTGCCGAATATGAGGAATGTCCAAACTGCAATAAGGACGCCCGATGTTGCGAGGGAACAATTCGAGATCAAGCCCGCGATGATCAACATGTTATACCAAAAACAATTCATGGGCGGAAATCACAAAGACCCTCATCAACATCTATGAGACTTCCTAGAGCTCTCAAGCACATTCAAAACACATGGAGTCTTGTAGGATGCAATCTTGTTGCCTTTCTTCCCTTTCTCAATTGGGGGACGAGCGAAGACATGGCTACAATCTCTTCCCGCTGTTCGATCACTACATGGGAGCAACTATGCACGACAATCCTATCACGGTTCTTCTCTCCGAGCAAGATGATCCAAATTAGAGGAGAAATCACAATGTTTAGATGCCGATAGGGAGAGACATTATTCGAAGCATGGGGAAGATTCAAGGACCTTTTGCAAATGTGTCCTCATCACAGTCTAGAGCAGTGGTAGAGCAGTGGTACGTGATCCAAACATTCTACAACGAGATCACGTATGAGCATAAAGCGATTTAGCAACGCTGCTCGAGGATCATTCATGATATTTAAGCGTCGAAGAGGCATATGAGCTTATTGACAATCTTTCCATGAACCACACCATGTGGTCTACACCAAGAAGTATGCCAAACAAGACACAAGGTCTTTACGAGGTTAATCAAAGAAGCGCAATGGCAATGCGGTGAAAGCCATGTATTGTGCAAATTGTGGAGATACGGATCATATGGCTTACCAATGCACAATGCAAGAAGGCATGGAACAAGTGAACTACGCCCAACAGCAAGGCAACACGCAATTCGGGAATTCAAACAACCCGAAATGGAGGAACCACCCAAATCTATCGTATCGCACAACCCAACTCGTGAAATATTTGGGTTTTCAACAAAGGCAACAACCATATCAGCAATCGCAACCATTCTAGCAAGTCAAGCAAGCTCCTCAACCTCCTCAAGCTCCTTTGTCAAGCCTTGAGGTGGTGATGCTCAAATTTGATGTGCGTTTTCTCAAGTAATAAATTACCTAGACTAACGCTTCCGCAAGAATACGGATCGTGTAGCAACTAGGGTCGAACACAAGGAATTGATGCAACTCTAAAGCTATTAGACTAATGAATAAGACGTGTAAAATCAATAGTGGATGGAATGCAAATGCAAACTAAACTAAATTAATGATAGGAATGACTCAAAGACTAACCACCGTAGGTATCGAGAGTTGCACAACGATGTAACGAAGTTCTAACAAGATAATTGGTCTAGATATTGTCACGAGTTCAGGGAATTCAAGCTCTCCTATAAGAACTGACTGGCGTAGACTTGTCCACTATCTAGCATGCGTACACCAATATATCTATTGCGCATCTCACATACATAGACGCATTACGACCGCTATCCTAATCCCTAGATTCAATCGATTGACCTGGCGTAGATTCTAAACCGATTAAACCCTAAATCATGGCTAAGTTCCAAAGTCTAATGCCCTGGCATAGATTTATTAGACTTCTAACATCATCAATCAAGTGGCGTACAAGTATTGAAGCATTAAGATCAACCATGAAATCTGAAAACATGATAAAATACCAAATTCATTCATATCGAGTGGCGTACAAGTATGAAAGAATTAAGATCCACCATTCATTAAGCGCAAAACTCCATTACATCTTGGCAATACTCTCTACCCTATGGCAATAGATCTA
>CM071872.1:13526898-13546156 GCA_036759665.1 Gynandropsis gynandra | reverse complement strand
AAAGCTACGGGGTTGTCTTGACATCAATTACCCGAGCGGGCACACTTCCAATGCCCGAGCGTGCATGTCCTAAGATGTTGTTTCCGCTCCTTTCGCTCGGTGTTTGAATGTTCACTTGAATCCATGGCCTTGCACAAGTTGAACCTTGTCACTCAACTACGTTTTTGGGGTTAAATTGCCATCATCTCTCGTGTTTCTCCTCATGTCTTCGTTTCCTATGCAAAACACGAAATGTAGATGAAATACTCGAATAAACTCGATAAATGAATGAAATCTAAGTAATCTACTCAAAACTAGACCTAAGAATGATATAAAAACTACAACGGATTACGTGTTATCAAAATTCATCAAAGAGCAAAGACGACATCAAGATAGCATCAAGGAGCATCAATCACTACAAGCGAAATTCAACACAGAAATGTAGACAACGATGAATGAACTCAAAACTCGAATGGACTCCTTGAGCACGCATCGAGCGGGGACTGCGATCAATGAGATGAAGACTCAAATGGAATCCTTGAGCTCGCATGTAAAGATGCTAGAAAATTCCATTGCACAACAAGCTGCCTCATCCTCTCGGAGTCCTGGAATGCTACCCGGAAAGCCCGATCAAATCCGAGAGAGAGTGTGACCAAATTCTTCCGTTGCCTCAAGCAGCTCGACATCCGTTTGTGGAAGCCCTCCAAAAGATGCCTAATCGAGCAAATTACCTTAAGGAGGTTCTTTGCAAGGAGAATCGTATCAAAGAGAGTGAGACAGTAGCACTCACCGAGGAATGCAGCGGCATTCTCCAAAACAAGCTGCCCCCGAAGTTGAAGGACCTCGGAAGCTTTTCTATCCCATGCACCACAAGAGACATTGACATCAAAAAAGCTTTGTGAGATTTGGGAGCAAGCGTGAGCTTAATGCCACATTCAGTCTATAAGCGAATAAACTTCAAAGCTATCAAACTTACCAATGCTGCATGACTTACCAATGAAGGAGCCAAGGTCTATACTAAATTCGTGAGTTCCATTGAGGCACTGCAAGACGCCCCACATGAGAAGACGCCGCACAAAACGCTCACTCATTTTGCATCATAGAAGGCGTCTAGGTTTCAGCTTGAACCTCTTCCTTCTTCTCTTCGACATAAGACGCGAAAGCCACCATTCGTCTCAAGAAGCGTAGGAGAGTGAGCCCTTTATTGTCTATTCACGAAATGCTTGAGGAGGACAGCCGCGAAACACCCATCAATTATCAAAATAGGCTACACCAATGTTTGGAAGAGAAAAGAGTGACAACGATAATGCGTAATGAGAAAGGCGCTCGCGCTGAAAGATGGCATGATACAAAGACCTTACCTCATGATTTTTGGCCAGGTGATTTTGTTCTAGTTTATGACTCTCATTTTAACTCTTTACCGGGCAAATTACGTTCCCGTTGGGCTGGTCCATTTCAGGTACGAGAAGTCTTCACACATGGAGAGGTAGAATTATGGAGCGGAACGTTCACAGCAAATGGCCAGCGCCTAAAGCTATATCAAGCCGCTCCATTGATCGAAAGCGGAAACTCCAGCTCCCTATTCGATCCACCATCGTGCACACATGAAGCATGGAGACGTCAAGCTTAACGATGTTAAACAAGCGCTTTCTGGGAGGCAATCCAACATTTTGTTTTCTTTTGTTTAGTATTTCGGACTTGGTTGATTTGAAAATAATAAAAACACAAACGAAGACCTACAACCGTGACTCACCTTCCTTATCCTCCATCGGAGCTTCACGTCGAGGACGAAATTCAATTCAAGTCTAGGGGAAGTAGCTCACATTTGTCAGGTGATCTCGTTTCATTTTCTTTTGTTTTTCTTAGGTTAGTTTTAGTTTGTTTTCATGAGTCCGGGTCATCCCAAGCACTTGTCCGGTGCCATGTTTTGAGATGAACCTTGAACCTAGGATGCTTAAGAAGTTGGCTTTTCGATGATATCTTGCATGTTAGCGCTTATTAGTTGGTTGAGGAATGAGTAGGTCGTAAGTCTTTGGGAATCCTAGTGTTATTTATGGGAAGTTTAGACGAGTTTTGCTAGGTTCGTTTCTTGTTCATTCTCTCTATCCAACTGATTATACTTCATATTGACGATGCTTTATTTCTTATTCACGAGGATGATTTGATCGCATGAATTGCGATTGTTTTGCAGAAAATAAAAGCGCACACTAACACTCTACTATCGATAGAAATAATGTCTGAAAAGCATGATCTACAATCGATATGAGTGCATCGACCTTGACACCTTTTCGACGGTTTGGGTCTAAGTGGTGGGTTGGCGATCATCTTTCTACGTCTTAAGAGCAAGGCGCATAAAAAACGCCATCTACTCTGTTGCATTCTTGAACGAGATGCAAGAGTATACCGTCATCGGTAGCTTGGGTCTAAGTAGAATTTGAGTCCTTTCAAATCCGACGTCCTACAAGCCTAGTGTGTTTGCTATATCAATAAAAGAAGGATAAAGAAAGAAATAAAAAATGGAATGAAAGAATAAAGAAGCTCGAGAATAAAACAAGTATCCTCTTTGATTATGTGATTAGCATTTGTTTGAAGTCTCGTTTGGTAGAGAGAGTTTTGGTTTCTCGCTTAGCTTGTCTTTGATTTGCTTTCCTATTGGTAGCCATGGTGAACCTGAGATGAAGACTAAAAGTGATTAGGCAAAAATTTTCTCTAACTTTTTTGTTGATCGATTAGGTTTGCTTTCGAGGTGTTTCAGGGAAAGGGGAATTCTCGACTTTTATATCTCCCACGTGTCCCATGTTTACGTTTGCTTAGGGACAAATAAACATTCAAGTCTGGGGGATTTTGATCATCTCATTTTTGTACACGATTCTCGCATGATTTTAGATATGTTTATGATGATAGTTGCGATGTTTACGTGTGATTTTGTATCCATTTTACTTGTTTCCGTGTTTTCATGTTGTTATATGTTTTAATGCGTATTTGGTTCATTTCGAAGCTGAAGAACATACACGGGATAAAGTACGAGCATAAAAGATTATAACAGAACAAACGGGACGAGAAATAGACAAGGAATGCAATACGACACGAGGATGCAAGGATTGAGCCTCATGAAGAGCCCACACGGGGTGCTTTCCTTAGCCCGCATGGGGTGGTGTTCCAGCATATTTTGCCCAAGTCATGCTAACTGTTAGCACGCGCGGGTCATGCAAAAGAGTAGGGAGCTCGCACGCACTACCTTCTCAGCCTGCACGGGGCATGTTCATAACAACTTCCCTAGAAGTTCTCCAACGGGGAATTTGTTGAAAAGGGACCCCCAATTGAGTTCACATGAAAGAAAACACAGAGGAGAACCCTAGGAGGGTAGACAGCAACCATTCATCATCCATAGAAGAATCCTCTTAACGGGAGACACAACAAGGAGTTGGGAATTGATTCGGGATCATCACTCGTTTGATATTTCTATGCTCCTTACTCTATTTATTTCGTTTATGTTGTTTAGACTCATGATTGAGTAGTAGATTTGTTCTAGGAAAAGGGATTAGCTCATGGTTATCCTGGAACTGTCTTTGATTTGTTTATGAATGAATTTCCTCGTTTCGTTTATCTATTCTTTGTCTGAGCGTTTAATGACTTATGTTTACAAATGGCTACATATATGCATGTGTTAGGGATTATGAGAAGGACCGAAAGGAGAATTCTAGTCCTAGAATATCAGGCTTAGAGAAACCGAGACTAGGTCACGAAAGTAGGGGATGACTCAATCGAACCATGTTCCTATGCCTCAAGAGAGGGTAGGTTCTACATTAGAATCATCCGCCTAAGATATCTTAAAAGGGAATGCACGATTAGATAGATCGGAATTAGGTTTCGGAAGCTGTACGGTGAAACCGGATTCCTAGAAAGTTTGTCTCTTTATTTAGAACTCATTATTCCACTGCATAATCATCATATTTGCATCTCACCATCCTTATTTCATCGTAGCAAACATTGATTCGAGTTTGATTCTTAGACCGTGTTACATTAGTCCCTATGAGATGGACGCCTTAATTACTACACACGCATCAAAAACATTTCGTAAAAATAATCACGTTGGAAGAATTTGCTATGCATTTTCGTTCAATTGTTGCTCAAATGATTGTATAAAAACAGTCATTGATCGTAACAGCCATTACTCCCATTAGGATCAACGGTATTAAAAAAGCTAATTAACACGTATTATTTTATATTTTTTCCAATGTTGTCGTACTTATTCTTTTTAAATATATCAATTAGGTATGTTAGCGCTTCAATCGTCCTACTCCACACACATCTACACAAATCCACACCTAAAGACAATCAAGAAATTCTAACATAGGCAAATTTTAAAAATTTTCAGATCATGTTCATATCTTAATAATTGTTCTTAAATCATGTTATTGATTAAATTTAATCATCAAAATTTTTGCGGGTACGAAGAAGAAAAATAATCATGAAAAAACTACGGTTCAAATCGTGCAATTGCTTTTTCCGAAAATTTATATTCTACAATTTTAAATACATTATAAACAAATTGCACTATTAGTTTACATAACAACTTATAAATCTATTGTTCAAATTTATATATTGAAAATTTTAATTTGTGCGCTTGTATTGCTCCATATGCATATCAAATCTAATGACAACGTTCGAATTAATGAATAATATACAAAATGTAAGATAAATATAATTTAGGGCGAGTATCATCTAGTGACAACAAAAGTGCAGTCATAGTCTTTGTATAGCGAACTTGTTGGCCTGAAATTTTTACCTGGGCCAAGCGAGCTTTTTGTGACCATAAAAGGCCATTGGATCTTCAGGTTACTAGCCGGCAGAGTTGGTCGAGTGGGGATCTTTTTGATGTAAATTAAAATGTACAGTGCTTTCGAGTTTGTTGGCTTCCAAACCTCAAGACTTGAAGAACAGTGCTGATGTTTCTTAGAGTGGAACAAGGAGGCATCTAAAACAATATAGTATGCATCAAAACCGTTATCGTACTGCTGTTTCATGTGGCAGGAGTTGGGATCAGAATTTGGTTGCGGTCACAATCTAAAAGAGTTTTTAATGTCTTCTGTAACAGATTAGAACTCCAAGAATGATTTCCGTTTTACAATATGTTTATTTGTGAATCTTAGCTTTACGCTTGCATAACACAGGTTCCTTCACATTCACATAATTCATTCAGACACATTATTGAAGTGGGTTTTTTGGATTTTGTTCTAATAAGGTGCTACAAGAAGAAGTCACGTGGTTACACGACGATTCAATGGATCACCTATCTTACTCTCATAATGTCATCATGGTTCGTGGTATGTAGTTTCGACTTCCAAATCTCTCGAAAGATTTCAGATAAGATTTGTCCACTTATCGTTTACACTCCTTCCTCGGCTTCTTCCTTTGTCTTCTTGGACGAGGAAGCTCGCCTTGTAATGCCTCGGGCGGTTTTCAGAGGNNNNGAGAGACAGAGGAGAGAATCATCTGTAAGACCACTCTACTTTGTTCCTTTGTCACCCTTTTCTGTTTGTTTCTTGCTGGGTTTATTCACAAGGCTTTGCTTGTGAATCATTTCCATCTGGTTGGTGGGTATGCACAAAGTTCTCTGCATTGTTCAATTCACACCGTTGTTAAAAGACGGTTTTACCCCATTAACATCATTGTTTACCCAACACTCAGGGCAAAACCGGAACTTTAGTTCTCTGGATCTAGAGTGATAGTGAAGTTGTTCGAACTAGGTATGTTTTTTTTTTTTGGAACTAGGTATGTTTATAATCGGTTATCAATTGTTAGATTAATCCGAATCTAACTAATTACAATCCGTTTGGTTTTATTTGAATAAATTCATATTTTTTTATTGAACAAATTGGATTTGGTTTAAATAACTTAATCCATTGGGAATACATAGAAAAGAATGAAACCAAAATAAACAATTACATAAAAACTATTATCTCACTCTTAGATTTAAAAATGAAAAAAACATGTCAAGAAAAATTGAGCATTGTTAAATTATAAATGTCTAATGGGACAAAACTCATTTACTATATTTAATATTAAATATAAGGGGTATTTGCCTATAAATAGACACTCCCTTATATAAAACAATAGAACATTAAAAATTAGATTTCATATTATTTATATATATAAAGTTACAGATTTATATATGATATTATATATATAGTTACCTATATATATTATACATGTATATAATCTTACTATATATATATATATATTATATTATACATAAATTAATTATATTATATTATAATTATATTTATATTATTATACATATAAAATATGTATGTTTTATATTTTAATATATTTAGATATATATCAATTAATATTTAATTTTTAATACGTTATCAGTACGAGCGTTCTAATTAGTTAAGAAAAATATTATATGTTATATGTATCATTTTTAACTTCGATTTTTTACGATATCGATTTCCAATCGATTTTGGTTTCGATTTGGATTCGATTTTCAAGTAAAAAAATATATATAGATCACGTGGAATTTATATCGCAGTCATAATATATATTATACTATATGATTCTGCGGGCTCAGCCACCAATCAATAATATTAATAGTTTATGAATATTTATCTATTATTTATTCTTGTTATAAGGATGGCTATGCCACCATTTTTTACGTCATATTTTATTTTATGTGGAGGATGAAACCCCATAATTTATTTAACTTATTGTTGTTATACGGATGGCCGAGCCACCAATTTTTTTGTTATATTTTATTTTTGTTAATTATTTTATTTATTTATGTGGAGGATGAAAAGAAATTTCACTTTTATTTAAATTTAAATTATGTTTTTCATTTATTTATGTGGAGGATGAAAAAAAATTCACCCCATAATTTATTTAAATTATGTTTTTCATTATTTAATTGTTAATTGGTTAAATAAATCTAAAAATAAATTATCTATAAATATAAACGGACCTAACACATTAATTGTTATATAATAATTTATTTAATTTTGTTTTCAATGTCATAACTTATATTTGTTTATTTTTTCTCTTCAATGATAACAGATCTTCAAGTCGAATTTGGTGAATCTCAAAATCACAGTACTAGATGCCTTTGGAAAAAATTATATGACGTGGGCATTTGATGCTAAAATGCATCTAAAAGACAAAAAACTTATTACCACGATCGATAAAGATAATAATTTTCAGAAGAGGAAAAGGCAAAAGCCATGATATTTTTACGTCATCATATTGCCGATGGATTAAAAAAATGAGTATCAAACAAAAGAAGATCCCCCAGGTTTTTGGGAATCTCTTAAAGATCGATTTGATCACCAAAAATATGTAATACTCCCAAAGGCAAAGAATGATTGGTTGAATCTAAGATTCCATGATTATAAATCCGTCGATGAAAATCATTCTGCAATGTTGATCATTCCGCAATGTTTGAAATAATCTCCAGGATGGAATTATGTGGAGAAAAAATAAGTGATTATGATAAGCTGGAAAAAACATTATCGACGTTCCATGCTGATAATGTAATTTTAGAACAACAATATCGCGCGAAGGATTTTAAGACTTATCGCGAATTGTTACAGCTTCTCCTCGTTGCAGAACAACAGAACGAGCTATTAATGAAAAATCATCATGCTCGTCCCTCTGGTTCTGCACCATTTTATGAAACAAATTCGACCTCATCAAATTATAACCACTGGCATGGCCGTGGGCGTGGATATATATGTGGTCGTGGTCGAGGTCGTGGATGTGGTCGCGGTCGTGGAAATGGATATGGTAGGGGAAGAGGTCGGAGTAATCCACCAAATAATTTCCGTCATGGAGAAAATAAAAGGAAAGATAATCGAGTGAATGAAAATGAAAACATGACTAAAAGGCGAAAAAATACAATATGCCATCGATGTGGTATGAATGGACATTGGTCCCAAGTATACCGAACACCAAGACATTTTGTTGATTTATACCAGAAGTCACTGACAGATAAAGGCAAAAATGTTCAAACGAATTTTTTCTCAGATGATCTCGATGATCTCCTGGATAACGACAAGGTTGGGATGCACCTTGATATTGCAAACTTTATGTATCAAAGATTTCGACATGATTTATTTGTTATCATTATCTCATTTTTAAGACTTTGCTTGTTATTTTCGAATGTATTTTTCCTTTCGCTGTTTAGTTTTTAAAAGTTTATTAGATTATCTTTTTTTGTAATATTTTGTTACATTGTTATATATCATATGCGAAGTGTGCTTCATATTTTCAGGTTCATCTATATTTTTATCGGATCAAAGTAATACAAAATATGTCACGATCAAACATCAAAGATGGAGACATATGTCTAGCCGATTGTGCTACGACACATACAATATTGAAAGACAGAAAATATTTCTCCAAGTTGAGAATACATGAACCTAGTGTCAATACAATATCTGGAAATGCATAAATAATTAAGGGATGTGGAGAAGCAAATTTTATATTTTCCGGAGGGACAAAATTTATCATACAAGATGCATTATTCTCTCCACAATCCCAAAGAAACTTATTAAGTTTCAAAGATATTCGCCAAAATGGCTATCATGTTGAGACCATGAATGATGAAAATCATGAATATCTTTATATCACGACAATGGTTTCTAAAAAGAAACATATTGTATAAATTTTACGAGCTTTATCCTCTGGACTATATTTCACAAAGATAAGACATGTTTAAGATTTGGCATGATTGATTGGGTCACCCTGGTTCAATAATGATGCGAAAAATTATTCAAAATTCCAAAGGTCATCCATTAAAACATGAGAAGATATTTCAATCTCATGAAATTGCATGCAGTGCTTGTTCTCAAGGAAAATTAATAATAAGACCATCATCTGTCAAAGTTGGACATGAATCACCATCGTTTTTAGAACGATTACATGGGGATATATGTGGACCTATACATCCACCAAGTGGACCATTTCGATACTTTATGGTATTGATCGATGCTTCTAGCAGATGGTCACACGTTTTCTTATTATCAACCCGCAATGTTGCATTTGCGAGGCTTATTGATCATCCTATTAAGAAGGTGAGGCTTGATAACGCTAGTGAATTCACTTCTCAAGCATTCAATGACTATTGGGCATCGATTGGTATTGAGATTGAACATCCCATACCATATGTTCATACACAAAATGGTATGGCAGAGTCATTGATTAAACGTCTCCAACTTATTGCTCGACCATTGCTAATGAAAACGAAACTTCCAATTTCTGCTTGGGGGCATGCCATTTTACATGCTGCTGCACTAATTCAAATAAGACCAAGTGCTTATCATAAATATTCTCCATTACAATTATCAAATGGCCAAGAACCAAATATATCTCATCTTCGAGTATTTGGTTGTACTGTATATGTTCCAATTGCTCCACCGCAACGAACAAAAATGGGCCCACAACGCACATTGGGAATTTATGTTGGATATAATTCACCATCTATCATTAGATATCTTGAACCAGAAACGGATGATGTATTACGGCTATATGTACAAGAGTATTAGACCTAAATTACAATAAAGGATGTAATTACAAAAAGACGTATATACCCCTATACATGTACCCTTTACACTTGGTTCTAAAGATAAAAATCCTCGAAAGAGCAAGAAGTTTGATAATAATGATGATTCTCAAATCATAGAGAACATTCAAAGAGAAACGAATGAGGAATATGATCTTCAAAATGAAAATTATGAAAATAATCATGAACATACAGAGAACAATGAAATTTCCATCAATTAATATATGATGAAAAGATTATAAGAAGAGATGAAATAAATGACAATGATGGAATATTCTCTTTCTCTGTATCCAAAGAAATTGAAAATGATAGTGAAGATCTAGAACCAATGTCAGTGTTAGAATGTCAAAAGAGACATGATTGGATCAAATGGAAAGAAGCTATGCAAATAGAATTAGACTCATTAAATAAAAGAAAGGTATTTGGACCCATCGTTCAAACTCCAAATGGTGTCAAACCGGTTGGATGCAAATGAGTTTTTTGTACGAAAAAGAAAATAATGAAGTCACGAGATATAAGGCACGCCTTGTCGCACAAGGGTTTTCCCAGAGACCTGGAATTGATTATGAGGAAACATATTCCCCTGTTATGGATGCAATCACATTTAGATATTTGATGAGTTTAACAACATCCAAGAACTTAGATATGTACCTTATGGATGTGGTTGCGGTATATCTATATGGATCTTTGGATAATGATATATACATGAAAATCCCTGAAGGATTAAGAATGCCAAAAACATCAAACTCAAAACCTAAAGAAATGTGTGCAATCAAATTGCAACGATCTTTATACAGATTGAAACAATCTGGACATATGTGGTATAGTCGTCTAAGTGAATATCTATTAGAAAGGGGATTTGTGAATAACCCTATTTGTCCTTGTGTATTTATTCAAAAAACAACAAATGGATTTGTGATTATAGCTGTTTACGTTGATGATCTGAATATAATTGGGACCTCAAAAGAGATTGAAAATGCTCGTAATTATCTGAAAAAGGAATTTGAAATGAAAGACCTTGGACAAACAAAGTTTTGTCTTGGTTTACAGATAGAGCATCTAAAGACTGGTATATTTGTACATCAATCGAATTATACAAAGAGAGTATTAAAATGCTTTAACATGGATAAAGCAAATCCATTAAGCACCGCAATGGTATGTAGATCTTTAAATGTTGAAAAAGATCCATTTCGTCCTTGTGAAGAAAATGAAGATATACTTGGATCAGAAGTACCATATATGAGTGCAATAGGGGCTCTTTTGTATTTAGCAAACTGCACTCGTCCTAATATAGCATTTGCTACTAATCTCTTGTCACGATATAGCTTATCCCCTACACGCCATCATTGGATAGGGATTAAACATATCTTTCGATATTTACAAGGAACGATTGATTTAAGATTATTTTATCCTAGAGATTCCAAATGTGAATTAATCGGTTTTGTAGATGCAAGTTACTTATCAGATCCTCATCAAGCTAGATCACGAACAGGACATGGCGTTCACAGAAACAAACACTAGTTGCAACATCTTCAAATCATGCTGAAGTAATAGCACTTCATGAAGCGAGTAGAGAATGTGTGTGGCTCAGGGTTTTAACTCGACACATACAAGAGACATGCAGATTATCAACTAATATCAACCCAACAATACTACATGAAGATAATGCCGCTTGCGTTGCTCAAACAAAGGAAGGATATATCAAAAGTGACATAACAAAGCATATACCTCCAAAATTTTTCACGTATACACAAGAGCTCGAGAAGAAGAAAGAAGTTGATGTTCAATACATCCGATCATGCGAAAATAGCCGATTTATTCACAAAAGCGCTCCCTACTTCAACATTGAGAAAACACATTCAAAATATCGGGATGCGTCACCTCCGAAACTTATGATCAAACAAAGAGTTGACAATTCGAAGAGGAGTTTTTATGCCTGTACTCTTTTTCCCTCATCATGGTTTTTATCCCAATGGATTTTTCCATGATAAGGTTTTTAACGAGGCAGTCAATAGACATTTAAGAAGGAGTGTTAAATTATAAATGTCTAATGGGCTAAAGCCCATTTATTATATTTAATATTAAATATTAAGGGGTATTTACCTATAAATAGACACTCCCTATATAAAACAATAAAACATTAAAAATCAGATTTCATTATACTCTCTTTACTCCCTCTCTCCTCTATCCTTTAGTTTCATTTCTCAAGGTAAGGTAATATTTATATATATATATTATTATTTATATATATAAAGTTAAGAATTTATATATAATATTATATATATAGTTATGTATACATATTATAAATATATTAAAGATATATATATATATATTATACATATATATAATCTTACTTTATATATATATATTATATATTATACATAAGTTAATTATATTATATTATAATTATATTTATATTATTATACATATTTTATTATGTTTTATATTTTAATATATTTAGATATATATCAATTAATATTTAATTTTTAACAAGCATTGTATATATATAGCACCACGTCACTCTTGTTATTATTCCGAGTGACTTGTATTTATATTTTTATATATTAGTTAAATGTATATATATACACACACAATATCATTAATTTTGTTTGGGTATATTTTAGTCATAATATATGTATACACCCACTTTTATATACCTGATTTAACATAATTTTTGTTCTAGAAAACAAATTTTGATAAGATGGTAATACAAGATTTTATACAAATACAATTTGATATCATTTGATTTTTGCATTAGTTTTGTAGTATTTAAAGATCTTATTGTGAACATGATGGTAAATCAAATTATGTGAATATAAAAAGTAATATTTCTCAAACCCTAATAGAATAAGGGTATATATTACATATATACCCTTGGGGTTATGTATATAAAGAACATGAAACTCATTTTTGAAGGACAATACAACAATATACTTTCTTGAATTTTGGTGTTATCATGGTATCAGAGCTAGATCCACCTACTATCTTGTTCTTGCGTTCTTGGTGACTACTGAAGTGCTTTGCCTCGATCGAACTCTACCGTGTTCATGTTCGTGTTCATATCTCTGAGTGTTCGTGCTCTGCGGCGTTTGTGTTCGTCGTTTCTGGCATCTGGGTTCTTGGTTCGTCGTCTGGCATCTTCATCTTCCTCGGCGGCAGAATCAAATCCCTCTTGCATTCTTGTTGTGCTTGCCCAATTTTTGCCTTCGTTCGTGTTGGCTCTACTTCGCGCCGTGCTCGTAAGAAACCAATTTTCTGCACCATCTTCATCCCCGATCCTTCTGGTTTCTGGTGTCGTGCTGGAAATTTCTAGTTTCTGCACCATTGTTGCTCCGCCATTGTTGATCTCTGGAACTAGTTTTCTGATTTCTATTCGTGATTCTACCGTGATTTTTGCTCGTGATTCTGCCGTGATAGGATTCTGCTGTGACAGAATTTTGTTTTCCGTGAATTTTGTACGTTGTTGCTCCGCTGTCGTGAGTGATTTGTGTCGTGCTCCCTTTCGTGACGTGACTTGCTGCCCGTGATACTTGCTGGATCGTGATACTGCGCTCGATTTTGCTGCCCGTGACGCTCGTGCCGTGCCTTGTCGTTTGTGTTTTGCTCTCGCCGTAAATCATGTCCGTTGAAGCAAAGCCAATTGTTGCCCAAAGAACAATTTCGCCGTACGATCTTACTTCTGGAGATAATCCGGGGTGTATTATCTCTCAAGTGGTTTTGAATGCTCACAATTATATTGATTGGGCGCGTGAAATCTGAACTGCTTTGCGATCTCGTAAGAAGTTTGGATTCGTTGATGGGTCGATTCCGAAACCTGCTGATGATGATGAGGTTTTGGAAGATTGGTGGGCCAACAACTCTCTCTTGGTTTCGTGGATTCGGAATACAATTTCAACGGATCTTCGATCGAATGTATCCCACATTAAGATAGCTAAGGATCTTTGGGATTAAATTAAGCAACATCACTCGATGTCTAATGGACCGAGTATTCTTAGATTAAAGAAGGAATTGTACTCATGCAAACAAGGAGCGTTGACTGTTAATGCTTACTACATGAAGCTTAAGCGGCTTTGGGATGATCTCGAAGTCTTTGATCCCGTTCCGGTTTGCACGTGTAATTCGTATACGTGTGGGGGTTGTCAATGTAACTTGACGATGAAGTTTCAGAAGAAACGAGAAGATGATCGCGTGCATCTCTTTCTTCTCGGTCTTGATGATACGTTTTATAATACTGTGCGATCAAATATCTTGGCTCATGATCCTCTTCCGAGTCTTAAGAGAGTAGTGGCTATTGTGGTTCAAGATGAAGATGCTCATCTGGTTGTCAAGAGTAATGAAGAACGTCCGGAAACCATGGTCTTTGCAGTGCAGGCCGACGGCAAACCTCGTGGACATATTGAGGCTCGTGGTCCCTCTGTGGTTTGTTCTCATTATGGTCGCAAGGGTCATACTGTGGATCGTTGTTTCAAGATTCTTGGATATCCCGATTGGTGGCCGAAAAACACAGACACTCGTGGTTCTGGACGGGGCAATCGGAGTCGTGCTTCTTCTAGTGGACGTGGTCGTGGAGCTGTTGTATGAGCTAATGCTGCCGTGACTCAATCCGTGTCTTTGTCTAAAGCTTTACCGGCACCTCTCACAGATTCAGATCGAACTGGTCTCAGCGGCATCTCCAACGAACAGTGGAAGACTTTACTTGATCTTCTCACAAATAAGATGGGTGCCAATGAGACCTCTACGGGTAAGAAACAATCGGTGTCCTGGATACTGGACTCCGGTTGTGGTAATCACATGACACGTTGTATTGAGCTTCTTACTAATCTTACGGTTATGCCTACATGTTATGTTGGTTTGCCCAATGGGAAAACCACTCTTTCTACAAGAAAGGGAACCGTGGTATTATCTGGTGAAATTGTTTTACATAATGTATACTATGTGCCTGATTTGAGTTGTCATCTTATATCTCTTTCTCAGTTGTTGAATGACACTGAGTGTATTATACAGTTTACTGACAAGTTGTGTCTTATTTAGGACCACATTACGAGGATGCTGATTGGAGTGGGTGAACAACGTGAAGGGTTCTATTACTTTAAGGATCTGGTACATGCAGCCTCGGTCCGGTCTTCGCGGTCGTCTTTTGATTTGTGGCATTCTCGTCTTGGTCATCCATCGGCTCAAGTCCTCAGTTTAGTTTCTGGTGTTGGCGTTGAGTTTAGTTCAGTTTCTAAGGATTTCAATACTAAGGCTTGTGATATCTGTTATCGGTCCAAACAAACTCGTACCCCTTTTCCTTTAAGTGATAATAAAAGTGATCATATTTTTAAGTTGATCCATTGTGATGTGTGGGGGCCATATCGTACACCAACGTTTTCAGGAGCAAAATATTTTTTGACTATTGTGGACGATTTTTCACGAGGTGTCTGGCTTTATCACATCCGTTTGAAGTCTGAGGTTACTGAGTATCTGCAAGGTTGTGGCAATGTTGGACCGTCAGTACAATACGAAGATCAAGACTATAAGGAGTGATAATGGAACCGAGTTTCTTTGTCTCTCCGATTATTTCTTTCAGCAAGGGATTCGTCATGAGACGTCATGTGTAGGCACGCCTCAGCAAAATGGACGAGTAGAGCGCAAACACCGGCATATACTTAATGTTGCGCGTGCGTTACTCTTTCAGCCATGCCTTTCGATTGATTTCTGGGGTGAATGCGTGCTTACAACTGGTTACCTCATCAATAGAACGCCCTCCTTGCTTCTCCATGGCAAGACACCCTTTGAAGTTATTAATGGTTCTCCCCCTCGTTGTCTCATCTACGGATCTTTGGTGCGTTGTGCTATGCTCATAATAGGAAACATAATGGTGATAGATTTGCATCTTGCAGTCGTCGTTGTGTATTTGTTGGTTATCCGCGGGGACGTGGCTTTTGTTGAAACTGAATTTCATTTTCGGAAAACATTAAGTTCTTCTGACACTAATCCATTGGACCTAGACCTTGCGTTCATACCTATCTCGACGTCGGATAATTCTTATGAGTCCACGGCCAGGGGGGGTTCTTCGTCTCCTTTACCCGCGGCCAAGGGGGGGTTTGTCCTCTCCTAGTTTACCTTTGCCCGCTGTCAGATCAGAGTCTTCACTTCCTGTGTCTCAGGAACAGGAAATCTCGGTTCTGCCAATACATGTACCTACGCCTCCTGCACAGATTGCTGCTAGCGACCGTGTTTGACCGGGACCGAGTCTGCTTCTGTTGTGTCTAATCAGTCTGTTCTCGGCCGAGGCCATCAGACGAAGCAACGATCGACTAGACTTCGTGATTATGTGACTAATACCGTTCGTATATTGAGCCCTTCACACGTTTTGTCTGCTCCAGTCACATCTCCATGTACATTGTATCCGCTCTCTCATTCTGTTTCATGTGATAATTTTTTGGCGGCACATTGTACTTTTCTTGCAACTATGACGACACATGTAGAACCATCTTCATATGTTGAGGCTGCCAAAGACCCTCACTGGCGTGCCGCTATGCAAGCTGAAATGGAAGCTCTACTCAACAATGGTACTTGGTCTTTGGAGTCGTTACCACCGGGAAAGAAGGCAATAGGTTGCAAGTGGATTTTGCCTCAATGCCCGAGCGGGCACACCTTCCATGCCCGACCGTGCAGGTCTTGCTTTGTTGCTTCCGCCCCTTTTGCTCGGTGTTTGAGTGTTCACTTCAATCCATGGCCTTGCACAAGTTAAACCTTGACATTCAACTACGTTTTCGGGGTTAAATCGCCATAATCTCTCGTGTTTCTCCTCATGTCTTCGTTTCCTATACAAAACACGAAATGTAGATGAAGTCCTCGAATAAACTCGATAAATGTGTGAAATCTAAATAATCTACTCAAAACTAGACCTAAAAATCACGTAAATACTACAACAGATTACGTGTTATCACCCATGCTCCATGATTTCTCGTATAAGATGGTGCTTCCTCAGAACATGCTTCGATTTTTTATGAGACCTCGGTTCCTTCGTTTGGGCTATAGCTCTGGTGTTATCACACAATAAAGGAAAATATTCCTTTATCGAAGGTACCACACCAAGTTCATCTATGAACTTTCTCATCCAAACCGCTTCTTTAGCCGCCTCGCATACAAGTCTAGTATATGTCATTGAATACATGGCTCCCACCGTGCTAGAGAGTAATTCCAATGCTTATCGGAAGATATTCTTTCTTGAAATTTATCATGTTGTATCATCTTACAATACTGTTAATATACTGGGACTGGGATAGTTCAATCAACCTCTTTGATCTATCCCTATAGATCTTTATTCCTAAAATATATGTCACTTCTCCTAGATCTTTCATGGAGAACTGATCAGACAACCATGACTTTGTCGTTTGCAAGGTTGGTATGTCATTCTCTATGAGCAATATGTCATCTACATATAGCACAAAGATGACAATCGTGCTCCCACTAACCTTCTTGTACACATAACGTTCTTCTTGGTATCTAACAAAGTTAATCTCTTCATTTGCTTTATTGAAGCGAATGTTCAGATCCGAGAAGCTTGTTTAAGTCCATAGATTGATCTTTGAAGCTTGAACACCATGTCAGTTTGAGAAGGCAACGTGAAACCCTCAGGTTAAGTAATATAGACTTCTTCCTAGAGTTCTCTTTTAGGGAAAGTTGTTTTCACATCCATTTTCCATATCTCATACTCATAGTGGGAAACTATTGCAAGTAGAATCCGAACATATTTGAGCATTGCCATAGGGGAGAACGTTTTTTCTAGTCAATCAATTCACGCTGACTATAAGCCTTAGCAACAATACAGGTTTTATAGGTCTCTACCTGCCCATTCGTTCCGACTTTCTTTTTGTAAACCCATTTACAACCAATTGGTCTGTAAGTCTCAAAAGAATCAACCAAAGTGCATACTTTGTTAATCTTCATATTCCATCTCAGACTCCATGGCTTTCCACCATTTCTAAGAATATGGGCCTTGTATAGCTTCTTGGAAAGTCAACGGATCGTTATCTCTATGATTGATCACGTCCCTTTGCACCATCAGATTCAATTTTTTAGGCGCACGTTGAGAACGGGTAGACCTTCTCAAAAAGACTTGTGCAACACGTCTTACCTGTACCGGAATGTCTTGTTGAACTTGTTTTTTATCTTGTTTTCGAACGGGTTCTTGAACTTGTTCTCGAACGGGTTCTTGAACTTGCTCTTGAGGTGCTCTCACTTCAACATTTGAAGATGAAGCCCTTGGGTTCAAAAATAGATCACCCAACCAAGGTTGGTTCATTAGCTTCTTGAATTTCATCAAGAACTATTTCTCCACCATGAATTATTTCTTCAAGAAATTCCCTTTCGAGAAAGGTTACAGTTGTGAACACAAATAGTTTGTGCTCGGAAGGGTGGTAGAAATAATATCTCATAGTTTCTCTGGTATAACCGTTGAATCTACATTTATTTGACCTAACATCTAGCTTGTCTAATTGCAGTGTCTTTATGAACGCAATACAACTCCAAACCCTTATATATTTCAGGTTGGATTTCTGTCCTTTCCATATCTCATATGGTGTCTTAGAGACGACTTAAGTGGGAACTTTGTTCAAAAGATAGGTCACCGCTTCTAAAGCATAACCCTATAAAATTTATTGGAAGATGTGGGAACCCCATCATGGATCAAATCATACTAATAAAGTTTGATTTCTCCTTTCGGATACACCATTATGTTGAGGTGTCCTAGGAGAAGTCCACTGTGAAAAAATTCCATTTTATCTTAGATGATCGAGAAAATCATGACTTAGATATTCTTCACCCCAGTCAGACCTCAACACCTTGATACTCTTTCCGATTTTTTTCTCCATTTCAATGCGGAATCTCTTGAACATTTTAAAAGATTCGGATTTGTGTTTCATAAGATACACAAACCCATATTTCGATATATCAATAGTGAAAGTGAAGAAATAAAAATATCCACCCTTAGCATGAACTTTCAAACGTCCACATACATTTGTATGTACGAGTTCTAGAAGTTTCGTAGCTCTCTCTTCAGTTCTAGTAAATGGAGATTTGATCATTTTACTCGTGAGACAAGACTCATGAGTTGCATATGATTCATAATCATAATGGCTCAGAAGGCCATCTTTATGCAACTTGTTGATTATCTTCTCACCGATATGATCAAGTCTATAATATCAAAGGAGAGTTTAGTATAAACGCGAACTTTCTCTTAGGACCCAAAAAAACATGCATGTTAATAGATTGAACATTCACATCAAGTAAGACATATATATCCTATTGAAGATAACCATTCGCACATAAATAATCACTATGGTAAATAGAGTAAATGTTATCACTGAAACTGTTTTAAAACCACGTCTGTCTAACATAGAAATGAAAATGATGTTCAAAACAAATTTTGGAACACAATAACAATCTTCTAACAATAAGGTCTTGCTTGTAGGCATACAAAGAGAAATCGATCCTACGGCTAGAACAATAACACTTGCGCCATTTCCAACCTTCATAATCACTAATTGGTGGCTTGGCGTTCAAAAACTGACTAAGCTTTTCCGGCAAAGTTTCCATATCCTCGTACGTCCACATCGAGAGCGTCTGCATGAAAGCACCATGACAAACGTAATAATTCTGATACGCGTTGGGATCCGATGCCAAGCGAGAAGACAGCTCCATCAACGCCTCATCCAATTGCTGCAAAAAAAA